>CM030841.1:4649228-5059228 GCA_018105865.1 Metaphire vulgaris
ACGGGTCCAGCCCTGGCATGGCTGCAGGACTAGCTGGCGGATCATACACAGTCAGTGTCTTGTGACGGTTGTTCTGTGTCCGCCTTACGCAGGGTACTGAGCGGCGTGCCGCAGGGATCAGCCCTCGGCGCTTTCCTGTTCATGCTCTACGTGGTGGATGTCGGGCGGATTATAGAATCGTTCGGTTTATCCTGGCACGCGTATGCTGACGATGGACAGGTGTACTCCTCCTGCCTGCCCTCGGAGTCCGATCATCTTTTCAAGCATCTGGAAGATTGTATACATGAGATCGCGCGCTGGGCCGCCGTCAATCGGCTGGCCCTGAACCCTAAGAAGACCGAGTTGATCTGAGCTTCACCTTGAAGAAGCCGACATTCGACCATCGACCGAGGTGCGCCTGCTTGGAGTACTTTTCGAAAACGCTGTCCTTCGCTGGACATGTCGACAACGTGACTCGTGCGTGCTTCCGGCAACTTCGAACGATTAGAGAGGTCCGTCGGTATATTTCGACTGCGGCGGCCATAACTGGTTCGCGCCTTCGTGGTATCGCGGATCGACTACTGCAACGGGATACTTCTGGGCCTTCCCGACCGTCAGCTCGCCAGACTGCAGTCAATCCTAAACACTGCAGCTTGGTTGATCTTTAGGGTGCGTTGGCGCGACCACGTGACCTCTCTACTTCGGGACAAACTGCATTGGCTTAGGGTCCCGGAGCTTATCGTGTTCAAGCGCTGTTCATTGACGTTCCGGGTTCTACACGTTCCATTCTGCCCGGAATACCTAGCGACACTCATTCGAATAGCGACACTCATTCGAAGGCCGGTGTCGAGCGATCGACGGCTTCACCTTCGGTCCAGTAGACGAATCCAACTGTAGGCCTATGTTCAACCTGCGTCGAAGACTGTCAAGTTCGGAGAGCACGGAAATCCCCACCTTTGGAATTCTTTGCCGGACAGCGTGTCGTCCGTCACCTCCTTTGGAGAGTTTGCGAACAAACTAAGGACGTATTTATTTAACATATCATTTACATGTTCCTTGTAAAGCAACATTGACTTTGGCCCTTGATATGTTACGGCGCTATATAAATTGTCACGAACAATAACAATATATATCCTAATTCACTTTTACTTGTAAAGTAGTGACTAAATTTACTACACGCAAGCTGACTTGTCTGAAATAAATGCAGGACATTGCTTTGTTTGTTCGTTTACAGTTTAGAAAGACGTCAACCAGCACGAAATGCAAGTTGACGCCAATGTTCAATGGATCTGATAATTCTGATGAGTGAACGTCGAGTCCTTTGTTACAATAACGCTGCATCGAATCAATGTCAAAATGTGGATACTCGGATAGTTGGTCGTTAGCTCCAGCAGGAAGATTGAGATGTGAAACTGTACAAAAATTTTTAGAAATTTTAAACTAATTATTGGTTACATTGAAACATGTTTTAAAGATGTTAGACATGGCGATCTATGTCTGCTTCATTCAAGAAATAGGCTATTTGAAACATTTTTTGACAATGGAGAGTTTAAATTGGTGGCTATTAATGGAGCAGAACAGGCACCGCTAGAGATTGAGTATAATCTCAGTAATTAAACGATATAGGTCCAGTATGAATGCCAGTAACCATATTTGGAAATGGCCGGCGCAAAATAAAGTATTACATTGCTCCAAACGACATTGTTTACGAAAAATGTGCATTTCATAATTTAGTAGTAGTAGTAGTAGACTTCTTTAGCGCCATTGTAGTAGTACATCTGCACCAGTCGATGGTCGCTTCAGTGAATAATCGTAGTCGTGAATCATTGTCCGTGGTGAATCGAGGTTGTAATCCAAAGGTCAGTCCGTACTTCCAGATTCCAGGTTAAGGCGGATATGCAGTCAGGAATAGATGTGTTTAAGTCTAGACCTGAAGGTAGTAAGACAATCAGTTTGGCGGACGTGTACTGGCAGAGAATTCCAAAGTCTGGGTCCGGCGACAGAAAAAGCACGTTTTCCAGTAGTAGTCCTGCTATAGGGTATGTAAAGAGTAGTAGCATCAGATGACCTCGTTGAGTGCTGGTTTTCTTGAGCAGTCAGTAACAATCGGAGATACATTGGCTGATTTGTGTGGAGCGTCTTATGCACAATGAGACTTATCTTGAATTCAATTCTTTGTTTGACAGATAGCCAATGAAGTAAGTGATTTTAGGATCGGTGTGATGTGCTCATATTTGGCAGTTCCAGTGATAGCCCTGGCTAATGAATTTTGAATCCTTTGCAGGCGGTTTAAGTCGGATTTTGAAATACCAGTATACAGTGAATTGCAATAGTCGAGACGACTCGATACCAAAGCGTTGGCCAGAGGAATACGTGCAGAGGAAGGGATGAGGTGTCTAATCCTCCTTACATCTCGTATTTTATAGTGAGCAGAACGGCAGACGAAGGCAATGTGTTCTGAGAATGAGAGGTGATTATCAAAAATAACTCCAAGATTTCGAGCAGACTGAGAAGGGTGAATCGGTGAAGTGCCAAAGGAAAGACATGTTGATGACAAGTCAATCTTCTTAAGCTGAGGTGGTGTTCCTATCAGTAGAAATTGGGTTTTCCTGGATTTAGGAGGAGTTTGTTTTTATTCATCCAAGTGTGCACAGAAGCCAGAATGCTTGACAGACGTTCCAGGGATGGTAAGGTAGATGGTTGGTCGAAACTCAGGAAAATTTGGGTATCGTCTGCGTACAAATGATAAACAGCATTTTGCATGGTGAGAAGATGACTGAGAGGGGCAGTTTAGAGTGTAAAAAGAAGAGGTCCTAAAACAGAGCCTTGTGGGACACCGCAATCAAGCTTTCTAGATTCTGACATGCAGTTCTTGACACACACAGATTGCATACGATTTTTAAGATAAGACTTGAACCAATTTAGTGCAGCACCGGTAATGCCAAACCAGTTTTCGAGCCGGTGAATGAGTATCGAGTGGTTCACCGTGTCAAATGCAGCGGTGAGATCCAGGAGGACAAGAGCAGTGACTTTACCCTGATCCATAGCGGTTATGATGCTATTTTGAACAGTAAGAAGAGCTGTTTCTGTGGAATGAAGCTTACGATATGCCGATTGAAGAGGTGTATAAAGAGAGTTTAACGAGAGATGGTTCTCCAACCTTCGTGCAACTATACGTTCAAGAAGTTTCGATATGAAATGTAGATTAGAAATTGGCCTACAATTGTTTAAGTTCTCCACATCGAGAGATGCTTTCTTAAGAAGCGGCTTAACAATAGCTTGTGCAAAAGATGGAGGGAAAGTCCCTTCTTACAAAGATAGGTTTACTAAGGAGGTGAGTAAATGTCCAAGTACATCAAAGCATTGTTTCAAAAGAGAAGTAGGAACTGCATCCAAAAGACACTGTTTATTTGATGAAGCAAAAATAACCGACCGAACTTCATCAATGGTTGCGGGAGCAAAAGTGTCAAGAGTAGGCACATGGTGGCCGGGTAAGGATAGATCGTCAGATCCAGAATCAGAGAAAGACTTCGTCACTCTGGCAATTTTTTCTCCAAAAAAATCAAGGAATGCTGCTGCAAGAGATGATGATTCTACATTACTAGGTAAACCAGCCGATGTGTTTCTATGGAGAACCTGATTCAAAGATTTCCATAGTGTTCTTGGATTTGATGAATTTTCAGCAATTAACTTTGTGAAGTAATCTGATTTAGCTTGAGAGACCAGTTTCCGGGTTACTTTGCATTGAGCTTTGAAGCGGATTTTGTCTCCTGGAAGTCTAGAACAGCGCCAGCATCTCTCAAGCTGGCTCCGTTTCCGCTTGGCTTCGCGGATCTCAGAGTTATACCACGCTTTGGGTTGACGGGATATGACTTTCCTTAACTTCATGGGTATGTGTTTGTCAAGAATGCTAACGAGAGTTGTTTGTAATTGCACGGCCAGGTCTGCTGCAGAAAGAGCTGGTGCTGTGAATAAGATAGATGATCTTAATTCATTTTTTAAGCACTCGAGATCAAGTTTGTGCCAAGGCCTAGAAGTAATATAAGAGAATGATGAAGGAAAAGTGTGATTAAGAGTCAGTTCAACAATGATTGCGAGGTGATCTGACAGATATGTTTCCATTGTTTTTGTTGATTCTAGAAGCAGACAGTCTGACCGAGTAATACATACGTCAAGCGTTTGACCCTTGTCATGAGTCGGTGAGTTGATATGCTGCCTGAGGTCAAAAGTGGCTAGGAGCTCAGAGAATGCTACAGAGGTGGCATCCTTTTTCATCAAGGTGTATGTTGAAATCACCCGTGATAATAATATCCGCGGGGGAAGAGATAATGAACTCCATGAGTGATTGGAATTCCGAGAAGAATCCTGAAATCGAGAGAGCTGGCGGCCGATAGATATTTTTCATCTTGATACATTTATTCCCAATGGTTAATGACGCAGCGATCGTTTCAAAAAAATTTGGTTTGGGCATAGGTAATTCGATCCTCTTAAAGGCCATATGAGAGCGATAAATAAAAGCAACTCCTCCTCCTTTTTTGGACAGACGCGGTTCACCAAGAAACGAATATACAGGCGGAGGAATATCACTTATTGAATATCACTTTATTGTTTCTCTCATTGTATTATGTGGTGCTGTCTGCTGCCATCTGACGAATGTCCAGTACTGCACTGACTGGACTTGCATTCGTCAGATGGCAACAGCCACCGCATCGCACACTTAATTCATCGCGGTGTACCGCTGGTCCGCTAGATCTGCTCGAAAACTTGACATATCCATATGTTGCATGACAGAGATTTATATATATTAATTATTTAGTAAAGTTTAGTATATGTGATTATCTGCATGATTTTCTTTGCCATGCACTGGCTCGATCGATCACTGCGTTGAGTTGTTAAAATTAATATCGATAATCCCTGTATGGATGCATGGTATTCAACATGTTACTTCTAGTATATATGCTATAGGCCTAGCTAGGGTATTTAATTAGATTATAGCTATAGGCATATATATAGGCCCTGCAGGTCTATTTTACGACAAAATTGAGGTCGCACAGACGTCGCAACTACGTCTGAGACAGACATCATATCACGACGTTGTCAGTCCGTCTTCTGGAGTTCACGTTTCTACGTCTGCACGACGTCCGCGCAAGACGTTGGCGGGCCGAGTTCAAGACGTCGTGAGGCGTTCGTCAAGACGTCGTTTTTTGCAGGGTTGTCACCTACCTGAACGTCTAGCCCATATCAGAAAATCGGGACTGCATCGCAGTGGCTATAGATGGGACCTGCTAATAGTGATGTGACCAAGACAGTAGGCCTAAGTGGCAAGACCGAGGCCAAGACCAAGACATTAGGTGTCAAGACCAAGACATTAGGTGTCAAGACCAAGACCAAGACACTAAAGCTCAAGACCAAGACAGTAATTTTAAACATCAAGAAATCAGACAAAACGGGATTCACAAATTTTGTATTAAAATCAGCCATAAAATTATGAAAATGTGTCAACTAAACTGACTGGCAGACCGCACCCAACAATTAATTTTTTACAATTGAATTTGTGAGCATTCTTTGTTGTGGATGATTTGTCGGATATGTCTCATCTTGTTTCGGACAAAAAACTGGAAATGGATGGCTGCTGAGAACACTTAGTACTCCTTGTATTTCTCTGGGTGCTTGGCTTTTAGATGTCTGATGTCAACTAGTAGAAAACTACCATATTAAGGGGCAATGGAATATATTACATACTGATGTAAACGTCACTATCGACATTGCAATAAACGGCTGGCACAGTTCTTCTCTATGCAGGATCAAATTTGTTACTTAAAAATTGTAAATTAACTAAGATAGAAACAGCATCGTCATAACAACAGGCGGTCAGAAGTTTAACAGCCAAAAACTTGATCTCTGAAAAAAGATTTAACGAACTACCGGTAACGAACCGGTAGTTCGTTAAATTGATTATTCACAACTGTAACGCAACCGGAACTTCCCGAAGTAGCAGTCTTCATTATTCTAGCACTGGCTAGATTTGTCTAACTATGGGCTAGCCGCTAGATACGATGTATCATCAATTTTTGTCACAGTACTGACTGCAGCTGTTCATGACTATGAGATTTGGAGTCTCAGAGTCGCAGACTGACTAAAGTGGTTGTACTTGCACAGTGCACACATGTTGTGATGACAAACTATAGCTGCCGTCAGTGCCTTGTGATGTGACCAAGGCACTGACTTGCAAGACAAAGGCCAAGTCCAATGCACAAGGCACACGAGGCCAAGACCAAGACATTAGACCTCAAGACCAAGGCTTTAAAATCCGGCCTCGAGGCAGCCTTGAGGCCAAGACCAAGACTTCACATCACTGTCAGCAGGTCATCCCATCCGTCCGTAGACGGATGGGGTCACTGAAATATCCTGACAAGCAAAAAAGGTCAACTATATTTTGCTTTGATAAGTGGATTATATAAGTATTATTATTAATTATTATTAATCTTGACAATTTCTTAAGCGCAGTAACATAGCTAAGTGACTAAAGTCAAAGGCGCTGTACAGGGAACGAAACATTAAACAAATGCGTCTTGAGATGTTGTAGGAACCGATCCGGAGAGGTCTCGGTTGTCACAGCCATCGGGAGCAGGTTCCACGACGCCGGGTTTCCACGACGAAAGGACCGGTCCCCTAGCCCCGCTGTCTTGAGCGGAGGGGGGACGACGAGATGATTGCTGGCGCCGGAACGGAGAAGGGAGCGACGTGGTACTGTCGTCGATCGGCGGATTAGTTCCGACAGATACGCAGGACAGTGGGGGTCATTCAGCGCACGGAACGTGAGCCAGTGGCGCTTGAACTCCACACGCTCAGGGACCCGCAACCAGTGCAACCGATCTCTAAGGAATGGCGTTACATGGCCGCTCCATCTAGCACCGAACACCAGGCGGGCCGAGGCATTCAGGACCGACTGCAATCGATTAAGTTGACCGACCGGTAGTCCAAACAGCACACTGTTACAATAATCCACCCGAGAGACGACTAGTGCGCGAACCAAGTCTATCGCTGTCGAAGTAGGCAAGTAGCGACGGACCTCTCTTATCCGGCGCAGGTGATGGTAACAGGAACGGATGGTGTTGTCCAAATGTCCGCCGAACGTAAGTGTCTCATCGAGAAGAACCCCAAGTAGACGCAGTTGTCTACTGGGGGCGACGACCGCACCGTCGACGTGGAATTGGGAACGGTGGATGAGGTGCTGCCTGCGCGGTGTGGTCAGCCACAGGAACTCGGTCTTGGCCGGATTCAGTGATAGTCGGTTCCGATCAGTCCAGGCCCGAACAGCCACAATGCAGGCCTCGGCCCGAGTTTGAAGATTACCGGCGTCGGACGGTTGGCAGGATGAATAGGCCTGTACGTCGTCAGCGTAGGCGTGCATTGAAAATCCGAATGATTCAATGATCCTGCTAATGTCGGCAGTGTACAGGACAAATAGTAGCGGTCCGAGGACCGAGCCTTGCGGAACACCGCAATCGACGCGGCCAGGAGCCGACGTCGACCCCATCCAACTGACAGCCTGAGATCTGTCAGCCAGGAAGTTACGTATCCACGCAAGGGCCGTCCCCTTAAGTCCATAGGAACGCTCCAGTCGTTCGACAAGGATCCCGTGGTCGACGGTGTCGAAGGCGGCCGAAAGGTCGAGGAGGCAGATGAGAGCCATCCGGCCGCTGGCCACTGATTCGATCAAGTCATTGACTATCCGCAGAACGGCCGTTTCTGTCGAGTGTCCACGACGGTAGGCGGACTGGTTCTTAGGCATTAGTCCATTATGGTTCATGTAGGTAACCAGACGGTTATTGACCATTCTCTCCGCCAGTTTTGAGAGAAACGGTAAATTTGATACCGGTCGGAAGTTGCCCGGTTCCGCTTGATCCAGGCCAGGCCGCTTGAGGTGTGGGTGGACAACCGCCTGCTTCCACACACCAGGGAATTCCCCTGTTCTGAGAGAGGTGGCCATCAGAGTCGTAAGGAACGGAGCCACGGTATCGATAGACAGCTTCAGTAGCCACATCGGCAAAGGGTCAGCTTGACACTGCTTGCAGGGAGCATTCTTCACAATGGCTACTACTTCTTCAACCGTTGGGGCAGAGAAAGCCTCCATCGTGGCGCCCTCATGGCTACTGAACTCAGGAGGGCCGACACCCGCTGTCCTATGCCTTATTTCGGCGACCTTATTATCCAGAAACTGATGATATTCCGTCGCAGAGAAGCTGGACGGTTGCCTACGTTGACCGGTGTCCTTGCCAGCACGTTGCTCAGGTGTCTCCAGGTCGTTGCGGAGTCGCCCTTGGCGGAGGCAAGGGCCTCGCGCCAGTAACGTCTGCCCTTCCTCCGAACGAGGCCTCGACTGGCCTTGAGGGCCGAGCGCCACCTAGTGAACGACTTCGCTTCCTCGGCCGTTCCCTTGAACTTCCAGAACAATCTCTCGCATCGCCTCGCCTCACGCCTCGCACTCCTGCATTCCGCATCGTAAAACGGGCGTGAGGGTCGGACCCGGAGCGAGAGTTCCACAGTTGGGGCCAAGACGTCTAGAATGGATGTAATCTCTGTGGAGTAGCTGTCAGCTAGGTCAGTGACAGACCTGGCCGGGTCAATCGACTGACAGAGCTGAGTTCCCTTGAGCCTGGCGATGAAGTCGTCGATTCGAAAGCCATCCCACTTTCTCCTTCTTGTCGTAGTGTAGGTTGGAGGAGGACAGGCAGTCGAGAGCGTCCAGTGGACTAGCCAGTGGTCGGACAACCCGGCCTCCGACACCTCGGCCTTGTCCAGACAATTGAGATCCGACGTAAGGACGATGTCGAGGATTCCACCCCGCTCGTGAGTCGGTTCTTCTACCAGTTGCCGTAAGTTGAAGGACTCAGTTAGGCGGCAGAACTTCTGGCAATCAGGGTCAAGAGTTCTCTCCAGATGAATGTTTACGTCACCGGCGACGACGATCGAGCACTGATAGGTAGTCAGCGACTCAAGCAGTTGTGTGAATTCAATGTAGAAATGGTCTGTGATCGCTGTCGAGCCTGGCCGATAAATAACGGCAAGGAGAAACGGGGAGAAACCTCCACCGACACGACAGCAGAGGTGTTCGAACGTAGTCGTGGCCATCTTAGTGTCGATCTTCGACAGATGTATACCGGACTTCGACAGTAAGGCTATCCCGCCGTGGTTGATATGTCGGACAGTGTCGAGCCTGGTCGATCCTGGGATAACACGCGCAGCTTCCACGACATTGTAGCCCATACTTCGTAGCCTCCTGATGGGGACGCTGTCGCTGTCCTCATGCCAAGATTCAGTCAGCGCTAAAAAGTTAAGCTCATGTTCATCGAATAAATCCGGGATATTTTCGATTTTGTTATTAAGTGAGCGGATGTTGAGTAGTCCGCCCTTCAAGCATCGCACTGCAGGGCAGACGTGCCGCTGAAGCCGTGGAGCGATAAGTGCAGGACGATGTGGAGGCGCCGGAGGAGAGGGCCGATTACGTGAGCGGCGACAGGGGACTGTAATGGCGATGTCCCTTTGACGCTTGCGCCCTCCTCTGCACCCTCGACGCCGCTTCGACCAGTTGTGCAATCCAAGAATTGCACCGTCGATCCGCCAGCGAATCCGAGCCGGGAGAGTCACGGTACAATCGTCCCTGATAGCGAGTAGATGGTTTCTGGTAAACTTGCCTGCACGCGCCGGTAGAGTAGTGACATCATTCTCCATGTTGGTCCATAGTTACGAAATCAATATTCCTAGTGATCTCTCAGGCGACGACGTGAAGTGACCGGCGTAGAAGGAGTATTCATCTGCGCCACTGCACAACAGTGTACAGAGTCTAATCGCAAAGCGTGAACAACGTGGTTTGTGCAGGCTAGCGATAGCTCACGACAAGATGGAGGCGCCGCACTCTCACCTGAACTGACCAGACGTGTAACGGATTCGCCGGAAGTCCGAGGGCCGAACGCTGAACGTACCGGAGTTTCGCTGTAATCCACGTCGACCTTATCATCCGACAGTCTCAGTAATCCTAAATAGTCTCGTGGAAAATGTCCCAAGACGGCAAAAACTAAGAAAATACGCGACAGGCACAACGCCTGTGGGCAGCAACGACAGCGCCCTCTCTACTAGTACTAGCTGCTAATACTACTACTACTACTAGTAGTACTAGCTGCTAACCCGTAAAAAATGACGGAGGAGAGCGGCTATCTCCTTCTCCGATTTATTGCAAAAGTTCATACTATTATATATAACAATTTTTAAAAAAATCTAAAAATGTAATGTGAATGTGTAGGTTATCAGTTAAATTTTTCTATGTCCTAATTGGGTGGTCTTGCCCCCCAACCACAGAGGACTGCACACCATAACGGAACCTACGACTACGGTTTAGGCCCAGGCCCGTCTTTTACCAATGCGAGGCCCCCGGTACCTGGCGACCTGTGGGGCTATAGATGGACTGGATCCGAGACCGAGATCATCCCACATAAAGAGCCCAGCTAGCTGCCCATGTGATGGACTCATCACCAAAGTGGCAGACTGGCAGTCACTCGTGACATCATGTCTTTACAGATCACAGAAATCAATGTTAATCAAAAACTAACGAAAAACAAAATGCACAACTTAAACAAAATCCAAAACTTTACTTCATCATCATCATTTCCTCTTTCCTTCATTAGTTGAAGATGAGGTGACGTCATGAATCAGGCATTTCCAGGTAGTTCTTTCTTTAGATGCTTTTATTGCTGTTGTTATAGCCATTCCAGTCCATTCTTCTATGTCGTCCACCCATCTTCTGTTCGGCTGACCTCTTTTTCTTTTTCCTGGCATGATACCTTGTTGTATTGTTTGCTGTAGGCTATCTTTGTTGTTTCTTTCTATATGACCAAAATAACTCAATTTTCGTCTTTGGCAGATGTTAAAGAATTTTCGTTTGGTATTTGCTTTTTTCATGACTTCTTCATTTGTTTGTTTTTCTGTCCATGATATTCTTTGCATTGTTCTGAGAGAAAACATTTCAAGGCATCTAGTCTTTGTCTTATTTTCTTTTGATGGTCCAGCTTTCACATCCATAAGTTGCTACACTCCATGCCATACATTCCATTAATCTTCCTTTGTTTTTCATGCTGATTTTGTTGCTTTTCCAGACAGTTTTTAATCTCCTCATTACTTCTCTGCCTTTTCCTAATCGTGAGTTTATTTCTTCTTCAAGATTTCCAATACTGCTGATTATTGCTCCTAGATATGTGAATTTGTCCACCTGTTCAAGATTCTTTTCATTAACAGTAATCTTAATTTTCTTTCCATTTGTTGTCATTACTTTTGTTTTAGTTTCATTAAGGTGTAGGCCATATTTTTTGCTTCCCAAACTTATTCTGTCAACCAGTTGCTGTAATTCTTCTTCTGATGTTGCTATTAGGATTATATCATCAGCATATCTCAAATTGTTGAATGTTTTTCCTCCTAATTTGACCCCTCCTTTAAATCCATTTAATGCATTTCTCATTATCATTTCTGATATGATGTTAAATAGGAATGGTGATAATATGCAACCTTGCCTAACACCTTTTCTAATTCTAAACCAGTCTGTTATTATGTCTCTTAGGATTATAAAAATACATATTTTGCAAAATTACTTAAGTTCGTACCGCAGTTATATTATGCCTTGACCCAAGTGGGTTGAAGGGGCAGTGGCGGCTCTAGGATTTGGCAAGTGGGGGGCCGTTGGGGTGGCAACTTCTAATCATGGGGCCAACCATTTGTTGTTTAATGTATGTAGCATTAAGTATAGGGTCCCAACTGGGGGGCTACTGGGGGAGAGGCTCTCAATAGGGGACACGGGCCCCCCTGACCCCCCCGGTGGAGCCGCCACTGTGAAGGGGCCAATGATGAAAATCTTATACAAGCATTTATGTATACAGATGTTCATGGCATTCATGCCAATTTTCTTAGGTGTAGACGTGCAGTTACTTCCACAGCATACATAAGGAGCAGTAAGGATTGGCAAACACAACTGCTTAAAGTTGACATTTCATCGATTTCAACCGTCACCTGATCCCAGTTCGATGCTTTTGTTTCGTATTAAATACTGTTAAAATCCCGAAAATATCTGTTAAGTGAAGTTTTCTATATCAGCAAGTTAATATTACGGACAATTTACGGTAAAAAGTAAAGTTTATCAAGTTACCATACAGACAAGCAGGGGCGTAATTTTTTTTAGGGGGAGGCAGGGGGCCGTTGCTTCCCCTGATTTTTGATAAACTTTTTTTAGAATGTCTGTGCTTTTCAGTTTTTAAAATGCAAATTGATTAAAGAGCTGAAAAGACTGTCAAGCAAAAAAGGTCATCGACTCTTCGAGGAGTAATTAGAATAGAAGTTAATTAATGGAAGACTGACAAGCAAAAAAAGGTTCTCAACATTTTTGCAAAGTTGCCAGGTGTAAAGACTGCTGCTGAACCGGGATGATCCGAATCCAGCCAGACAAAACCGTACACTGGATTCAAGTGAGCAGCAGCTGGATAGATGAACTGCTCAAATGGCTCGTGTTGTACGGCTAACAAGGGCAAGATCTGCAGTGTCTGAAGAAGCCCACTGAAATGCTTGTGGATTGATGCAAAAAGTGCTGTTATCAAGGTTCCATGGTAAAGCGCACGACCAAATCGGACCAATCAGTTCAGTCATGTGTTTGAGAAGTGCAACAATGGAAGGAACAACACAACGTATACAGTACAAGATAATAACGATTACTTACAGTTCACTTCATTCGTCAAAACCGGTTTACCTTCGTAAACTCTTAATGCCTCAGCCTCCCCGACCTACACGATCATCATCTCATCTCACACTTTCACGCCCGTTAAATCAGTCATCACTCAAAATCTGCAACCGCGCTTTCTCATACGCCGCACCAGAACTTTGGAACTCAATTCCAGCCTCCCTCTGCAGCCTACGACATGGTCAAACAATAAGCTCCGAATCCTCATTTCCTTTAATTCCTTCACTGTCTCCTCAAACCTTTAGGTCTAAACTTAAAACCTTCCTATTCGAAAAGTCATTTCCCCCATAGCAACAACAACCTGACCCGCCGCCTCATAGATACACTGACCTTTGCCCGGCCGACAAACCACCTTGACTATAGCTATTTCAAGAAAGATTAAGCGCATAAGAATAAGCAGTTACTGCTGTGCTGCTTTCCGGGGCGCTGTAGAAGTTTACGAGATTTTACTTTACTTTACTTACAACTGATGGTGACGTACTTGTCGCCTTGTGTCAAATCTGTCACTTCTGCAATGGTTGCAAGATATCCACAAGCTGCAACTCAAAGTCAGTGAATGTGTGACCAGTTATTGCCAGGAATGAGTGCATGCACCTGTCAGTCCATATGTCCTTGGTAAGTGAAATGCTGCTTGCCTTTGCAACGTAAGCTGACTGTTGTTCTTCAATGCTTTTTCTTAGCTTTGGAAGCAACTTCTATGTGAGATGTGACCTTAGGTTGAACTGCAGTGATGAATTTTCCGAACCAATCAGTTTCCACAATCCCAAAGGCATGCTGCCCTTCATGATGAGATTCTGGAGAAGCAGATGCGTGATATGCTGCTGCTTCAAATGATGACTGCTGACTAACGTGAAACCCTAAATGAACATTTCCGAGACCAATTCATCAAGACCGAGACCAAGACCACCATTACCGAGACCAAGACCAAGGCCTTAGCTGTCAAGACCAAGACAAGACCAAGACAAGACCAAAAAACCCGTCTCGAGACCAAGACCACGGTCTCGAGGACTACATCCCTGGATTCTAGTATGGGTGAATATGGAAGAATTTTAGTGACTTAGAAACATCGCAAGCCGAGGCATTTTGAATTTATTGTAATTTATTGATGGAGGCTTTGGGAAGGTCATAGTCGAGGGAGTTACAGCAACCTAAAATGGAGTGGACTATTGAAGTGGCTATTGTGAAGGCAGTTTTGTTATCGAGGCAAGGGCGTAGGCAATGATGGTCACAAATATGCACATAGCAGGCTTTTAGGAATTGAATGATTTGTGATTCAGAGCTTAGAGAAGAATCAAATTTGAATTAGAGAATTTTGCAGTTGGAGCAGGGGTTATTGTGATGTCAGGAGAAAAACTAGCTTAGGATTGTCAATTTTTGTAGTTGTTTGAGTAGTCCAATTACCGGTAAAAGAAATTCTGTCTTAGATGGATTATGAGCAAGGAGATTAGATGACATCCATGCAGAGATTGCTGAAAACGCTGATTCAAGCTCAATGACAGATGTGTTAAATGAAGGTGAAAACAAAAGGACCAGCTGAGTGTCGACTGCATGGAGTTGGTGATTTAAAGTGAAGGAGTTAATTCAAGATGAAAGTGGTGTAAAGGCTGAACAGTACAGGCCCGAGGACAGATCTAATCTACACTACTATGAGATAAAGAAATCTGGTTAAGACAAGACACTCGAAAAGACCGAGATTTGAGGTAAGATGTAAAACCAGTGGTGAGCTTTTTCAGATATAGCAAACCAGAGAAAGAGATGCCCGAGCAAAATTTTTTGATCTACAGTATAGTATCAAATGCAGCAGTGAGATTTGAAAAGCACTGATCTAGACCACGATAGATGCATTGTATAGAAGCCATCTAATTGATAATGAATGCATATTTTTTGGTGGCCTGCATTATCCACATAATCCAGCCATAGGCATAAACCTGAAAGAAAAATGGGAATCGCCAACCCAAATGCAATTTTAAAAAGTGGTGAGGGAGGGCGCTCGACAAGCCGAGCGGCCTGATAAAAGTTTATGCCTATGTATCCAGCGGTGAGGAGAATACCTTTCCAGAGACTACGGATGAAGTCAACTGCTGGCTGTTACGTTTCGGGCAAGAGAGATTAATAGCCGATAGCAGGCTAAAATAAAGATTTCCCTGTCGCCTAAAGCAAAATATTTACAGTAGTTCACCATTATATCGAAGCTTAATAGACCGTGATAATACTTCAATTCACTGGACTGTAGGCAACTTTGATATATCCGACGGCTTCTGATCGACACGAACTGAGAAACAGCTTTCATATAAGCGAGATTTTGAAATAAGCGAGTTCAATATATCAGTGTCTCTTTGTATCTATTAGCCTTGTGTTTGGTGGGAACGGTGCTCAAACTTCAATATAAGCGATTTCGATATAACAAGATTCAACTTTATAGGCTATTGCTTTTAATCAATCAGCTAAAATATAACATTTCACTCTACTGTAAAATGTATGTCTGAATGTATACTGCAATCTTGCCAATTCAATTTATCAAATTAAATTTTCATTTGATTCTATTACCGGTAGTCTTACTACAGTATAAAGGCATACTCAGACAATAAAACAAAATGATTCAAGAGTCATTAAAGAACTGAGTGCTGATGTAGTTTGATAAGGTGACAAATTACCAGACACCAGAGCTGTTTTATATACATCCTTGCACTACTAATAATGTTTGTATGCTTTCCATTTAGGATAAAAGGAAAAACTGCTTGCTTCAGATTCATTAACAAAAAATTCTTATAGAAAAAGAAAATGAACTCTTTTATAATCTCTGTATCTGAATCTGGAATTTGCCTACAATGAAATACAAAACATAATTACAATTATCACTAATTATGATCATAAACACAGTTACCACAAGATGATTCTGAGAATCACAATTTTAGAATTTCCAGCAACAAATCCTGTGTTGTTTAAAATTCAGGGAAAAAAGCACTATTAACTATTAAAGCATCTCTTATAAAAATTTCACACAGAGTGCCCCTCTGTATAACCACTGGATGCAACGCAGAAGTATAGATCTTCAAGCATCAAGGAAGTAGCTGTTTAATTAGTGGCAGATAAATGATGGATAAAAGAATAAAACGAACAAGAATTGGAATACATGCCTACATTGCTTAGGTGGATCTACGGGAGAGGCAAAGCTGTGATGTCTGTGTTACATGATAACATTTTAACAGGCCCGTATGAAGTGGGGGTGCAGGGAGTGCACCCCCTGGAAAAATTAGGGGGTGCAGCGCACCCTCTGGAAAGAAGATGGTCTGCACCCTTTTGCAGGGGTGCAGACAGGGTGCAGCCCTGAAAAAGGTGTGCAGACGACCTTTGTTTTGCTTGTCAAGGGTTTTCCAGAGACAACTTTTACCTGGAGAAAATCTGCACCCCCTGCTGAAAATTTGTTCCGACGGGCCCGCATTTTAAAATGATAGATGTGCAGCAATAAAACTGTGGAAATAAATTCTCATTATAACATACTCTTATAAGTAACACAGTAAAATGTAAAGCGCTACACCAAAATATTTAACAATTTAAACACATCTATTGCAATACTATGCACTACTAACTTAACATAACAAATGTAGAAATGTTGCTAAGGGCTCGTCCACAAATGACGTAACGCGCCGGGGGGAGGGGGTCCAGACATTTGTTACGAAGTGTGACGAGGAGGGAGGGGGGTTCCGTAAATGTGACGTAACGCAACACAAAATTTTTAAGTGACGACCTTTTTCTTTTTTTGCTTGTCAGGGTATTTGGAGAGGGAAACATACAAGGATGGCCTTTTTCTTGCTTGTCAGTATGTTTGGAGAGGGAAAAATAGAAGAATGAATTACCTCTTTTTTCTTGTCAAGACTTTTCCGAAGATGAAAAAGGGGAGGGGATCGGCCTGTTGTTATGTCATATTTTAGGGGTCTGACTTTTTGTTATCTCACGTTATGTAGGAGAATCGAAAAAGTGCCAAAATCGCATTACGTCATTTATGGACGACCCTAAACTACCTATCATCAAAACTCAAAGTGATGAAAAACTTGACTAGCCCGACTAGGCATTAAGATTTAACCCCTTTACGGTGCGCTACAGCACAGACACGTCCGCTGCCATCTTTCCTTATTTGTGCGCAACATCAGGAATAGGTCCTGTAATTTTCATAGTGGTTCGTCAATTTGGCGCATCGTATCAGATATGTTATATGCTATAAATTGTTTTAGTATCTATCCATTCGCTAGATGACACCTATTTTTAAAGGTAGTTTGGCTCTATAAGCTAGAGATTATATATTCTTTAGGACTGAGAGGGTCAGACCTTGGTACGTGTTTTTGATTTATTTTGTTCCACTGACATTCCCCTACAACTCTGCCACTCACCCAAGTGGGGTTATCGCTGAAAAATTTTAGCTACGAAGCTTCAAACAATTTTTTTTGAGGGGGTGCTATTTTAGGCCGTAGAGTGGACCCTACCCCAAAATATCTTTGTTGGAATGGATGGTTAGAAAGAGAAATAAAAAAGCTAAACAAGGGTGTGTACCTCATCTTCTTAGCTTTCATATAGCCGGAGATAAAAATTACATAATTTAGTTTAGAAGAATGCTCTTTCCAAAAATAATTTCCTAGCACGGCGACTGTGTCTAAAATTTAAATCACTGTAAAGAGGTTAAGTCTCAAAGTGAATGTTTCTCTGATCTTGATGCATGTTTGTCGAAATAAGTCTATTTGAAAACCATTTTGACCTTCAGCAATAAATAGTTTGTTATTGTCAGTTATTCATTTGCCATATAGTGTAGGCCTATATTACCATATTTAATTTCTTGTGCATGTGGCCCATGGAGTTGTCAGAAGTCTGCAATGTAGCCTGCGACTGAAAAACTTTGGAGGTCATTGGTCTTTAAGGATGATCTCTTTTTCATAATAAAAGTATGTTGATTAATTCTGCTGTTCTTGAGATATTTGTTTCTGCTGCCATTTGTATGATTTTCCTTTACTATGATGTTTGGCCTAGCTGCCTTTCTCTTTTTCATTTCTGTTTGTTTAAGTTACTTTCTTCCCCAGTATATTTGCTCCCTCCAGGTTTTGCATATAGGTTTAACCCTGTCTCTGCCTTAAGTAATTGTCTATGTATTCATCCAATCTTTTTTGAGGCACTACAATTGTGTTATATGGGTTTTTGGTTACAATCGTTTTTCTCCATAGTTTTTTCATCCTTCCCATTGTTTGGAACTATCGTGGCTGCCAGTCCTCTCTAACATCTGCCCCCAAATCGGAGTCGCACAGCCGCTGTAGACAAGTTTCTGCAGAAGATGGCAGAAAATGAAGACTAGCCACTTCACGAGGACTTAACCAATCCGCCTCAGCAGCGACTCAAATCACGTCACCCCCTGCGGTTAAACAAAGAACCCACAGACGTCGATGGTCAGTGGATACTTGACTGGAAGTCGGCCGAGGCGATCAACTACCATCTATAATATTAAGATCCTTGCTCTGTATGTCTCTCTGTTACCTTCAAGCGTTCTCATCGGTTGGCTGTGTGAGCGTTCTGATTGGTTGGCTGTGTGACGTTCCCATTCATTACCTTCAAGCGTTCTGATTGGTTGGCTGGGTGAGCGTTCTGATTGGTCGTTCTGGAATCTTAGGTTTCGCGAAGCGAACGACGACGCGAAGCGAACGGCCACGCTAAGCGTTTGACGAAGCGTACGTTGCAGCGCAATAATGTGTACAACTCGCGAAGCGAACGGCGATGAGCGAACAGCGAAGCGAAGAAGGGCTTCGCGAAGCGAACGGCGACGCGAAGTGAACGGCCACGCATAGCATTTGACGAAGCATATGTTGCAACGTCATAATGTGTAGAACTCGCGAAGTGAACGGCGATGCGAAATGAATGGCCACGCGAAGCGTTTGACGAAGCGTACGTTGCAGCGTCAGAGCTTGGCTACGTGGCGTATGTACATCATTGAAACGTTGTTCAGCAGCATGAATTCAATGATTGGGTTTTAGTATTATCCTGCACTGCGAGCGAAGCGAGCATCTTTCTAGTCTGGTAGAAGATCCCACTATCCGACAACCAGGATTCGACACTCTGCCACATCATCTTTGGTGCCTGTTGAATCGTTTCTGGGCAGGCAGGGTCACTGTGTATCTGCGGTGAAATGCAAACAATGAATCATAAACCATATATACTCGCGGATGGGTCGATCTCACAGATAAGTCGACCCCGTTTTTAGGTAAAATATTAATGAAATTTGCTATGACCCGCGTATAAGTCTTTAGGAGCCTACACACTTCTTGAATTGCATAATTACACCTGATCTACATTGAAATTGGGTCAACAGACGGACACTATTCCCCAATCCTGGCGTCTCCAAACCGCTTGCAGGCCAATGTGGTTGGGGTGTTTGTTGTTCACTTGCTATAAGTCATAATGCTGGTTTGGAACCCTCTGGCTGCTTAGTACGTGTATGCACGACTGCGCGTGCCTCAGAAGATCGTCGTTCTAAGATTGTCGTTCTTGGTAGTTTGCCGGCATCTTGTGCTGGGTTTTAGTGCTAAATTTGCAGAGTGCAGACTTCTCATCGTTTTCGTGGGATGCTCTTCACCTTCTCTGGGTAGATTTGGACATTTTTGGTCGTTCGCCGTCGAGTGTCTGGACCGTCATCTTGGACCGGCCTTTATTCAATTGACATTAGTTATAGGCTGATTTATATAGCGCTATTATCCTAGCAGACGTGGCCGGTAGAACTCTATGGTAGACTCAGACGGGTGCCTCCAAGACTAGTTGGAACGACTGCCATCTGCTGTAAACGTTTCTTTTACAAAAGACCGTATTTGTCAATGCAGAGAAATTCCGTCATTCCATCAAAATGGACTTTCAAGATCATCATCCTACGTTCGTCATTGACATGCCAACGATGTCAGAGCGCCTTTGACTGTGGCTTTGTTACGGCGCTATAGAAGCTGGCTCGGATAATAATAATAACAATAATAATAATGCATTGCGAGTAACGTGGGCGTTATGATTCTTCTGAACCGCCAGCACATTGTTTACTAGACCAGAATGCATTGCGCGTCGTGATTGTTGCCTAGAGCTGGGCTGCCGACCCTAAAACTGGGTCGTAGCGGGACTTTACAAAAGCAACCTGGGTGGTCCCAGCCAAAGCCTGTAATGCTTTAAAGGCAAAAGCATTAGTCAGCAATAGTTTTGTTGGCATGCCATTAATTGTAGGGGCCAACTGGAATTGCCTCGGACATTCGCCACTGCCGAATATCAGACATGGGTCAATTACAATTGTAATTGTAATTCAATTGTAATTAATTACATTTTGCCAATGTAATTGCAATTGTAATTGATCTGTGGAAAGTTCAATTACATGTAATTGTAATTGTCATTTGTGTAATTGTAATTGTAATTGAGCTATTGTAATTGATTTACCCAATTACACTGGTCAACAAGGTTTTTGTTTCCTGTGCAATTTCTGGTGTTCCAGGTAGATTTTGTCATGCTGATTACAGGAATAATTTTGAAATTTTCCTATCACGTAAGTTTTTTGAGAAAAAGCTGATTTTAAATTTTAAAATTATAAGAATTTTAAAATCGTGGTTTTCGAGAGTTATCTGAGTTATGGGTATTCAGGTTAGGCAAGAATCTTATGTGACCGCCATAACAGATGTAATATGCACTGCTGGCTCACTTAACTACATGGATTTTGAAAATTAGTATAATTAGGCATGTCCAGACATGCCCAGACGTGCCCAAACCTGTCTTCAAGACTACATGCCTAGCATGTATTGTTGCTATGGTTACGCAGTCCTATATAAATACCAAGCAGCACTAGGAAGCAGCTGCAGTCTTTCTATTTGATGAGATATAACTGTTTAGTTAAAGGCTGTGAATTGAATATATTAACTAATTTAATTAAAGTTTCTGAAATGTCGCGCCGATGTCGCAATAGCAGTGACAGGTTCTGCTACATCTGTGGAGAGTTTATGTTGAAATCACAGAAGCGGAGTATGACAGCAATCATAAAGAAAGGATATGAGTTATACTTTGGATGCAAAATTGGCGACCAGGACAAAGTATGTGCACCTCATATATGTTGTCCATCTTGTGCTACCAGTCTGCGAGCTTGGCTTGCAGGTAAGCGTCCATCCATGCCATTCGCCATACCAATGATATGGAGGGAGCAGATCATGTAACGGATTGCTATTTCTGCATGACGAATGTTACAGGATTTTCTTCAAAGAATAGGAAGTCTATTGAGTATCCTAACCTTGCCTTGGCAATGAGACCAGTTCCACACGACGAGAGTCTTCCTGTTCCAAACCCCCAAGTTTTGGACACTGGAGGACGAGCATGCAGAGACAGATGAAATGCTGCAGATAGCTGATGATTCAGCTACGGAAGACCCAGAGTTGGAGCCATCGACATCCAGCAATCCTCATTTGATTTCTCAGGCAGAGCTCAATGATCTGGTCAGAGACTTAGATTTGTCAAAAAATCAAGCAGAATTGCTTGGATCTAGGTTGCAAAGATGGAATCTGCTCTCTCCAGGAACAAAAATTTCAGTATTTCGTAAACGGCATGAAGACTTGACTCGATTCTTCAAAAAAATCGACAGTCTTACTTTTTGCATTGACATTGATGGATTGCTTTCTGCTTTCGGCTGTAAGCACAATCCATCCGAATGGCGACTTTTTGTTGACTCTTCGTTGTTAAGTTTAAAGGCTGTTTTGCTGCACAATGGCAATTCATACCCTTCAGTACCCATTGGACATGCTGCTTACATGAAGGAAACATATGAGAATATGCACTGCTATTGAAACACATAGAATACTCGAGATACAACTGGAATATATGTGGAGATCTGAAAGTTGTTGCAATTCTACTCGGTCTGCTGCTAGGCTAAACCAAGTACTGCTGCTTTCTTTGCGAGTGGGACAGCCGAGCTAGAGATTCACATTATGTGAGAAAGGTCTGGCCACCTCGCAGGGACTTGGTTCCAGGACAGAAGAACGTTAAACATGATCCTCTCGTTGATCCGAAGAACATTTATCTCCCACCTTTGCACATCAAACTTGGGTGAATGAAAAACTTTGTCAAAGCAATGAACAAAGAAAGTGAAGCCTTTACATACTTACGACAGAGGTTTCCACGCACCAGTGATGCTAAAATAAAAGAAGGCGTTTTTGTTGGCCCACAGATTCGAGAGATGCTCAAGGACAGTCACTTCTGCAGGGTGCCGAGCATGTTGCCTGGACAGCCTTCAGGGATGTTTTTGCTAACTTTCTGGGCAACTACAAGGCGCCAAACTATGTTGAACAAGTTGGAAATCTGCTACAAGCTTACAAGGCAATGAAATGCAACATGTCACTGAAGATACACTTCCTTCATTCTCACTTGGACTTCTTCCCGGACAATCTCGGCACCGTCAGTGATGAACATGGTGAAAGATTTCACAAAGACATTGCCAGCATCGAGAAACGCTACCAGGGAAAGTGGAGTCCGTCTATGCTCGGAGACTACTGTTGGCCACTGATACGTGAAGCACAGGACAGTGACTACAAATGAAAATCTACAGCAAAACATTTCTAATTTTCTCATGCCTTGTCATTATTGCCTAGATCCTTCTGTAGGATTATGTTGCAGAAGACGTTACAATACTAAATGCTAAATTGTCGATTTCTTAAAAACCTTACGTGATACAGAAATTCTAATTACATATTTGTGTTCAGCAAGTCAAAATCTATTAGTTTCACCAAAATTTGTAGAGGAAACAAAAACTTGCATAAAATTTGTTGACCAGTGTTACATGGATGTGAGTTTTATAAGTTCTAATAGCGTATTAGCATGTATGAGCCGAAGTCTTGTCAGTCTATGAATGTATGGCAGTGAATACATTGGATGGTTAGTGAATTGTCAAAGCACAACAGTTATTGGTAAATGGACTCACTGTTCTGGTCAGTTGCCATGCAAAAATTTACTTACTTACTTTTTACTGCCTTTCAAATTGGAAGGGAACCAGCTTATCATTTGTCTACTTCCTGTGTTCTGCGGCTGCACTTTTTTGTGAATGAAAGTTTAATGCAAGTAAAGATTAGCATAAATCAAGCAGGAGTAATATGGAATTATTTAGAAAAGTCTGATGACTTTAATAATGCTGTTTCCAATGCAAATGTTAAAGTGAAGTGCCGGTTGTGTGGTGAATTAATGTCATGCTCGAAAAAGGTTACTTCGAATTTGTTGACTCATTTGCAGGTTTGTGAAACTTTGTTACGGTTTTTTAAATAGGCGGTAGCATATGACTTTGTTGAACTAATTTATGTTAATTATTTTAGACACTTAAGTTTATTAAAAGAAGCAGAAAGAGTAATGAAAAGTAATTGTAATTGTAATTGTAATTGACACGTTTGTAATTGTAATTGATCCCAATGTAATTGGCTGTAATTGTAATTGTAATTGTAATTGACAAAAATCAGTATAATTGTAATGTAATTGTAATTGCTTAAAACGTAATTGACCCATGTCTGCCGAATATTAGTTTTTTAAAAAGTATTTTCCTCGGCAAATAATACGCACAGAATTACCCGTAGTTAAAAATGGAAAAATTAAATCAAACTCTTATAAGTCTATAGAAATTCCATTTCATCTAAATGCAGTAATACCTCTTTAGCTCGCCCCTCTTTAGGTCGCCAAACTCCCCTCTCACCATTGATGGGTCAAGAACGGATTTTCACTCATATAAAATAACTCGTTTAGTTGCCAAACTCGCTGCTCGCCCTAACTTTCAAAATTCCATGCCTATGTATTATTACCTCTTTTGTTCGCCATTGCAACTTTTGCTTACCTGTCTGACCGTTTAGGCCAAACTCCCGACCGACTGTTTACACAATCAATGACCCTCTCCGATGAATACATCTGTGTTGATAATCAGCTATTAACCTGTCAGCTAATGACTGGTGAAGAGACTGCGGTAGAGGTCTGCACGGGGATTGGGCAAGAATGTGATCCCGCCCCGCGACAGTCGACCTCTCTCCCGCCACTCTCACCCCACCCTGAGATGGCCAATCCCGCTCCCGTGGCTTTTGTCTCCAGCCCAGCTGTCCCCGTGGCATCAGACAACGGATCGGTTTTACAGAGCTTTTCACCTGTAGGCCTATATGCTGCTGTATTACATCAGCAGCAGGTACCCTGGTCTGCATTATCAACATTACGAAACACCGACGCAGCCTACTAGCTTAGGGACTTTACCTTTACAAGTTTACAGTTTCTTGTGGCCGACCTGCCATCTAAAAGTGAAACGAAGTGTAGCAACTTGTCATTTGTTCATGAGCTGACCTGTCCCTACTGGTATCCGTGGGGCACCAGAAATTGTCATCCCCGCCCCGTGGGGGCTAACCTACTGTAGTTTCAGTAGTGAGCATTGTATTCATTAAGCTGCCAATTCGCCTCTCGCCAAAGTTTGATCTCGGACAAAAGGGGGCGAGCTAAATAGGTTTTACTGTATTATAATCTATGGTTTCCGCTGACCTCCGCCATTTCCGTTTGTGAATGCAGCCGCCATTCAAATTTTTAGAAAATAATGTTAATAAATATCAATACTCATCCTAGAGTGTCTAGTCCGAAATTAAGTAGCAAGATTTGGAAAATTTTAATTTCTCTCTGGACTCGGAGATGCCGCTATTAGTACTACTCGGTTTGTACCCGGTTCCGGCAAATGGCACATCTCGCATTCGGTACTCGGTGGAAATTGTGTACCTGGTTTGTCCCTAATTAATTGATAGACTAAAGCTAACTTGAGTAGAGCGATGGTGATTACTTAAGAAAAGATCCAGACATCCAGCATATTTTGATGAAAGCGTCTTTAAATATCGGTAGATGCAACAACATGGCTTAACGTTGTAATTCATTAGAAATATGTTTCTTTCCCAAAATTCTTTGGAAAATTGCATTGACTCTCAGATAAGCGACCCTGCGTTTTAAAGCAAATTTTTAGGCATAAATATCTCGACTTATCCGTGAGTATATACACCGTGATCACGAAAATCGGGACCCCCTAGATTAATGAGTATAACTTAACTACCTTTCGACCAATCATGCTGAAATTTTAATTATATTAGGCCTAGGAGGCAGTCTCGATCCTCAAAAAATATTTTGCCTCTACGCTGCAGCTGGTACAAGAAAGGACATCCCTGGCGCTCGTCTTCTGCGTACTCATCCGACTTTCACCAAGTCCTTAATGGTATCAGTTAGTGTTTCAGCACTCGGTCGTACAGCTATTCACTTCTTCAAGCCGGGGGTGAAAGTTAACGGACAGTATTACAGAGACGTTCTACTGATGCATGGACTGCTGCCGGACATCCGAACATTCTCAGATTATTACGCATTCCAACAGGATGGCGCACCGACACACAGAGCTCGAGAGACAGTTGAACTGTTAGGTAACGAAACGCCGGACTTCATTCCGCCTACTCTCTGGCCACCCAACAGTCCGGATTTGAATCCGGTGGATTATAAAATTTGGAGTGTTATGCAGGAACGCGTTCACCGAACGAAAGTCTGTGATATTGAGGACCTGTGACAACGCATCATGCAAGTGTGGGACGAGATTGATCAAGGCATCATTGATGCGTCATTCAAGCAATTGCGTAGGCGTCTTCGTGCGTGTAGTGCAGCAAATGGCGGACCGTTTGAACACAAACTATGAGTGGAATATCATTAGAACTATCTAAAGTACACGTACTACAACTTTGTTGAATATTAGTTGACTTTTCGTGGAGTTATATTCATTAATCTAGGGGGTCCCGATTTTCGTGATCACCGTGTACAGTAGTTGACTCTTGTCCTATAACAAGACTCAAGGATGGCGGTCTTCAGACGTTACACTCAGATAATGATGTCACAGTTACATGGCTGACTTCTTTCAGCACATGAAGCATATGATAATAATAATAATAATAATAATAATAATAATAATAATAATAATAATAGTTTGAAGCCCTTTTGATATTCTTGATTTTATATCTTATTGCTGACTGTCAATGCTCTCAAACACCCCTCCAACTAAATGACTTAATGTTCTAATTTATGTCCATTCATTTTAAATTCATGGGTTTTGTATTTCTATTTGCTATTTCCACCACCTTTATTTTTGTTTTATTTATATGTAATCCAAATTTTTGCTAGTATAACCTACAGCATCAATCACCACAACCACCACAAGAATAAAAGTAGAAATGCTATTACTGGGTAATTATAATTTTGAAAATTAAAAATAATCACGGCATTTAATGGGAAATTAACAAACCATTTAACCCTTTAACGACGGGAAACCCTTAAAAAGAAAACTCTATGCAGCCGGGATAATCCGTCCTGGAAAAGTGCTCGACGCTGGGACTTTTGGCCCTTTTCATGCAGAGCTAATTTTTTTCAACTCGTAATTGCTGGGGCTATATGAAAGCTACAAAACTGTGGCATGCCTCATCTTTTAGGACTTTCATTTCTCTTTCTAACCATCCATGAAAGAAAACGATACAAAAAATGGGGTCCTGTGCACACCCAAAACAGGCCACCTCTCCCCAAAATGCAAAAGAATAAAACTTTTTATTCAAATATTCAAAGCTCGGTAGGCAAAATTTTTGAGTGACAAGCTATCTAAGTTGAGTGGCAAACTTGGCAGGAAATCAAAATGAAAAAAATGTTACAAGAAATTTGCAAATTGGATCACATATGGCGTAGATATAGGCTCCAAATCAATGCCCCCTCTTGATCCTCGCCGGCGGTCGTATCATCCTCTTATAAAAGACAGATCAGATGATTGAAAAGATGGTTTGTACTCATCCAAACTTATTGTAAAGTAACCTTCAACATTATTGAGAGTTGCAAGAATGTTTTCTGAATGCAATCTTTTCGCCATTTTGGAGAAAACATATAAATATTCGCGTCACACAGCAATTGTTTACATCGCAGTAACCTATTTTCATAAATTAAAATTCTTTTAAATGCCAGCTGTAATTTGCTGATATTTTTCATCTTATCTGACTCAGGATTGGTTGGTAATCGTCTGACCCACTAATACCTGGTCCACAGACTTGAGAAAAATAAGAGTTCTGCGTATTTAAGACCTTTGAAAATCATGTAACGCCAAATTTAAATACCGGTTAAATACCTACTGTAATTCGCTAATATATTAATTCTTGTGTCTTATTTGACTCAGAATTGATTGTTAATCATCCGACCAACTAATATCTAGTCCACGGACTTCAGAAAAATAGAGTTCTACGTATTTAAGACCTTTGAAAATCATGTTAATGTCAAAGCCGGGTTTGGGCGGCCTCGTAGTACGGCGGCAGGGTGGGTAAGGGCGGGCTCGACGTTAAAGGGTTAAAGTAGCAAATGCATGCAGCCATTAGTTATATACCCCTGATCAGTTTAGTACAAAAGTGTAAAATAATGATTTTATGACAAGAAAAACTTCAAATATTATCTTCTTAAGATTTCTGCTGTTTTCTAGTCCACTTTAATTCTCAAAGTGTCTGATCCAAAGACCAAAATAACACAGTAGAACCACAAAATCTAACTTACAGGCTGGCATTTTAGTAACTTCTGCTGTAACAATGGAGACGATACCAAAATTTGCCAAGGCCCCACGTATAAGTCCACATGGAAAAGCCAAATACTGTAATGTTCAAAACAAAAGATGTAAAGTATTTTAAAAGTAACATGGAATGAAAGTTGTGCAACTGATGTGAACTTGACTGCTTACCATCAATGCAAATGCATTTGCTGATTAATTCTGTACCAATACTTTCATTCATAGAAATTGTAAATTTTTGGCTTCATCTGGTAGTTGCAAACACGTGCACTATAGCACATATTATTATTATAATTGTAAATTTGTATAGTGCTATGTGCCTGGTGAAGGCCATAGTCAAGAGTGCTTTACAGAAGCCTCTGGTAAGAAATGCTGAAAAGATGTGTCTTGAGTTTCGTTGCAAATCAGTTGGGAGTGGTCTCCCTAGTTATTTCCTCGGGGAGAGAGTTCCAAAGTATAGGGTTCCCCCTCGAGACAGATCTATCCCCAAATTTGGCTGTCTTAGATGGGGGTGGGACAACAAGCTGAACCCGGCGGCTTAATCATAGCTGCGAGCGTCTGTCAGATAGCGAGGGTCGGTGTATCGGTCTCGATAAATATTCCAGGCAGCACGGGTCATGCAGAGTTCTGAACGTGAGCCAGCATCGCTTAAACGTTATCCGTTCAGGTATCCGGAGCCAGTGAAAGTGGTCTCATAACAGTGGTGTGACATATTCCTTCCACCTGGCTCCGAATATTAGCCTCGCTGAAACATTTAGAACTGAGTGAAAGCAGTTCAGTAGGCTGTCCGGGAGTCCGAGTAGTAGACTGTTGCAATAGCCCACGCGTGTCAGGATAAGAGGGCGCACCAACTTTATCACATCTGGTAGTGGAAGATAACGACGTATGGCTTCAATCCTGCTTAGGTGATAGTATCAGGTACGGATCACACTGCTTACATACCTCGCGAATGAGAGCGTCTCGTCCAGGGGAACACCGAGGAGACGTAGCACAGTCGTCAGAGCAATGTCGACTTCGTCAATCGTGAACGGATTGTGGCCAATGAGATGACTACATAGATAGTGGCTTCTGCACAATTTGTTTATACAGTGTTCATCTACATGGGGATTCACCTAAAAATGTAGGCGAATTGGCGTGAAGGTAAAATGGCAGTGTCTTATTAAGTGCCCATCTTAATTTTAATAAATGTCTTTAGAAGAGCATCCAATAGGAACAGGCTTGGGCAATCTAAGTACAGTAACAGAGCCACAATGCACCTTAAACCAAGGACTTCAATTACAAGATGCAATGCTGAAATGAAAAATTATTACAGACTCACAATAAGGCCAAATACAATCAAAAAACAAAAACTATGAAGCAAATGCTATGTTGTTCGCTGGCCATATTGACAACGTGACCTATGCATGCTTCCGGCAACTCCGAACGATCAGAGAGGTCCATCGGTATATTTCGACTGCGGCGGCCATACAAATGGTTCGCGCCTTCGTCGTATCAAGGATTGACTATTGCAGTGGGTTACTTTTGGGCCTTCCCGACCATCAGCTCGCCAGGCTATAGTCAATCCTCAACGCTGCAGCTCGGTTGATTTTCAGGGTGGGTTGGCACAAACATGTGACCTCTCTGCTTCAGGACAAACCGCATTGGCTATGGGTCCCAGAGCATATCGCGTTCAAGCACTGTCTGCTGACATTCCGTGTTCTACACGATTCATTCTGCCCGGAATACCTCGTGACGCTTGTTCGAAGGCCAGTGTGGAGCGATCAACGGCTCCATCTTCATTCCAGGAGGCGAATCCAACTGTACGTTCCACCTCCGTTGAAGACATTTGGCGACCTTGGCGACCACTGATTGGTCTGATCTGGAGGCAGATGGAAGCTGGTGTCATTGGTACAAGTCAGGTCGGAGAAATAATTAAGATTGAACAAGCATTCACAGCATATATTAAGTGCATGAATTGCACTACACAGCAACCAACATTGAATGAGGTTTAACTGACATAACTGTATTTCATGACATTGATTGCTTCAAGTAATAAGTATAATTATATAATAACAAACATATGTTTTTGCCATTTCTATATATTTTGTGGCCAAACAACTGCACAATATTTTTTAGCACTCAATGGGCCTAAAATGTGTAAATCTGAAAATTGTCAAATTTCTATGGTTAATGAAAAAATCAACAACATTAAATAATGGTTATGTAGAGTTTTAAGTATGTTGCTCTATCTGTCAGAAACCTGGACTTCAAAGAAAAAAGACCAAGAATGCCTAGCGGCCTTTGAAATGAAATGGTATAGAAGAATTTTAAACAACAGATGGCAGCAAGCAAATAAAGAACACAAATATACGAGAAAGAATCGAGGCCAAAATTAGCATCATGCAAACACTGATATGTTGAAAAAAAGAACTTCTATGAACACATATGCAGGAATGCAGGATGGAAGACAAAAGACTGGTGAAGATCAAGGTGAGAACCATGATGGAGAAAATTGAAGAGGCAGACCAAGAAGAGAATGGCTAGATGACACAGTGAAATGAGAACATGCAGAGCTACACATCCTAGCCAGAGCAGCAAAGGACCAAACAAGATGGAGATAAGTTGTCAACCAGGCTTCCGACACCTACAGGTACAGCCCCCATGGAACTGGATGATGATGATGATGATGATGAGATTTTGAATGCTAAATCCAAATGTACACGTAGATGTTTAAATGATAATTGTAAGTCTATTTTAGCATTACGACTGTCAATGGAACCCCTTCCAATTCAAGGTAATCTCTCTCTATCCTTCTCTCCCTCCCTCCTCTCTCCTATCTCTAGCTATCTGCAGGCAGCCACATCCAAGTGAGACAGGTTTGCAATTAACCAGGTTACTGAATATATATTCAGTATTTGACTCTGTGCGTGTTATATATAGGGGCTAGAGATGTGCGGGTACAACAAAATGCCTACCCTACCCGTACCCGTGAAAAAACTTTTTTACCCTACCCTACCCGTACCCGCTAGCGCTATACCCTACCCGACCCGTACCTGTAAGCTGTGTACCCTACCCTACCCGACATTGGTTGGAATTTGGAGTTGGACCCGTACCCGCGGGTGTGTGTACGGGTACAAGCCTACAAGGACCAGTACACGGACCCGTGTACCCGTAGTACATGGACCCGTGTACCCGTATCCATTCCTAGAGACTATAGAGCTGCCAAGAAACTCCGATCGTGCGATTTAATGTTATTTTTCGGACTATTCTATTATTAGGCTTCTCGTGAGGGTCCATATTTCGTATATTTCAACAGTAAATTCGATACTAGCGTCAGTTTGATCATAATTTGAGTGTTTACGGCGAAATTTAGCATAAACGGAATGATCTCTACATCAACACCGTTATGATTTTGAATTTCACCGTTGATCAATATGGCTGCCGTCTGATTGTACTCCTCGCTCCGTTTCTCGACTAGACTACTGAGTAGAGATTATGGGAATGTTACGCTATTCATCGATAGAGCTGCTCGGGTGGTCTCACGGTGATCGTCCTGCACATCGTGTTGTTGATTTACTGTCCGAATTCGGGATTCTCAGACTCTGTGAGACCCAGCGTCGAGTTCGTCGCTACCGTGGAACGAGATCAGGCCGGAGACGTTTCCGACCGAAGTTGGTGCCGATTGAGAATGGTGCGTTTATCTACGCCGACTTCAACAGGGTTAGAACTATTCCTATCGTGGATTTAAATCGTCGTCCTCACACTGAAAAGTCAGCACCAATCAGTTTCCAACGACCTGGGCTGGTGTATCCGCGACTCCAGCGCCATGCTGATCATTCCGAGCGGCGGATTAGGGGTGGACTACTGAACATTCATTCTATCAACAATAAAACTGATAACGTTCCAGACCTATTCGAGGAGCATTGCCTCAATTTTCTTATTTTTACTGAATCCTGGCATGAGGATGACGACAGTGTTGCCATTAAAAGACTCCGTGGCATGGGCCTTAATGTTATTGAAGCGGCTCGTGCCATACCGTGCGGGACACGACTAGACAACGCTCATTTTACCAATCATGGAGGCATCGCTATAGTCTCGAAACCAGGCATCAACGTTGCCAAGATGGAGACAAAGTTAAAACCAAAAACGTTTGAACATTTATGATGTAGAATTTCTGGTGGGTCCACGCCGTTTCTACTGGTCGCTATCTACAGACCAGGCTCGGAGCGTGTTAGCGATCAATTTTTCAATGAATTCGCTACTCTCCTGGAATCGCTAGCCACTTTCAACAGCTCGATAATCGTTGCAGGTGACATGAATATTCACCTTGAGAGACCCTCTGATTCAGATAGCCAGAAATTTCACCAACTTACGGATGCGTTCGGGTTGCGTCAACTTGTCGGAGAGCCGACGCACGACCATGGCGGGCTGCTGGATGTCATCTTATCATCCGCCGACGACTGTCCGGATGATGTCACAGTGTCGGAGTCAGGCCTGTCAGATCATAAGATGATTCATTGGTCGATCTCGACGGCATGTCCGTCTCCAGTCTACACTAAAATTCTTCGTAGGAGTTGGAAGTGCTTTGACTCGGGGCAGTTCAAAATTAGGCTCGAGGCGTCACCGCTCTGCCAACCTGTCGACTCCTGCAGAAATGCGACAGATCTTGCTAAATGCTACTCCTCTGAAATAATGAAAATTCTGGACGACTTGGCGCCAGTGACTGAGATGTCGGTGCGCACCCGACCACACCGGCCATTCTACGATGTCAATTGTAGGCAGGCACGACGAGAAGCGCGACGCCTTGAGAGGTCTTTCCGGAGGCTTAGAGGGTCGGATGGAGAACCAGCAGCTCATTGTGCTTGGCGCTCTGCCCTCAAGTCTAGTAGGCATCTGGTGAGGCAGAAGGGTAGGAAATACTGGCGAGGAGCTTTAGACTCTGCTAAAGAAGACACCGGGCAGACCTGGAAGCATTTGAATATGCTGTTGGGAAACAGCGATAAAAGCCCTCGGCCGCCTTCCTGTTTCACAGCTGATGACTACCACCAGTTTTTGGATAACAAAATCAATGGCGTAAGAGAGAGAACGTCTAAAGCTGGTCCTGCCTCGTTCACGGTGCATTCAGGACCTGGTCTAGTGTCGTTCGCTGCTCCTTCAGAAACCGACGTCATTTCGATTGTGAGGTCATTACCTTGCAAACAATGTCAAGCGGATCCACTGCCTACGTGGCTCCTCAAAGAGTCTATCGAGACGCTTGCTCCGTTTCTCACAACTCTTCTGTCGACATCTTTGAATAGTGGTGAATTTCCATCGTCTTGGAAACATGCGGTCGTATATCCGCACCTTAAGGGGCCAAGTCTGAATCAAGATGAAATAAGCAACTATCGGCCAGTCTCTAATCTTCCCGTCTTGTCAAAGCTGCTGGAGAGAGTGGTCAATAACCAACTTGTAAACTACTTGACGTCAAATGGTCTAATGCCTAAAGATCAGTCGGCCTATCGGAGGGGCCACTCTACGGAAACTGCGGTCTTGCGTATTTACAATGATATTGTTGATGCGATCGCTAATGGTCAGTTAGCCCTTCTTTGCCTCCTGGACCTCTCTGCGGCTTTTGATACAGTAGACCATGACATTCTCGTTCGTCGCCTTGAACTTACCTACGGCTTAAATGGAGTTGCGCTATCCTGGATTCGAGACTACCTGACAGCTAGATCTCAATCGGTTTGCTGGAATGGTCGCACGTCCGACTCGCGTCGTGTTCTCAGTGGGGTGCCGCAAGGATCAGTACTAGGCCCACTACTGTTCGTCCTATATGTGGCAGATATAGGGTGAATCATCAAATCATGTGGGCTTACTTCACACGCTTATGCCGATGACGTTCAGGTCTACTCCTCGTGTAATCCATCTGACGTCGAACGACTACGGTCCTCTATCACGGACTGTATTTCCTCGATCGAACAGTGGACGGATGAAAATCGGTTATCCCTGAATCCAGCAAAGACTGAGTTCCTCTGGTTAAGTACACCTAGAAGGAAACATCTCATACCATGAAATCCGTTTTCAATTGAAGATGTAGACATTGTTCCTTGTACCGAACTACGTCTTCTAGGCGTTCTTTTGGATGAGTCACTTTCGTTTGTCAGTCACCTAAACAAGGTGACTCGCAACTGTTACTATCAGTTACGCAGGATCCGGGAGATTCGCCGCTACCTGCCATTACCGGACGTGATTAAACTGGTTCGATCCCTCATTCTATCACGTGTGGATTATTGCAACAGTATCTTACTCGGACTTCCTGTCAGCCAGCTAAACCGTCTTCAGATGGTGCTAAATGTTTCAGCTCGTCTGATCTTTGGTGCTAGGTGGAATGAGCCTGTGACACCGCTATTACGAGACAAACTTCACTGGCTCCGGATTCCGGAGCGTATAGCCTTTAAACGTTGCTGGTTTACATTTAGGATGTTAAATGATCCTTTCTGCCCCGAGTACTTAATGGCTCTGATCTGTAAGCCCAAGTCGTCTGATCGGCGCTCGCAGATTCGATCAAGCAGCCGCTCTCAACTGGTGGTTCCACCCCCGTCTACGACAGCAAAATTTGGGGATCGGTCTGTTTCAAGGGGCAACCCTTTGCTTTGGAACTCACTGCCGGCGGACATGACTAGGGTGACATCTCCTGAACTGTTCACTAGGAACCTTAAAACACATTTATTTAACATCTCCTATTAGGGACACTTGTACAGCGCTCTTGACTTTAGCCTTCGCTATGCGTATTGCGCTATATGAAATTGTCAGAATTAATAATAATTAATAATAATAATAATAATAGAGAGGCAACAATGAAATAGTAATAGTAAAAATAAATTCTAGTACTTAGGAATCAGGATAATCCACTTGGCAAATAGTAGGCCCGGGTTCTGAAGTCTGGACTACTGGTTGGTAACATTGTGTAATACAACTAGTCAGCTAGCCTAAGCCTACATGAATGTCGGACATATGGATTAGAACTTCTAGAAGACTAGATGGGATTGTTTAAAATATTTAGTAGATATAATTTATCTATGAGTAGGCATTAGAGCTCAAGTTAAACAACAAAACTTTACCAGAAGAACTTCCTCGGTCGAGGAGTCCTTGGAGGAGTAAGAGGACGCCATTATAGATTTATTACTGATGATGTCAGATGACATCATCTGTATTTCCTTTATGTTTTCAGTAAGTAAAATGCATGCTGTCTGACAAACTGAATGCGATATACAAGCTACACTAAATACACTTTACTCAATATTATTTTTCTATTACTGCATTGCTAATTTGCTATAGCAGTGAGAAATTAAAATATAATTTTTTGGGTAAAAACGGGTATACCCGTACCCGCTATACCCGTACCCGTAGCGCTATACCCGTACCCGACCTGTACTCGTAAAATGTGTACCCTACCCGTACCCGCGGGTACGGGTAGGGTACACCCGTGGGTACGGGTATACCCGCACATCCCTAATAGGGGCGTCTTATCCATAATTCTTTAAACACAAATCATCAAAACTCATGTCTTATAATCGGATGTGTCTTAAATGCACGAATATACGGTAAACATGACCAATTCATTACTTTTCTCCGAAAAGGACCAAATTGGTCACTTTGGCCAATGCCCACAAAAGGCTAAGCTGCAGGCGATTGTTCTCTTTCAGGCTGTGTTATCTGTGATTAAAGCGGCCTCGAGTTTGATTGAATTAATCATTTTGGTAATCTAAAAACATAGCTGTAATCGACCTATTGTGGCGTGTGTGTTTATGATTATTAATTATAGTTTCTTTATATAAGTTCGTAAAATTTTTACATTTAAATAATGTAATTACCGTGTGTATGTCGACTCTTAATATTTTGCACACAAAAAAATTGTTGCTGCAAAAACTTGCACACAAGTTTTTAATTTTGCACACAAACCAGAAAACCTTAGAGGGAACATTGGTTGCCACTGCCATCTGGTGAAATAAGGCTTAGTCGACCTTAGGTCAGTCAGGTCAGGTCTTCGTCCTCAAGCCGTGTCCAGCTATTGACTTCTCCATGACATCTCTCCAAAGTTCTCTGTCCTTTGCTATTTCTTCCAAAGTCATTCGGTGTCTTCCGTCAGTTTTTCCATTAAGATTCAGCCCTCCCATGTGCAGATCCTCTTCCAATTCATCCACCCATCATCTTTTCGGTCTTCCTTTAGATTTTATTCCCTCTGGTTTGTAGTTGAAAATTCGTTTTGGGTTTCTTATTTCTTCCATTCTGAGTAAGTGTCCAGTCCATTTCATTCTTCTCTTTCTGATGACTTCCATGATGCTCAGTTGCAGTGTTTTCTCTCTAACTTCTTCATTTGTTATAAGTTCTTTGTATCCAATCCTTAGTATTCTTCTAAGCCATTTATTTTCTGTTGCTATTAATTTTTTCTCCACTTGTTTTTTTATGGTCCAAGATTCACATCCATAAAATAGTATTGGTATTACACAAGTGTTGAGAATTCTTAGTTTTGTTTTCATCCCAATGTCATGTCTTTTGAAAATTTTGGTATGTAGCCTGTTGAAGGTTGATCCTGCCATTGCTATTCTTTGTTTAATCTCCAAGTCCTAGCCTCCTTTTGCTTCCAATTCACTTCCCAAGTAAACGAAATTATTCACTATTTCAATTTATTTTCCATTGTGTGATTCTATTGGCCGTTCTCCAACTTTTTTTGTAATTGGCATAATTTTTGTTTCATTAGTGTTTATTTTTAGTGCAAATTGTCCACTCTCTGTTATTAAGGCCAATGTTAACTCTACAATCCTTAAGAGGCATTCCGCTATTAGACATGTATCATCAGCATATTCTGCATCATCTATGTTTCCTGGCTTTAGAGATGTTTCCAACCCATTCGTGTTTTCAATCCGTCTCATGATGTAATCTAATATAATGTTGAAGAGTATTGGTGATAGAATACATCCTTGTCTAAATCCTGTTTTAATTTTGAACCACTTACTTTCTTCTCCATCAATTCTGATACATGCTAAAACTGTGCTGTATAAATTTTCAATTAGCCTTATTACTTTGGCACGAATGACATATTTCCCAAAGAGTTTCCATGCCCCTTCTCTCCAGATTGAGTCATAAGCTTGGGCAAAATCAATGAAGCGCATAACCAAATCTTCATTAAATTCTAGTTTTTTTTTCAATGAGTTGTCGAAGGATGAAGATTTGGTCAGAGCACCCGCTTACTTTCCTGAATCCACACTGGTTTTCCATGAGAGTTTCATCCACTGTGTCATTTATTCTGTTTAACATGACTCTGGTGAAAACTTTCCCTGGTACACTTAAGAGACTGATTCCTCTGGCGTGTTTCTGTCTCCTTTCTTGTGTATTGGTATTATAATTGCTTTTCTCAGAGTCTAATGGTGTTTTCTCGGTTTTCCATACTGCTGTTATGACCCAATGTAGCCATCTAATTGTATACACACCAGTGTTTTGGAGCATTTCTGCTGTAATATTGCAGAGTCCTGGGGATTTGTTTTTTCTCATCTGTTTCACTGCCATTTCTATCTCTTCCATTGTGATATCGTCTTCTTCCCCTAACTCATCCTCTAATTTACATCTATCCCCTGATTGACCGATTTCATTAAATATTTCTTCTGTGTTGTTAGGGTCTTCTCGGTTTAGTATCTCATCAAAATGTTGTTTCCATCTGGCCATGATCCTTTCCTTCTCCGTTAATAATTTCTCCATTTCTATCCTTAACTGGTTCGATGTTAATTATCTTCGTGATTGTGCTTCCATTTAGTTTGTTGACATCTGCAAAGAGTTTTTTGCTATCTCCTCTTTTGTAAGCATCTTCCACCTCATTTGCCATCTCTTCCAACATTTTATTCTTATCCCTGATTAATCTTTTCTTTAACTGTATTCTTAATTCATTTAGTTCAGTAGTCTTTTCAGTTCCATCCTTACCAGGATTAATGGCTGCTTCTTTAGATCTTCTTATTTCTGCTTGTCGTTTTTCTGTTTCTTTTGATATCCAGTTCCTTTTCCCTATCTTTCTGTATCCAAGTTCTTCCTCTGCCACTTTGTTAATTTCAATCTTGAAATTTTCCCATTCTATCTCAGGATCTTTGTCATCTGTCAGGCCATCTGTCAGGTTTGTTAGCACCTCAAATCGACCTTAGGACTGCTGCGGGAATTGAACCTGCGACCTTCTGCTCTATCGTCCAACTTTGTTACCACTCTGCTAACTTCACGCCCCATGTAATATGTAAATACATTAAATGTCATTTAGAAGTAATGGGGCCAACTGCATGTATAAGATTTGATGTGACCTTATTTTCATGAATTTCATGCTTGATTGGTTTTTGCCCTTAGTCGACTATATAGGTCGATTACAGCTATGTTTTAAGAATGGTATGATAAACAAAATCAAGTTGCATTTAGATGCAGAAAATATTCTAGTTTACTTTTCTCTCCTTCCTTTTTCTGTTTTCCAAAATTGATAAACATTATCAATATTAATGTCTTCAGTTGGCATGTAAAGTTTAATTCTCATCAAGTTCTCAAGGTGATTTCTTTCAAGTTTGATACAATTTCTTTTCTTTCACTGCCTAAAGCTCAGATTGTATGATAGTGCATTTAAGAGTTTGATGCTCAAGAGAACTGGAACATTATACTCAGCAGTTATAGATAAGTCTTCTAGATTGATTTATCAGTCTATTGATAGGCTGTTTGATCAGCCTATATTCTAAAATTGACCAATAATTACATAAGCTTAAGATATGTAAGCTGTTTTGGAATTATATAATGCAAAATGTGTTTGTCTTCTTATAGACAAAATAGTACAAATGCTATGTGCCCATCTAAATTTATCAAAGGGTTGCGTAGATTTGAACAAAATACTCTAACTTCGTTCACAAAGATCTACAGGGTGTCTACGAAAAAAAACCCCCAGCAGGAAAACTTTGATTTCTTAAAAGTTTCTAAATATATTTGTATCAAAATTGCCACACTTGTGCAGCACATATTTCCCCACCTTTATGCCAATTTTCATCTCATTTGCTTGTAAGATGGCCATTTTGTGAGATATCAAAGTCAAAATTCGATTTTTACAAATCAGCAGACAAACTTTTATTGATTGTCTAGAAATTTCAACTTAAACCACAATTGTTCAAGATGGTTATCGGACATAATTGCAAACCCTAACCCTAACCTTAATTGCAAAAATTGTTCGGTATCCAAAGCCAAGCTCCCGCAATGTCTGAATTCGCATCTTATCTTCATTCGATATTTTACCCATTTTGAAAGTTTAAATCAAACTTTTATTGTTATGTCGAATTCTGTGAGTTTAAAAACATGTTTACAAAATTGCATTCGATCTAAACTTTACTACTACTACTGGAACAACAACAAAAACTGCTACTAATACCACCAAAATTGACATGAAGCCAAATTTATGTGAAGCTATAGATATTTAGGCCTGTCATGCTGCGACTGAGTAGTAAAAATCAAAGTTTGACTTTGATATCTCACAAAATGGCCACCTTACATGCAAATAAGATGAAAATTGGCAGGGAGATGGGGAAATATGTGCTGCACAAGTGTGGCAATTTTGATAAAAATATATTTAGGAACTTTTAAGAAATCAAAGTTTTCCTGCTGGGGGTTTTTTTCGTAGACACCCTGTACAGTGCTCATTGACGGCCAACTGGCTGGCCGTGGCTCTTGAGTCTTTGCGCTCAAGTATCACGTATAAGTAAAGCCTTATATATATATATATATATATATATATATATATATATATATATATATATATATATAATTATATATACATAATATATATATATAGAAGGCTTTGGCATAAGTGACGTGAATATGAATAGTCATTAATGTAGTCAGGTCATGTGTGACAGAGGCGCAGTCACGTGATTCATAAATATTCATACACCTTCTGCTGGTTAACGGAAATTAACCGAAAGCTTTTTCAGGCTTCCACGTGAATAGTCGCGCATTGTTGTAGCGCTAGTTTTAAAGTTGGCACAATGGCACGATTTGAGTGCTTAAATTCTTTTTCATTTTTCATGCGCTGGGCAGAAAATCTGTGCGCTACGAGCCAAAAATCTGTGCGACAGCGCACACTAGAGCAGCTTAGAGGGAACCATGGTGGCAACTCAATAGTAGATTAATCTGTGGAGTAAACAGGCATATTGCATGAGAACACTGGCTCCATATTATGTAATCTGCACAAGTTGCCTGGCTGAGGGCTTTGAAACGAAGATCAGCAGCACCCTAGAAGCTTTGAGGTTAGCCTTGAGAGCTTGAGAAGAACTTTACGTGAAATTCAACCAGCCACTACAGGTCGCTTATGTGAATATGAAGGCAGCATTTGATTCTGTCAATCGTCAAGCACTGTGGCAGGCCATGAGAGGCATTGGAGTCTTGACATTCTTACCAAATCTGATAAGGGACCTCCACGAAGGCAGCAACGTCAAAATATGTGTCAACGGTGCAAGGTCCAAGGCCTTCATGACGTCCACAGGAGTCCGACAAGAATGAGATGCATCTTAGCACCTACCCTCTTCTGCAGAGCTATGGATTGGATAATGGAAAGGGTAATGAGCCATCATGGAATCCAGCTACCAGAACACAGTTTTAGCGACCTCGATTATGCTGATGATATCGCACTGTTAGACACATCCACAACGAATCTTGCAGAAACTCTTGACCATCTTGAAACAGAAGCCTTTCATCTCGGTCTGCACATATCATGGGCAAAGACCAAACTGTAAAATTTGAGCTCTGCTGGCCATGCAAGCAACCTCATCACCGATGGTAAGGAAGTGGAAAATGTCACCCAATTCACTTACTTTGGTAGCATTCAGAGCTCAGACAGTAGATGCACCTCTGACATCAGCCGCAGGATTGGCTTAGCAGCTTCTGCTATGAGATCGCTTCAATGCTTATGGAGCCAAAGCCACATCGAGCTGTGCACAAAGCTGTGTTTTTACCACACATGTGTCCTTCCCATTCTGCTCTATGGTTCAGAAACTTTGGCACTTTAGAACATGATACGAAACGATTACAGGCCTTCCACATGCACTGTCAATGTCAGATTCTGCATGTTCGCTGGTTTCACCATATATCAAATGACATCGTTTCATCATTTATGGTATTAGCATCAATACCCAACACCATCTCTCACTGCCGCATGGCATTATTTGGACACGTTGCACGTCTAGACAGTAACACCACAGCACATGGCACCCTTGCCTCCGCCATAGCATGTCATAACTAACGTCGTCCTCCCACGAACCGGAAATGATTCCCTGGGAGACTGTGATGTTCTTGGATCCAGCAGATTGGAGATGGATCCTCCTCCGCTATAGCATAGTGGTAGATTGGCGTAACGGACCTCCTCTGTCCAAGCGACTCGATGATGATGAAGGACTTTACTTTACTTAATTGAACAGGAATGACTGCATTCTTTTTATTGTAGAGTTGACCAAATGTTTATGATCAAAATTATCTGCAGAATGTCTATTACAATTTGGTCATAAACTTTATGCAAAATGTGATGACAGAAATTAGAGCTGCATTATATGTTATTGATTGTTATTTGTGCTACTGAACCAATGGCCCAATAAGAATTGACAAGCACAAGTTGTCCATAAATAAAAATTTGACTTTTAATTGAAACAAGTGCAGAAAAAAAGAATGTCAGAGATGAACTCTTGTAATTTCAAAATTTTGCATAACAACCACCTTTTCCACTTTCATGCAAATTTGACAACATTTGTTTGGATACTCATTATTCAAGGCTTGAATATAGGCAAAAAATAAGTTCAAATAAGAATATTTGGAACAGATCTAGTATAAATCAAATGCCAAAGTACCTTTGGAGCCAATTCAATGTATTGTTTGCTGTTGGACATCTGTGTAAGCAATTTGAAGCGATTTTCCTGGAGCACAAATACTCCCTGAAACAAATGAAAGAGAACACACTGAAGTAGAAGTATGGTCAGACAAAGTTTAAAAAACTGTTATAACAAAATCATTGAGATTTGATTTTCTAACTATAACTACCGGTACAAACACCAATATATGATCACAAGACAGACAAAGCCAGTCATAGATACACTATGGCTAACAAATGAAGCAGCTTGCTCTTCTAATCAGAAAGGCATGCAGATTTAGTTATACATGAAAAATTTAATATATCTGAACTGTTAACATTGGAATTTGAAATTCAAATCTGCATACATGTACATGTACATGAAACCAGAATAATAGTGACAAAATTTTCTTGTCCTAACATGACAAGTACAAAAAAGCAAACCACTTTGTTACCAAAAAATAATTTAGCTTTTCGTTATGTGCATGGGTTGTAACTTTGCTCTAAAAAATATGCAGATATCACATGCCTATACAGTGCAATCCGCTTATAAGCACAACCTCGGGATCAAATAAAATTGTGCTTGTAGGCGGAGCGTGCTTATAAATGAAACTGTGGCTCTGGCATTATAGTCAATCTACGTTTGTTTGACTAAAGAATTCCTTAACCCGTTGCAGAGAAATTTAATTTTTTCAAGTCGTCCCCAATCGGGGTATTTAATTTGGGGGAAAGGCGTTCATGTGAAATTGTGAACATACAAGTTTTAAACTTACTATATTTCGGGCTATATAGAAGCTAGAAAGATGCGGTTTGCACCGTTGTTTAGCATTTTTATTGCTCTTTCGAACCATCCATGCAAAGAAGAAAATTTTGGAGGTAGGGTCCACCCTACAGCCCAAAATAGGACCCTCCCCAACATTTTGGTCAAATTTTGTTCCAAGCCCCATAGCAAAATTTTTTTCCGCGGTAACCCCCAAACTGTGAGTGAGAGAGTTATAAAGGGGTGTAATTGGAACAGAATAATGCAAAAATTTTGAAGATTGGACAAAATTTGGGGCAGTTATGATTTTTCAAACAATATTACTCATTGCTCGAAGAAATGACAATTTTGCGAACAGATTTTCAATCTGAAAAACCGAACAACTGAGTATATTTCTGGCTATATAGAAGCTAGAAAGATGCGGGTTGCACCATTGTTTAGCATTTTTATTGCTCTTTCGAACAATCCGTGCCAAAAAAGAAATTTTTGGGAGTAGGTCCACCCTACAGCCGAAAATCGGAACCCTCCCCCTAAAAAATTTCAAAGCGCAATAGCAAAAAATTTTCAGTGGTGACCTCCCAACTGTGAGTGAAAAAGTTTTAGGGCGGTGTAATTGGAACATAATAGTTCAAAAATTTTGAAGATCGGGCCAAAATTGGCGGAGTTATGGCGGAGTTATGATTTTTCAAACCTCAGACTTGAGTCTTTTTCGAGGCATTTCAATGCAAAATCCCAGTATTTGGACGATCAATGGCAAGTTTTCTTGCTTATATAGTCAACAACAGCGAAGAAAGTGCTGCCATCTATCGAATGGATAGTAAACTAAATAGAAAAGTTACTCCCGGAGTCCCGGGGCGGTTTAAAACTGCAATGTCTGATGCTTATGTGGCGCACCGTTTATAGATGGCATTACACTTTTGGATATGATTTTCTGGCGCCGTTTTAAGACGGCGGTGCCTGAGAACGGGTTAATGGTCACCTGTACAATTTGAGGAGGGTGCATGTCCTAAACCCGATCCATAAGGATGTAGAGCTTATCATAGATTTGGCAGCCGGTTGCCTCAAGGTATATGATCTAACACTTGCCAGACTTTCAATGACACATGTAAACAACACGGCCCTGAAGGCTCTGGAGGCGGAACCCCTGCAACCTCACTGCTGCATGTCATTCTCTGCTGGATTCTTTAATCCTGCCCATAAGAGATGCAACCGATTACTGTACAGCAATGCAGGTTAAATTAGGCAGGAGACTAGATGTCAGGGAGTAAGCCAATATCTATGTCTGTTCAGAGGCGGATTTACATTTTGGAGGCCCGGTGCAAATATTTCCATGGAGGCCCCCCGACGCCATCGTGGTCACTTAAAGAAGTAAAAATAAAACAAAGGTCATTGAAAAATGAAACAATTAAATGCCATGAACTTCAACTCAAATAAACTTGCATTAAATTTGCAGTCGTGCAGTCAGTGTACAAGAACTGGGGCACGGTCGACTTGTTGTCTGTTTATAATATTAGTAGTGTACTGGTAACTCACCGTAACTGGTAATTAGTCTAAATTGTCTCAACATGTCGCCGACGACTTTTTGTTGTAGCAAAGGCCTCCACTAGCTGTGCAAAGTCGATTGTCTTCACGAGTTCATTTTCAATGTTCAGTATGGCTAAGGATGATAGCCTATGATCTGTTAGATATCAATGCGCTATAATCCACGTGTTATGACGTATAAATTGATTTAATTTATTTAAGTGTTATTTGAACTTATTTCTTACGAATTTAATCATACATGAAGATGAGTTCCGGTAGCTTTTTTCTAGAAAAACGCACTAAGTATAACTAAGATTTGTAATCGTTTGCCAAAATGGTCACCGTCACGGTGTTACGCATTTTACGGTAAGACAAATGAGTGATGGCGTTAGTCTGTATGCAACTATGCATTGCCATTCCAACGGTATGGAGGCATACAAATACACATACTCCTCCCATTTCCAGCGCTTCTTGACCGGTGGTACCGTGGTAAGAATTGACCGTCGAGGCACACTGTACAGGCACTCAGGTTGAGTCATGCAATACCCCTAATCTGCATAACGATGCAAGAGGCCGGGCCTCTACGACTGCCGGTGACCCGGTGCAACCGCCGGTCACTCGGTCAGAGTCCAGCCATTATGAGCCATATCATTAATTGAGGTCAGCTGAACCGGGGTATATGAGATATAGGCTTTCTTAACATAGACTCATGGAGCATGCATTAAATTGCATTTCAATAATAAATTATTACTAATCCATGTCCAAACACTACTAACGTCTAACGATACAACATTCATGTATATCTCCGAAAATAAATTACTTTAAAGAAACTAATAATTAAAAGTCTTTAAAAAATATTATTAGAAAAGGGAGGCCCCTAAATTTGTATTTTGAAGGGAGGCCCGGTACCGATGCACCACCCGGTACCGTGGTAAATCCGCCTCTGTGTCTGTTATACATTAATGAACCAACGAACTTTATGGAGTTTCAATGCTGGATTCATTCAATCAAATTCAAAATGGCCTAATTCAATGCAAGTGGTCTAAATGAAACCTGTACTTGTAGCCGAATTGTGCTTACATGTCTTGTGCTTAAATGCGTAGTTGACTTCCATTGAATAAGCTTAGTCTCAGAATGGGACTGGTCGCCTACTGTGCTAATAAGCACAGTAGGCATCCAATGTATCCAAAGTGCTTATAAGCAGAGTGCACTGTATAAATTACGCTCACTCCTTGCTCACAATACCTGCAGCAAGACCCTTGGTCCTAGTGATCGACCAATATGGTTTTTAGGCCGATACACTGATACAGATACCGATACTCTAAGGTCAATCCATAGGCCTAAGCAAAATAGGCATATTTTCACCTCTCCTTGTTGCACACCATACATTTTTGGGACTCCCCAAGTGTACGTGCAAATTAGCTACCACTCCTCCCCCGGTGCAAAATTAATAGAACTCGCTTTTATTATTATTATTAAACTGATAATTTCTTGTGTGCCATATTACCAAAATGTCTGGAGCAAAGGCACATTACAGAGTCCAATAAAAATAAATACAATAATAGTCATCAACAAAAAATATGAATGGAAAACAATCTAAGGCAGAAGAGAATAAGATTTTCTAAACAAATAAGTCTTAAGATTGTTCTTAAAGGATGTCAGAGAACAGGATGATTTCACAATTATTGGTAGATTGTTCCAAGTCTTTGGCCCTGACACTGCAAATGACCTGGAACCGAGTGATGTTTTACAGTGAGGTATCTTCATAAAACTTTGAGCATTGGACCGCAGGGACAGTTGCAACTTTCGTGATGTTGTCGGTACGAAATACTTCTCAAGGTATTCTGGAGCAATCTGGTTTATGGACTTGAATGCAAGAAGAGAATGTTTGTATTCAATTCTCTCTTGAACTTTGAGCCAGTGAAGCCGGTGAGTTAGTGGGGTGAAGTGGTCACGATGTCCAGCACCAAAGACAAGTCTTGCAGCTGCATTCAGTACCAACTGCAGGCAATTCAACTAGTAGTCAGATAGGCCCTAGAGAAGACTATTACAGTAATCCACTTTGGGCATGACAAAACATGTCACCAGACTGGAAAATTCAGTTGTAGGAAGAAACTCATATTTCTCTGAGCCTTCGCAATATTATGAAGCAAGATCTGACAGTTGCAGAGACGTGTGCAGCAAACGACAGCTTTGAGTCAAATATTACTCCAAGCTTTCGTAAGATGTGTTGATGCAGGGATGTTTGCATCTTTGATATGAAAATCATGATGTAGAAAACTATTCTGATTCCAAGAAGAGCTAAACCACATTAAGTAAGTTTTTGCTAGATTCATTTACAGTCGATTATTTCTCAGCCAATCATCCAAACTGTCAATGCAGGTCTCTATAGCTTCAGCCAAATCAAGGCTATGCTCTTTCAGGCAACTTGAATATATATGACAGTCATCCGCATAGAAGTGAGACTGCAGACCATGCTTTTCAATTATTCTGAACTGATCCGCGGTATACAGTAAGAATAGGATCGAACTAAGAACTGATCCTTGTGTTACGCCATAGAGGCTCATCTTTGCAGTCATTGCAGATCCCAGTAAGACAACTGACTGAGTCCTTCCAGATAAATAGGACTTGATCCAATCAAGCGCTTTTGATGTAATGCCAAACGAAATCTTCAAACGGTGTAGCAGAATTTCACGATCAACTGTACCAAATGCAGATGACATGTCGAGAAATGCAGAAGCACAAATGTGGCCTTGGTCCATGGCAGCTGCAAGGTCGAAGAAAACTCTCAGTAGAGCCGTTTCAGTAGAATGGCCCAATCTGTAGGCAGACTGATCAGGAGGAAGGAGATTGTTACATATCCAGATAATATTGGTAATATAGCATTGGCTTTGAGCCCAGGAGTGCATCATCCACAAGCAATGCTGGTTCACCTTTCAGGCGCTAAATGATCCACTCTGTCCACAGAACCTGGTCGAACTGGTCCTAAGATCGACGTCGAATGCGCGGAGGTCGGCATTTCACCCTGGTCAGCGTGTCCTACTGTTCGTCCCGCCTCCATCACAGATCCCGAAGTTCGGGGACAGGTCCTTCACACGCAGGAACCCATTGCTCTGGAACGCTTTGTCGCCCGCAGTGACTGAAGCTGGCTCAGCTGGGCTGTTGCTGCGAGAACTAAAGACACACCTTTTAAGTCTAGGTTATGGTTCGACTGCGTGTGCAGCACCCTTGTCGTAGGCATTAGCCTAGTGCACAGTGCTATAGAAGTTGTCTTGAAATAAATAAATAAACAAATGTGTTAACTGCTTTAATGCCAGTTTTTCCAGGATCTTTGACAGAAAAGTTAAATTTAAAACTGGTCTGTAATTGCCTGGAGAGGAAGCATCAAGGTCAGTATTCTTTAAAAGTGGAGTCACAATGGAGTGCCTCCAGGCTGAAAAAAAAATGGCAGAGGCAAAAGATCTGTTGAAAAAATGAGGGAAGAATTGGGCTAGGTGAGGTGTAACTTTCTTGAGCAGCCATGTTGGCATAGTATCCAGGCTGCAATGTTTGTCGGCTGCTTCAAGTATAGTTCTTCGTACTTCTGGAACGCTGACAGGTTGGAATGCAGTGAACTCTGTCAAGTAATCACTAAATTCTGGTCTACTCTCATTCTCAGTTGACGATCGAATTGATGTTAATTTCTTTGACAGTTGATCATAATATTCATCTGCTGTAAAAGGAATCGTTGTGGCCTTTGTTCTTCTTGAACTCATTAGTGAGTTGATAACAGTCCATGTGAGCTTGCAGTTTCCTTTGGCAGCTGATATCTGATTCCTCCAGTGAGTGTTGCAACGCAATGCTTTTCTGTGTGCAGTGACAGCTTTTCACCAGGCTTCCCGGTCACAGAGCGATCCTGTGCATCTGAATCTTCGCTCAAGGCATCGGGAATCACATTTCAAGACAATGTTTCTTCATTAGACCATGGTTGGCGAGGAGTCTCCCTCACAGTAATTAAATAAAATGGCTCATATCTATCAAGAAGACTCATCAAAAATTGTCTTATCAAAAATTGCCACAAGTTCATCAGCTGACTCTAAGCTCTCATTGTTATCAGTTTCTAAATTGCTCTCTGTCCACGATCATATCATAAATGCAATGGATGATGGCAAGGTCACTGCATTAATACTTCTTGATCTATCAGCAGCTTTTGATACTGTGGATCATTCCATCCTCCTACACCGTCTCCAACACTGGTTTGGTCTTTCTGATTCAGCACTGCACTGGTTCACTACTTATTTGAGTCCTCGCACTCAGTCTGTCTGCACAAATGGCACCTTTTCATCATCAGCTACTTTAAATTGTGGGGTCCCCCAAGGCTCTGTTCTTGGTCCTCTCTTGTTCACTTTATACACGACTCCTCTTGGCTCATTACTGTCAAACCATCACCTAGATTACCACCTATATGCAGATGATACTCAGATTTTTATTTCATTTGATAAGTCTTCATCAGAATCTTCATTGGAAACTATTTCTCAAGCATTCTCTCATATTCAGTCCTGGATGGATTCAAACAAATTGCTTTTAAACCCGGCCAAAACTGAATTTTTACTTTTAGGCACAAAGCCCCAGCTCAAGAAATTTGATTCTATAAACTCTATTAAACTTGGTGATTCAACTATTCCTGTAAGTAGTTCTGCACGGGATCTAGGAGTAATTTTTGATTCCACACTTTCTTTCTCAACTCACACAAATAGCATTTGTAAAGTAGCTCACTACCACCTTCGTGATTTGTATCGTATTAGGAAATTTCTGAATAAACCTGCATTAATGCTTTTGGCAAATGCCTTAGTGTCCAGTCGTCTTGATTATTGCAACTCCCTTCTTTTTGGCATTTCTAAATCAAACCTGGCTAAACTCCAACGAGTTCAAAATTCATTGGCTCGGGTAGTTTCAAAAAACCCCAAAACGTGAGCACATAACCCCAGTCCGTATGGGTCTTCACTGGCTTCCAATTAAAGAAAGGATAGACTTTAAAATCTGCCTTCAGGTATACAAAACACTTTACTACAAGGAACCCAGTTACCTTCTTTCAAAACTTTCTGTACAAGCAAACAAATACTCGACCAGATCCGCGTCTGCAATAGTTCTCTCCATCCCCCATACTCGGACAGTTCTTGGTTCTCGTGCTTTCTCAGTGGCTGCCCCAAAACTCTGGAACTCATTGCCTCAGCATGTTCGCATTGCAAATTCATTACAAATTTTTAGAGCAAGATTAAAAACCCATCTTTTTGACCGGGCTTATCCACCATAGACTGTCACCCGTTTGTCCGGCCGGATACCCTGGATTTGACCTGGATCTTTAGTGATTTGGATTTGGTGTGCCATCGGTTGATGCTTCTGTGCATTATGAAAGTGGCGCTATAGAAGTTTAAGATTAGATAGATTAGATAAGACAAATTGCTGAAGATACAATGTGAACTGTTCAATATTAAAGTCTTTGAATATCCGTTTTCTGATTGTGGTGTAGGTCGGAGAAGGAAGACAGAAGTCCATGAGATCAGATAGTGATCTGATATCAGATAGTGATCTGATATCACTGTCTCCATCATATGTATGTCCTTTATGATGGCTTTAGAGTCCGAAATAACGACATCTAGCAGAAGGCCTCGCTGGCGAGTGGGTTGATTGACATGTTGAATCAGCAGAAGTGATTCAAGAATCGACTTCAGTTGAATGCTATGATTGTTAGTGTTGTCGTCCATATGGATGTTAAAATCTCCCACAATTTGTATATTTGAGCTTACCATCAGCAGTTGATCACAGAAGGTGAAAATTCATCAAAGAAGGTGGCATCAGGAGCTTTTGATCCAGGTCTGTATACTGACACAAGCAGTAAGGAGATAGATTTAACAACAACACAAGCTGCCACATATTCAAATGAGCTTGGTTTATTGCTAAGCTTGAGGTCAACTTTGGTGTGTGATGTTCCTTCTTGAAATTATTGCAACACCTCGATTGGAGGTGTTACAATTCAATTTTAAATTATTTATTATTGGTCGGGCATATTCAAATACATTAAAACCACAAGTTCTCAACTGTCGTATGGTGATAGAGTCTTTACTTTCATGCCAGGTTTCATTTGCAGCCAGTATGTCAATGTTGTTCTCAAGCAGAATGTCATGTATATCACTAATTTTATTCGCAATTGATCTGATGTTAAAAACAGCAAGCTTCAACATTGAACTTCACATTGATGCTGTGTCCTTTGAGTTTCCACCTTCAGCGACATCTGTAACTAATGATGGAGGGTCAGAGACAGTTGTATAGGAAGAATTGAAACACAAATGCCTGGAGATATGTGGATAGACCAGAGTTCGTGGCGTCATCGTGTGGCTGGTGCATTAAGCTGGTCTCCTCAGGCTTAGAGCTGTCGGTATTGATCGCTCAACAAGAAAATTCTTTCGCTCATGAGGTGATCAGTCGTCAAAAGCAGTGATAATCCGACTCAGGTGGACTTGGTCTTTCCGATGACGTGCAGCTGCAATTCCGCGGTAGCAAAATGGTCCAAACGCTTTGCAACGTACAACCCACTCTGACCGTTCAGGAGACGATTTCTGGTTTCGGCCTAAATGCAGCAGCTGTAGGCGAGTGTATCTGTAGCACCCCTGCTCATCTCCCCATAGGTGATCAGAGATTGAATGAGAACGCAGAATGCCATGAAAGTTCACCGCTATCAAAATTTCCTTTAAAACAATAATATAATCCAAACGGCGATCATCTTGGTTAGTAACAGCCAATATTCGTCAGTATCACCAGAATCCGTTCAATGGTCTTGAAACGACTAAAATCACTACAATTATCGGACCCAGCACAGCACACATGATAAATAACTGCTACGTCCGTATTTAGTACGCATGAAATAAGTTAAAATTTAGTAAATTTAGAAAGAAAAAAAACAACATTAATCACAAAAACATTCAAATTCTGCAGCTGCCACATGTGGCGCCCCTTAATATTAAATATTAATATTATTAATATTTAATATTGGGGCCTATGTTCTGGTGACCACTGGATACTTCTATATTAACAGGCCACTACGCTCGAGCATTCTGCACATCCCTCATAAACGCTCCCCTCCGCCAAGTCGCCGACCAAGTATTTAATAACTGTGGGAACAAAACTTGTGAGCCCTAGTCTAGTGGTACAATACAATGATTCTAGTAGCTTTGCATGGTGTGATAGATCCGAAAGCACGAAATGTTGCAAAGAGCTACATCACAATCTGGACAGTAGTATCTGGTTTCCCTCCTCACTCTCTTTCCACCCTGGCTGTGTGCGAACCTTACACCTCCTTGAAGGTGCCTGCTTGCCATCAGTAGGTGGAATGAATTCGCAAAAATGGTGTTCAGTCAGCCGCAGCGAGTTGGATTCTTCAAGGGATGGTCAACCGCTTGCGAAAGGCGATCGGGTTTTTGGTGAGCCTCCAGCAACTGAGCAACCAGTCTATTCCTGTATTTTAAGTGAGTCATCTTCTCAGTAGGATTGTCCTTCCTGTACAAGATGTACAAATTAAGGACAATCTCACTGAGAAGATGGCTGAACTGCTTCTTGTACCAGATCTTGCTGTGATTACGTTCAGTGTGGTAAGTGGTCAACATCTGGTCTGCAAGGTCCACAGCTCCCAAGTTGTTGTTGTCTGTTACAATAACAACAGACACCACGACGTTTTTGACCGTGGTCATAGCAGCATCGTAGAATGTCAACAGCACGCAGACCTCGCGTATGTCCATCCATTACATGGCCAAGAAATCTTTAGAAACACACGCAATTCTTTCTCCCTTCTTGAGTTTTTTTCTTCAGTTGAGTTGGCATGTTTTTCCTGTTGATCCTCGCCGTACCAAGAGCTTCGGTTTTGTTGGACCAAAGTTGTCGGTACAGAGCAGGTGAGGAATACCAATTATCCATGAAAATGGCATATCCTTTACCAAGCAAATGCTTTCCCAGAGTTTGAACAATTCTGGAGGATGTCAAATTGTCTGGGGATTCAGCTAAATCCATACAAGACCCAGTATGGATTAGCACATTCCAAATGTACCGAGTGCAACATTCACACAGGGCATAAGATTTGATTCCAAACCTGGCCCTCTTCAGGGGAATGTATTGCTTGAAAGCCAGGCGACCTTTCCACAGCATCAGCGATTCTTCAATTGCTATATTCTGCTCTGGAATATAGACTGAAGAAAATTGTTGAATCACTGAATCATAGAAGGATTTTATTTTGGCAAAGGATTTGTCGCCTTTACTTGGAAATGTATCTGGTAATGTTGAATTGTCGACAAAATGCAAGCATTTCATCAACAATCCTAAACTGCACTCGCTCAAAATTTTGTGAACATATGGCATTTCAAATAGGTTTTTTTTGGTCCAGTACATTTCCAGTTCAGGCTTGTAAACTATCTCTTGGTAAAGGATCAAGGACAAAAACAAAGCAGTTCATCCTTGTCAATATCAACCCATAAGTCTTGATCTGGGTTTCAGAGGGCCCTGCTGCAGCGACTGTGCATGCCTGTTTGTCTCCAGTACAATCATTTCTAACAAGTCATTCTTTAGAAAGAACCTAAAGTACTGTAAGACATCTTCTGTGACAGACATTACCGGTACTGCCGTCCTCCCAGGGATACCAGTAAAATCAATGATGGAAGGCACGTGGTATGGGCTATCACACCACGCAAGGTCTTAACTAGCATCATATAATACTGTACTCTCACTGCTCACTGACCTTCCGAGCCTTGTATGACCCTTTTTGCCCAGAATATCTTTCGGGTTTGATACGCAGGCCGGTGATGACAGACTGTCACAAACAGCTTCGTTCTAGCAAACGATCTCACCTCTACATTCCCCCTCCGTCCAAGACCGTGAAGCTTGGAGAAAGATCCGTGACTCAGGGCAATCCTCTTCTTTGGAACGCACTTCCAGATTCAGTGACCATGGCAACCAACTTCGAGTCGTTCATATCGAACCTTAAAATGCATTTATTTCGTAGATTGTATGAGTGCCTTTTGCAAAACGCTCTTGCCTTTGGCCTTCGCCATTCTATAGCGCTACATAAATTATCAAGTAGAATAGAATAGAATAGAACTGTACCACCGCTGTCTTCGCTTTCCAGATCACTCTCTTCGCTCTCTGACTCATCTACTTCATTTTCACTAGCGTAGAAAAACAAGTTGTGGGATTCTTCCAGCAAAAGCCAAACATTTGCAGCCAGAAGTCTCTTCCTGGAAGCCATTTTCTTCACAAAGCAGCCCAAGGTCAGACCCCTCAATCCAAAGAAGATACATTCCCGTTCAACTAGAGCAAAAGTAGCTAAAAAATAGGTGTCATCTAGCAAATGGATAGATATTAAAGCGATTAATAGCATAAGACGAGCCCGACTTGTTGTGTACAATCTAGGAACGACTACGAAACTTACAGGATGAGTCACGCTCGTCGTGCACAAATAACGAAGGATAACAGTGGAAGAGTCGCGCTCGTCACACCCGGTTAAGGGGTTAAATCCTAAGAAATTTTCTTTTCTAATGCTGAGGTTGACTTTTTAGGACATCATTTAGGGTTAATTCAGTTCAGCCTTTGAAAGTGAAAATTGATGTGTTAGCAAATTTTTCTAGGCCTAAAAACAAGAAACAAGTTTATATAAATGCATTTTCATATTTCTCATGAATAGACCAGCAGAGTCTGCTCCAGTCAATTGTCTGGAATAGAGTTCTACAGGGCCGGATTCCTCTGCATGACTGATCTTTCCCCAAACTTAGGGGAAGTTCAAGTTCAACGGGGAGGCATCAACAACTGCACTATCATTTCTCTGAGTTAACTTTTCCTTTAACTGAATTGTTAAAGAAGAATTAGCCTTTTGAATGGTCTGACCAGGCTGAGAGTTCATCTGTGGAATTGAAGTCTAGGATGGCTTCCAGGCCAATTCTGCGTCTTCCTGATTCTAATAGGAGTTTTTGTTTAGCTGAGGATGCTTCTCAAGTTTTTAAGTTGGTGGTTGTTTGTTTCAAGTTTATGATGAGGTTGAACATCCAATTGTCATTTCAGTTGCAAGTTAAACAAACATGGTCCGCGTTGAACAGTCCTGAGATGAATAGTACTGAATTCCAAATGCAGTAAGATTTATCATATTAATACAAATTACAGTCCTCCTGTAATATAACATGCTGGCTGACAGATAAACTTTGAACAACCATGCTAAAATGAAGGGTATGAAGGGTGCTAAAACTGAAATAGCCCAAGAATAGGGCTGTCAGTGTTTTTTAAAAGCTGCCCATGTACCCATTCAAAAATTAGCATAATCTCTGTTGTGGTTTTTTAAAAAGCTGCCCATGTATGTACCCATTCAAAAATTAGCATAATCTCTGTTGTGATCTCCTATCTTTACACACAATTATTAAGCAAATTTTTCATCCCAAAAGCAAAATCTGACTGCCATGGTTAGGAAAGCCGGTGGCAGGTCTTTTAATCCTTGTCTTTTAATCCCAGTCACTTAATCCTCGTCACTTAATCCAGAAGTCTTTTAATCCCCTAGCAAATAATCCCAAGACACTTAATCCCATCAATCATCACCTTGGAGCAGGGTTGTCCAACTGGCGGCCCGCGGACCAGTTTCGTCCGGCCCGCCACCGAGTATGGAAAAATAACAATTTTTGCTATAGGACCGGTTATTACCGTTATTTTATAGGACTATACTTGGACTAGGAGGTTACCAAATTGCTTACTTATCCACACCACAGGTGACGGCGGTAATTAAACTTATGTATTTGCTACTTATTACTAACTTGCTTACATTTGACATCTCGCTGCAAGTCTCGTTCTCCCTCAGTTAAAATTTGACGCCGTTTTCAGCAGTTTGCTATTGTAAAAACACTCTCGTTTCTTGTATATGACTTGGCGTCACAAGCATTGATATTGATATTGCTGGAATTGTTAGGGAAAACCCTTTTCCGCATTGCTCGCACTAGATTAGAAAGTCTTCACTCAATAGAATAGAATGGATCATTAGATTGAAATTGAACAGAATCAATCGAATGACTGTCACTAGTCTTACTAAATCTAACTTAGACACTAAGCCGGTAGAATACTAATACTTACTTGCTACTTAATTTTAACTGGAATACTATGTTAAAATAATAATAATATAATAATATTATAGCAATATAGCTGTTTATAGCAGTTACCACCACAGTGCTTTTTGTGTTTCTTTATTTCTTGGTTAACACTTAGGCCTAGTCTTACACTAGTCGTATATAGTCTTATTTTCAGTGGCGTCATTTCACACTTTTCTTAGGGGCGGGGCAAGACATTTTTTGGCAAATTTTTAACAATTTTTGGCCAATTTTTTTGCACATTTCACATTTATTTATTTATTTAATACATTATTCCTTCATTTCCTTGGGGCCACGGCACCTTCCCTGCCCCCACCCATAAATGACGCCTCTGCTTATTTTATAACAGTTTTATATGGCATGCCGTACATATATCATAATTTATGCAATATTAAGTGCTACAACTTGCTTGGCCCGCCAAGGGTCTAAACATTTTTGTGCGGTCCGCAAGAGCATGAAGGTTGGACAACGCTGCCTTGGAGTTTAAGGCCAGAGCTGCATAATTAGGCAAGTCTAGAGTTAGGTTTAGGGTTAGGCTTAGGGTTAGAGTCAGGGTTATGTTTTTGTAACACTATTTGTTATTTCATTCGTATTACATCATTTAATACGTTTTCTTATATATGGGGATTATGTGCACATGGATTGAAAGACTTGGGGATTAAAAGACTTGGGATTAAATTTCGAGGATTAAGTGACTGGGATTAAAAGACCGGGATTAAATGACATGGAACCAGGAAAGCCTATAATTTGTGTTATGACTGCAAGAAAGGTGAAAGAAAGGTGATAATGACAAGAGGTGGGCCCAACAGCTTTGATCAATATTATAGTTATGCATACTTTCTGGTGCATACTTTCAACATTTAAAATGTATTATCATACAGAGGCCAGAAGCTGCAATACAACTAAGTATATTGATTCTGTCTATAATCACTCCTGCCCCAAAGCAACATTTTTCTAATCAGTTTTCCACAAATCTCATAACTGGTCCCAGTCTGAATTGGAAGGGAGTGGTGGCCTCTGTGAATTCATTGTGGCCAACCTAATGATGCCATATTGCTTGAATGTCACGTCACTGAATTAGGACAAAGGCATGAAAGTTCCGTTAATTTTAAAACCCCGTGTTCAAAGAAATGCAAGAACAGACAACTTACCTGGTGATTAGTTCGCAAATTATCAATTTGCTTTTTGTATAAGGTTGACCAGAAATCTTTACATATGAATTTCATTGTATCAAGTTCGTCTTTATAGCGAGAAGTGTCCTTTGTAAAACTGGAATGGTAAAAAAGTAAAGCATATTCCAAAATCAAGGATTTATCCACATAAAGCAATGCAATTTTCAAGCACAAACAACACGCGGTATACGTGACTTTGCAAACTGCGCAGGGGCTGCACAGTATATTCAAGTGCATGCATTATTATTATTTTATTTAACCCCTTAAACATTTACCCCGAGACAGACTCGGGTTACGTTATCAACGCTTAGCCGTTTACCCCGAGAGGGACTCGGGCAGTACTTTGCAAGCCTACAGCTAACCGTTGCTCACGAGTGTGGCTGGCTCATTATTATACATATATGGCTTTAGTGTCCATTTATTCGCCAGATGGCGCTTATTATTTAAGAATATTTAGCCGCAAGCTCTTGAAAAATCGATATTTTCCGATTGGACCCCCTGGACTTCGCTTGTAATGGTGGTGCCTTAGCAACCGGAGATTCGTTGTCATGCGGCAAAATTCCTCGAGAAAGTTGGGATAAGTCGCAGAAAACAAACAATGAAGGGAAATCTGAATAGAATAAAAGCAATTTTGAGGTTTATGGTCATAGTTCAGGGATGAGCAAAGTGCGGCCCGCGGGCCACATGCGGCCCTCGAAGCCCTTTTGTGCGGCCCCCGACATCGGGAGATACTACATTAATGTGCGGCCCTCTAAAACATATGAAACATTTGACAACACCTTAATGAAAAATTCAGCATTCAAATTGGATTTACACTTTGGCACTTGATCGTTAACTAGAAATAATGCTTTTAATAATTTTATTAATTGTAAATTTTTCTTCAACTTGACAGTTTTGGCTTATTAATAGGCCTAATTACTTACACTGTACAGTATTAATACGCTATGTTAATTAAAGTTGTTTTGGAAACTACTTACAAATTTAATTCTAAATACCGAAAAATGTGTGCGGCCCTCGGCTTTCATCGCAGACACTTTTGCAGCCCTCGGATAAAAAGTTGTGCCCATCACTCATAGTTGAATGGAATTTTACGATGTTCAACCGGAGTTCCCTTGGTTCTAGTAGTGGCCTTTCGCGTAGCGTTTCTAAGACCTTATTCTTTCGATTTCCAAGTAGAAATTCAACGACTGAGGACATAAAGTGATAAAGTGATACTAAACCTGACCTTTACATCAATTTATAAAGGTATGCTTTGCTTCTGCGATTTAAAATCAGAAATATATAAAATATTTTAAAGCAATGTATTGCCATACTAAAATAAATCGCTGCCATGGTAACGGATTTAAAAATTTTAATAAATGGTGAAAGGGTTAAGCGCATAGCCTTTCGGCCGTTTCAATTGTACGCCATAACTGTTTATTCTGCGCACATTGGAAGGCTTCGGACACTGGTAATCCACAGTCCTCATGGATTATGTAAAGCCAAGTGATTAGTGGCCTGCCTCATGGACAATTCCATCCTGTAATGCTAATGTCTCTGTCTCGAAGTCGCGTTGCTAGGTGAAGTGCAGCTGAGGCAGGTACTGCTGGTGGAAGTCTTGCAAAGTGCCCAAAGAGGCCGAGACATCAATGACGAACAATGGTCTGTACAGTCCAGAGCGCATGTATACTTCATCATTGCATATGAAGTCAAACCAGGATTAAGGATTCTACGTTGAGCCTTAGTGTGAAAAGCTTCAAGTCTTTTCCACATTGTCAAAGTGGGGTGCGCAAGTTCAGTAAAGAAGTAGTCAGATGGAGTGCATGCTAGTTGACCCGGACTGTCAGATGAAGAATGCCGTATCTCTACGACGGTAGCAAAGCACAGATCCTGATCAGCTATCCATGATGATATAGACAAGAATTTGTTGCCGATACAGTGGATGTTGAAAATGCTGAACTTTGACTGTGCAACAGGGTTACTAATCCGACGAGTTAGCATCAAGAAACTTTTTTTGCTGGTGCTCCGTTAGGAACCGTGAAGAAACAGCACGATTCCTTGCAAATTTCCAATAGCAATCAGTATAGACTGATGGTCACAAGATGGACAATGGCAACTATTGTTGTCATCACAGGTGCAGGCGAGCTGCTGTGCCTGTGGATTGGCGTAGCTGGAGTATAAAGTAGGTCTGCGTCTACAATTCTTTTTCACATGGCAGCCATGCCCTGTTAATTGCAGCTTAGCGATAATATGTCATACCAAGACATCAGTGATATTTTACTGAACAGTAACAAAAATTAGAATTGAAATTAAAGGAATCCGTTAACGAAAACGAGAATTAAAATTAGGAATTTTTTAAAGAACGGTAACGGAAATAGAAATGAAATCACCCAATAAAAATAGAAATTGGAACTGAAATAGAAATTTTTTATGAACTGAATTTAACTACTCGTCATTAAAAATGGCCTCAATTTGCTTAGGTTGTGTGATATTTGGAGCGCCATATAATATGGCTGTCCGTGAGTCTGTGTGTGTGTGTCCAAAGTTCAGCGTCATGCGACCATTGGTGATATGCCAGCCGTTGCTCTGAGTCATTCCTACCCCACACATACAGTCAAATATGCGCCTGTCTGGGAGGGGGTGACTCGGTCACCACTGATAGCTCAGTGCTATTCATGCTAGTCACGAGACGGCACATGGGCCTCTGCCTTGATAAATACCATTTCGGTGTCTGTATCAGAAAACTTAAGCGCGTGCTGCTTCGTTAATTTAACGTCGGCGTTAACTTAATTGCAACAATTGTTACAAGATGAATATAGCTAAACTGTTGGCCGGAAGAAAGCGAGCTAGCCCAGTTTGGGATTATTTTATATATGACGAGAAAGCGGGTCCACAAACTTGGGTCCATTGAGTATTTAATACCGTATTTTCACGCCAAATCACAGCTTAAGTTTAGCTGCGATTTGGCGTGAAAATACACTCCACGTTTACAGGCCACAGAAATCCAGTGGCATGTAAATATTTTCATAAGCCGCACATGAATATAGGCCGCTTGCCCTGAAGTTGCAGTATCTCATTACAGTTTATATACACATGCAGTTATTCCCAACGGAGAAAGAGAGAGAGACGGGGAGAGAGAGACGGAGAGGGCAAGAGAGACACAGAGAGAGAGACGGAGGGAGGGGAGGAAGGGAGAGAGAGGGAGAAAGAGAGAGACGGAGAGAGACAGAGAGAAAGAGAGATGGAGAGACACAGAGAGAGACAGAGAAAGAGACGAGGGAAAGGGGGAGGGAGAGAGACGGAAAGAGGCGGAAGAGAGAGAGAGACGGAGGGAGGGAGGGAGAGACAGAGAAAGAGAGAGACAGAGAGAGTTATTAAACATAAGACGGAGAGTTATTAAACAAATAAATCTTCTATCTCAGGGATGGGCAAAGTGCGGCCTGCAGGCCGAATGCGGCCCTCGAAGCCATGTTGTGCGGCCCCCGACATCGAAAAATATTGCATTAATGTGCGGTCCTCTAAAACATATGAAACATTTGACAACGCCTCACTGGAAAATTCAGCATTCAAATTGGATTTTCACTTTGGCATTTGATCGTTAACTAGAAATAATGCTCTTAATATTGACTTTTTTTCGAATTGACAGTCGTGGCTCATTAGTAATTTACTTATACTGAACAGTAAATAATAGGTTATGTTAAAGTCGTTTTGGAGACTACTTTAAATTTAATTCTAAATGCCGAAAAAAATGTGTGCGGCCCTCAGCTTTCAGCACAGACACTTTTGCGGCCCTCGGATAAAAATTTGTGCCCATTACTGTTCTATCTTATCAGCATTCATCAAACAAAACGAAGAAATTTAATTTAGATCAAGTATTTTTATAGCCCAGGGTGTGAGAAATACGTTAAATGAATTATCCAAATTATTTACTGTCTAATCTTGCTTAATAGCTGGATTAAACGGCCCGAGAGGCCGGTTCACAACCCTCCCTCAATCTCTCTCTCTCTCTCTGCCAGATTTATAATTACCAGTAGAATTACTTATGTTAGAGGGCCTCCTGCTATTTGTAAAAATGTTTTTGTATAAGCCGCTTAATATTATAGGCCGCATCAAAGGGCCTCCCCTTGCAAAATCATCTATCAGCTGCGGCGATTTGGCATGAAAAAACGGTAGTATGGTGTCACCTGCACATCTTATATTATATTGTGTCCTCCTATTTATACTCTCGGCAGCCCATTCAGGGTTTCTGATAATAGAAGGACTGACAAGAGGGGGAAACAGGGGGACATTTTTACCCGAGCCCGGCGATAAACAAAGGGCCCGCGCTGACCAGAAAAATTATTTAAATGTAAAAGATGTAAATGACGACCTTTTTTGCTTGTAATCATTTATTTACTTTGTTTGTCAGCAATTATTTAATATGAGACTTTTTTCTTTTGCTTGTCAGGGGCATCATTTCGGGGAGGACCGTGCCCCCAATGAAATGAAGAAATAATTTATAATGTATTAAATAAATTACTTTATGTTAAATGTGCCAAAAATTGCTAAAAATTGCCAAAAATTTGCAAACATGTAAAAAAATTACAAATTTGCTAAATTGGCCCAAAATTTGCCAAAATTGACCCAAAATTTGTCAAAAAATTTGTAAAAAATTTCCCCAAAATTGCCCCCAAATTTGCCAAAATTGGTCAAAAAATTATTTTGCCCCCAAGAAAAGTGTGAAATAATGCTACTGTTGCTTGTCAGCATTTATTTAATATGAGGATAAAGGACAACATTTTTTGCTTGTCAAAGTTTTGAAACAAGAGGCCCGGAATCAATATTTGTCCCCCAGCCCATATTTTCTCTCAACAGCCCTGGATAGAAGGTATTCACTATAAAGACATTTGGCAGTATAGCAAGTCAAGCAAAGGCACCATCATTGCTTGGCGATGGTTGGATGCACGAATAGGTCAGCGATCGCCAGTGATCTCTGTATTGGGCAGTGCACAGCAGATGATCTCCTAATAGAAAAGGTCAACATAGTGATATAGTCTAGCCAACATATCCCTGGTTGTCCGCGTCTTCTGACTCCTTTAAGGAGTCCTGTCAGCACAGTGCTTTCAATGGTGTCGTGTGGTTGTCTCATCACATGCCTAAAGTACTTCAAATTCCTTGACTTTACAAGATGTAGCAGTTCTTTCTTTGTTTTGGCCATGTTGTATACTTGTTCGTTTGCTAATAACTTTGTCCATGGGATGTGTAGCAGTTTTCTTCTGTAATTTGTCCTCAAAAGCCAGTATGCAATTCTCAGTTTCTTTAACATTCAGGATTTGCATCTACATTGTGACGGCTCAATATACTAGACTATTATGTAAACAGATGTGAGATAGTTTGCATGTAATTTGCATATGACCTTTGGCAATGCATTGTGAAGATTGTTGTTTTGATTTTTTTTGCACGAGTCAAAGAGGAAGAAGCAGACGAGAGCGTCAGGATTCGTCCGTTTCTAGAGCAACCGTCGCCTATCAGCGCAAGGAGATTGAGGTCATGTCGTTGGGGCATCCAATTGTTGTTGAGGATCCGTGGAACCTTGTCACATGACGAAGAGCTATGAATGCCAATGAGTTTGAGTTCGCAAGGTGGAAGAAGATGGTCCAACGGACGAAGACTGTCATTGTTTTGTTTTAAATATTTTAATTTAAAGAATTGAATTTTGATGTGTGGTGAGTATTGAACAATTCATAATTTATTCAAGATTGTGTTGAAGGGTCACTACTTGTTCAGGACATCTTTTATTTTTTGTTCTTAGTCAATGTTTGAGTCATGTCTTATAAGTGGTCGCATAATGGCATTCTTAGCGATAGTTGCTAACATAGAAAGTCATTAGTTGGACACAAGTTAGAAGACTGTATGACAGATTAATTTAATGGCAGCTATTGTATATGCTGCAGTTATTGCTTTAGGATATTAAAAGATACTTTTGTATCTACAGTGTTGTGATAAGGTAGTTTGTGACCATCCCACCCTCAAGTTGTAATTTTCCAACTTGGTTAAAGAATTCCCCGAGACATTTAAAACGAGCAGCTGAGTGCTGCCATGGGTGGGTATGTTACAAGATGTTGCCACAGGCCATACCAAGGTTTACAATAAGTGCAGTTTGGTGACAGTACTTATTTCTTGTTCATAGTTTAGTTAATTTATCCTTATTGATGTGCCCGTGACCAGTCTAGTTCTCACTTCACTTTTGCATTCTGCATCCTTGGTTGTTTTGCTTCCTAAATAAACAAAGCACTCCATCTGTTTAAGTACTCCACTTTCCACCTTGATCTGCAGCATGTTGTTAGTGTTTGTCATTATTTTTGCTTTAGCAGCATTGATTATCGTGTTATGGCAGCATATGTTATATATTTATTAGAATATAACTGACATTTATTGCTAAAGATATGAGTATAATCGTGAGGAAACACAGGTTTATTACATAATTATCATTTATATAGTCAAATATCTGCACAATTTTAGCATTCATTGGGCCTAAAACGTGACAATTTCCCAGTTGACTAACTTTTGGGCAATTTTGTTTTGTGCAAAAGAACAAAATCACGTGCGCTAATATAATTAAGTCCGCGACCATAATAAACCATGTGCCGGATCAAAAGTCATCTCTTAAATTGAGATGCTGAGAATAAATATTTATATAGCACAGCACTTGTTGTAACTTATTATTATAATAATTATTATTGAAAGTTAAGATTTATGTGGAAAATTGTCATAGGAAGACTACATAAACACAATACATAGTTCATGGTTGGTAGGTCAGGATTTAACAGAGTAGCTGATCTCGAACAGCCATGTCTTCAGTCGCTTCTTAAATATTTCCAGAGAAGGTGATGTTTGAACACTGATGGGGAGACGATTCCAGGCTTTCTCTGTGGTAATCAGGAAGGTGTGGTCGCCGGCAGTGGCAAGGTGTGTACGACTGTACGTGGCACAAGGAGTGCTTGAGTGGAGCCAGAAAACAAGATGCCTTCGACTGTCTATGTCTGCGGATCTCTGGGGTTCAGACCTGAGATAGGAGGGACCAATGTTGTGCATGCACTGGTAGACAAGGGTTGCCAGTTTATACGCTATTCGCTCGGGGACTGAAAGCCAGTGTAGGTCGATCAACAGTGGCGTGATGTGATCATGCTTCCTTGATCGATGGATCAGGCATGCAGCCGCATGAAGTACGCTCTGGAGTCTGTCGAGGTGTTTCGGGAGCCCTGCTAAGGTGGCGTTACCATAGTCGAGTTTAGTGAGTACTAAGGCACTGATCAAAGTCTTCAGGGCAGTAAGAGAGACATATCTTTGTATGCTGCGGATCAACCGCAGTGCTGCGAAGCAACTGGCGACGGTGCGTGTCACGTGTTGCCTCGTTGTGGCGGTATTGTTGATGAAAATGCTGAGATTTCTGATGTAGGGGTTTGGATAGATATCGTGACCATTAATCCGGACCGAGGTGGATTGGAGCAGGTGCTGCTGCCTTCCTGTTGTCATTCATAAGATTTCTATTTTCGCAGTATTGAGCTGGAGACGATTTGAGCCTAGCCATTCTGCCATCTTTGCGACGCAGTTTGTAATTCGTGATTGGAGTTGTCGGGTGCGAGCCGAGTGACAACTCCCATATACCTGGGTATCATCTGCATATAGGTGTGCCTGCAGATCATGCTTGTGAGCTATGTCCATTGCAAGCTTTCAAGCCTTATCATTTACCCAAGATCTAAGATCTGTAACGTTAAATTTATATAACCAAAATGAACCTAAATATAATTAACCTAAATGTTACATAGCCACGTGAACTCAAATTTCTGAAATAATAAACAAATGCAATTGTACCGTTCAACAAGACTTTGTCCAACTCTGAAACCAAGTGACTCCAACTTTGACAAACAACTATTCTAAAATAAACAGCCAAAACAAAGTAAGCAATACAAAAATATAAAACAATTGATAAAAGGAACCTGATTGCAATATGCTGACAGATCCAGGCTTCAAACTTTAACAAGTGCCCAAAATTAATTACACAGGCCTGCGTTTTCTACCTTTTTGAAAATTGTTTTAATTTCAAAGGCTGAATTGTATGTAGTTTAATGTGCTAATATAATGAATGAAAACCGTTTTCCTCCATCACATAGGAATTTTTAACAAAACGCAAAATGAAATTGATATGATAAGCTAAAATATTAGCATATATAGCAGTAAAAGTGTATGTACTTTATCCTGGTTTTTACTCCATTCAAAGTATACAAATGTCACCTAATGTAAAATGAACAATTAATACTATAATAAAGTTCTATATGATCTTTAATCCTTTTCATTATGTCTTGTTCTCTTCTTTTCAAAGCTTCTTTTTTGACACTTCCGTTTGTAGACATTTTCTGGTAACTCCCTCCGCATCATCCAACAGTAGTCAGCAATCATGTTAACATTCCAACGCCCTTGATATCTCCTTTCCATTTCCTTGACATCTTGGTGAAATCTTTCACCCTGTTCTTCGCTGCTCCTAGATTTTCTGCGAAGTAGTTAACATGGGAGTTCAGAAAGTGGAGTTTCAAACTCATCGAGCAACCCAAGGTTTTTAGTTTGGTGAACATGTTTGCAACCCATATATCTGAAGTTCGGATCCTTATGATTTCCAAGAAATTTCGTTACCACTTCTTTAAACGATAACCAAGCCTCTTTTTCTGCAACATTCATTCGAGCCTCAAACATATCATCTTTCATCATCTTGCGAATATCCGGACCTATAAAAACTCCTTCCTTCAATTTCGCTTCAGACAACGTAGGGAACTTTTCTACCAGATATTTAAAACAGGGACCATCTTTTGGCAACGCTTTGACAAATTGCTTCATAATGCCAAGTTTAACGTGTAGTGGAGGCAAAAGAACTTTCTTCGGATCAATGAGATTTTCTTTTAAAACATTTCTTACACCAGGCACTAAAGCATCTCTTCTTGGCCATTCCTTTCTGACCCAATGGTGGCTTTTATCTCTGCTATCCCATTCACATAGAAAACATATATACTTCGTTTACCCTCCTTGCTGCCCCAATAACATTGATATAACTTTCAAGTCTCCACAAACGATCCATTCATGTTCATTGTACTTAATTTTCGACAGTATGATTTCCAAATTCTCGTAACACTCCCTCAAATGGACTGAGTGGGCCACCGGCAGAGATGCATACTTGTTGCCATTATGCAGAAGCACTGCCTTTAAACTTCTTTTTGATGCGTCAATGAAAAGCCGCCAGTTATTGCAATCATACGTTATCAGATTCTTCTCCAATTTTGGTGCTTGTTGAAAATTATCAAATCTACCTCTGTTAGTTAGTTAGTTAATAAGCCAATTTATATAGCGCTAAAGCCACAGCAGGCCAAGATCAAGAGCGCTTTACACATTGCACTTAAATGAGATGCTAAACAAGTGCGTCTTTAGTCTGGTAGCGAACATTTCAAGACTAGTCGCATTGGTCACAAAGGATGGGATTCTTTGGCAACCTTTGTTCTTTCATAATAAAATGACCATCCTTCATGCACACAGAAATAATACAAAGAATTGAAAATTAACAATTCCAGCTATGTCAATGGATGTTCTGACTCAATGGTTTCATTCTTTCATCATGCTATGTTACTAGAATAGAATTGAATATAAGACATGACCAAAAGCAGCAAAACAGACAAAACATTTTCAAGCACGACTGAAAACTTGGTCAAAATCAATTAACCTTTTGCTCGGGTTAGCCGTCTTAGGACGGCGGCGGAAAACTTTGACCAAACGGGGTTAGCCGTCTATAGACGGCGCGCTATATAAGCGACTGCGTACTGCGGACCTGCACGATCATGCTATGTTACTAGAATAGAATTGAATATAAGACATGACCAAAAGCAGCAAAACAGACAAAACATTTTCAAGCACGACTGAAAACTTGGTCAAAATCAATTAACCTTTTGCTCGGGTTAGCCGTCTTAGGACGGCGGCGGAAAACTTTGACCAAACGGGGTTAGCCGTCTATAACACGGTCGAGCCACTTATGGCAAATCAGATCTTGCAGATGTCTACCATGTTGCCTCCTCGACCTTCTACGACTCCGTTAGTGTTGGAATTATCCAGCTTGTCAATGTGTACAAGCCTCCCAGCGCCTCGTGGGACGATGAGGTCCTGCCTAGCCCGAATCATCCAGCCGTCTACATAGGAGACTTTAACTGCCGGCACCAAGACTGGGGATACTCCTCCACTTGTGCTGACGGTTCCATCCTGGCAGACTGGGCTTCTGTGAATGACCTCTCACTGCTATATGATCCCAAGCAACCAGGCTCCTTTCACAGCGCCAGATGGAATAAAGACTCATCGCCTGACCTATGCTGGGTTAGCACAGCCAACAGTCAAGCCCTTCCAGCCACGAGACATGTCCTCAAGGACTTCCCGCATAGTCAGCACCGTCCAGTCATCATTCACATCGGTCTTCAGCTCCCAGTGATCCCGTGCTCGGAGAAACTAAGATGGAATTTCCGGAAAGCAAACTGGTGTCTAATTGGGGATCTTACCAACAAATTCATTCCTGTAATCCCAATTAATTCTATCACTACGGAAGAATCCTATAGGCGCTTCCGCCAAGCCATCTTCAAGGCAGCTTCCCATGCCATTCCTCGTGGGAGACGCGCCAACTACACGCCTTGCCTTGACGCAGAATGCGAGCAGCTGTTAAAGCAATATGAGGAGTCGGGTGACATAGAAGTGGCCGATCAGCTAATTGCCTCCCTAGACGCAGCTCGCCAAGCTCGCTGGCTTCAACTCACAGAAAGTCTGGACTTCACCCACTCGAGTAAGAAGGCCTGGAAGCTCCTTCACCGACTGGATGCCGGCAGCCAACCTCCTCCCGTCTTCCACCCTCCTGTATCTCCAAATTCAGTGGCCAGCCACCTAACTCAAGTTGGCCGAGTCAAGATCGACCCAGACTGGAAAAGAGAAATTTCTGAGTGGAAATCCCATCTCCGGTTGTCTGGTCCAGCCCCAAAGCCATCTCCTTTCACCCTGACTGAATTGGAAGATGCATTGAAGGTCAAACCGGGAACGGCAGCTGGCTATGATAACATTACCCCAGAACTTATTATCAACCTGGGCCCTGTGGCCAAGAAGTGGCTCCCTGCATTTCTATCCCATGTCATAGAGTCTGAATCCATGCCCAAAATCTGGCATCGTGCGAAGATAATAGCTGTTTTGAAACCTAAGAAAGACCCAGCACTGGCTGCCAGTTATAGACCAATATCTCTCCTTTCTGTTTGTTACAAACTCCTTGAAAGGTTGCTGCTGTCGCGAATAGCGCCTCTCACGGAGGAATTCTTAACTCCTGACCAAGCTGGTTTCCGGCCAGGAAGATCTACCTGTGAACAGGTCCTGGCCCTTTCAACGCATATCGAAAATGGATTCCAGAAGAACTTGAAGACAGGTGCTGTCTTCGTCGATCTTACAGCAGCGTATGACACGGTCTGGCATCGTGGTCTCTTGGTGAAGATATCTAGATGCCTTCCCCCATGGGTGGCTAACATTATATCATTTCTTCTCCAGAATAGAAGGTTCCGTGTGCATTTGGGCGACAAAACAAGCCGGTGGAGGCATCTATCAAACGGCTTTCCTCAAGGCTCTGTTCTGGCCCCCACGCTATTTAATATCTACATCAATGACCTTCCGGAAACTTCCTCAAGAAAATTCATCTACGCCGACGACATCTGTTGTGCAACCCAGGCTAAAAAGTTTGACAAGCTTGAGGAAACACTAACTAAAGACATGACACTCCTTTCTGACTATTGCAGAAAATGGCGACTAACCCCTAGCGCTGCAAAAACAGTATCATCTGTCTTCCATCTACATCACGCTTCATCATTATGTGAGCTCAATGTACAACTTGATGGTAAAAGAATCCGACATGAAGCCCAGCCAGTCTATCTTGGCGTCACTCTTGACCGCACTTTGTCATTCCATGAGCATCTCAAAAAAACTGCGGCAAAGGTGGGCTCGAGGAACAACATCATTGCAAGACTGGCCGGCTCACGTGGGGAGCAAGCGCTTCTACATTAAGAACATCAGCACTGGCACTATGCTACTCTGCTGCAGAATACTGTGCCCCAGTATGGTGCCGAAGCCCCCCACGTCCATTTGGTCGACTCCAAACTGAATTCCTCCATGAGGACAATCTCTGGAACCATCCATTCTACCCGGCTCACTGGTTGCCAGTCCTTAGCAACATCGCCCCGCCAGCTATCCGTCGTGAAGCCGCAACATCCAAGCTCACTGCCCACATTAATGCCCGACCAGACCTACCAATACACGCGGACATCTTTGACCATCCTGCTCAACGCCTGACGCCTCGTCATCCAATCTGGTTTCCTGCGCCTATACTGCACTTCTCTGTTCGGACTCATGGAAGCAGAGTTGGCAGTCTGCTGAGGTCAAGAACAAACACCTCATCACAGACCCCTGCAAGCGCCAACCCGGCTTTGACCTAGTGCGCTATGATTGGGTCCACCTCAATCGCTATCGAACAGGCCATGGCCGATGCGCCGCTATGCTTCACCGTTGGGGAGCCAGAGATGACCTGAATTGCCCTTGCGGCATCAGACAGACTATGAACCACATAGTCAATGACTGCCACCTCACCAGATTCGAAGGACTCGAGACACTGCATCAGGCTCAACCTGATGCCGTTGAATGGCTGAGAAAGAAAGGCATTCGCTAGAAGAAGAAGAAGAAGTACTACAAGGACCTGTACATGGACCCGTGAACCCATATCCGTTCCTAGAGACTATAGAGAGGCAACAGTGAAATAGGGGCTACGAAATTGGGATAACTATTCATTGTAAATAGCACGCATGTTTAGATTAGGACAGATCTAGTACTTAGGAATCAGGATAATCAGTCAGCTAGCCTAAGCCGACATGAATGGGCTTGTTCAAAATATTTAGTAGATATCATTTATCTATGAGCAGGCATTAGAGCTCAAGCTAAACCACAAAACTTTACCATACAAGCTTTCTCGGTCAAAGAGTCCTTGGAGGAGTCAGAGGACGCCATTATAGATTTATTACTGATGATGTCAGATTACGTCATCTGTATTTTCTTTATGTTTTCAGTAAGTAAAATGCATGCTGTCTGACAAACTGAACGCGAGATACAAGTTACACTAATACACTTTACTCAATATTATTTTTCTATTACTGCATTGCTAATTTGCTATAGTAGTGAGAAATGAAAATATAATTTTTCGGGTAAAAACGGGTATACCCGTACCCGTAGCCGCTATACCCGTACCCGTAGTGCTGTACCCGTACCCGACCCGTACCCGAAAAATGTGTACCCTACCCTACCCGTACCCGCAGGTACGGGTAGGGTATACCCGCGGGTACGGGTATACCCGCACATCCCTAGTGTCGACCTCAAATTGGGGAGGGGGGTGTTGCAGGTGTTAGGGGGTGTAAAAATATCCCTGCTATGTATATTTGCTAATTGTTCACATTTTCTCATCCAAACTTGATTCATGGAAGCCAACAAACATTCTGATCCACTCCACTTGATCAGTACGCCCATTTGAACAACATACCTGCATATCTAGTTCCAACTTTGTGTTGATCAAAATTTTCGCTCGCCAGATATGCAGAAATTATCAGGATTCTACTTGTTCTTTCAGGTGGCATTCACCCAAACCCAAGACCCATACAATCACACATAATACTCTGCACCCTCAATATTAGAACGCTCACGAATCATTAAGTATACACATTCACTATATGAAATAGCTCACTCACGATTACCGGTAGACTCCCTGTTCTCAAAACACACGCTACCCTCAACAACTGATGTACAGTATTTCCACACATATACCACACACAGTATACGCGATTTTGCAAACCACGAAGGGAGCCGCGTGGCATATTCGAGTGCGTGGTGTAAATCCACATGAATTCTTGATAACTGGCGATTTCAACATACATGTTAACAAAAACAATGACCTAAATTCTACTCAATTCACACAACTCTTAAAACAAGCAAACCTTATACATAACACATTTCCTTTCGAACTCACACTTTTGGCCACACATTAGACCTATTAATTACCTTACCCTCTTCATCATTATCTCCTTGTTCAGTAGTCAGTCCATACTCTCCAGTGTATCATTTCCCCATTTTCACCACTCTAAATGTCTGCGTGCTACCACCTCCACCCCATGGCACCTACTCATTCCGCTATCACAGTAAAATTGCTATATCCACCTTTTGTGAAAACAGTGAATCATCTAGGGCCTTGTGAATCACAAATTTGCACTTGAATCGAATCACGAATCGAATCGACTGTCAAGGTTCTAATTCAAATCAAATGTTGAATCGAATCAGTGAGTGCCGTTCTCCGGTTGGGATAGGTGTGTGTAATACAAGTTTAACTTGCATAGATAGGCCTAATAGAATAGCCTATATCTAAGTGCACATGTTAATCAACAAAATCACTGTGTAATATTACCATACTAGACTACTTGCGCTAGATTTGTTTTAAGCTTTAGCCAAGTTCAAGAAGTTTACTGTTTAGGCTATATGTCAATTGTCAAAATAACAAATCTTTGCGACAAATGAACGAGCAAGAATACTGCTTCAAAAACTTTCAAATCAATCGGTTCACTTCTGAATCGAATCGACTACTTTCTTGCAATTCATTTTCGAAACGAATATCGAAGCTTCGCAGGTGCCTAGAATCATCTTTCCTAATCATCAAACACCCTGCAATTCATTTCTTCATGTTATCATTTTGTTCAAACTCGTGCAATATGCTGTGTTAATTCCAGTGTCAAATGCAGCCGTTTAGAGGATCTTCCATGTTATAGATAACAGATAAACTAGCTTTCGTGTAAGGACATTCTCCCCTTTGGACATAATCCCCCGGACATTATCTGCCTGGTACACCCGATGAAATGACACCACCCGGACATAATCCCCCCTTTGTTTACTCAATGGGTTTTGACTAAATCTACTAGCGCTGCTATGAAAGAGAATTAGTGTTGCTATCACTATTGAAATCTTCTCTATTGAAATCTTCTCTAAATCAAAATTTAAATCGTTTCTACTCACCGGTCTTTGAAGGTTTCACCTATTCGTTCTAGTTAATACTCCTCATGATTGTCCTATAAAGCTGACGCTACGAAATTGGCTTTGATGAAATCTACTGGCGCTGTGATGAACGAGAATTAGTCTTGCTTACACCTGTTATCAGATGATTGATTAAGCAAAAAAGTACACTATTTTAATTTTTTTAAATAAAATCTATGATAATAATTTACATTATACTGTACTGTCTTCCCCCGGGGGGAAATGTCCAGGAGGAATATGTCCGGGGGATAATGTCCAAGGGCAGATACTGTCCTTCACTCCCAGCTCCTACACTCCCAGCTTTGTATACCATTTCAAGAACGTATAGCCCAGGGTGTGGCGAAACGTCTTACGGGTGAAAAGTCAAGAAACTGATAGCGACATGGCTCAGCGAATAGTTCCTAAAGCGATGTCTGTAAGTAAGTAAGACGAAATTTCTATAGCGCTGCTCGTAGCTTGGCACGGTGCGAGGGCGAAACACGACAATCGCGCAATGGTCTATTGACTAAATTACTCCATAAACAAAATACAGGAGTATTACAAGTACTAATGATAAACCTTTTCATCATCAATGACTCCACCACCGATACATTCAACGATTTCCATATGCAAAAACTCAAACACTTCATCCGCCATTATAATTCAATAGACTACTCTCATAGATTTATTATTATCAGTTGAAGAAATAGATAGCGCCGAGTGAAAGCCAGTGTTGTCACCCATATATTGGAAAAATCATATGTGTCAAAACCATTGACTTCTATTAATAGCCTGGACTGGTCATGCAGTGGCGTGACCACGCCCGGGCAATTACGGGCAATGGCCGGGTTACTTCGCTTTCTGCCGGGTTGAAAAATTTCTGCCCGGGTTGAAAAAATTCAAAAATTATGCCTATCGAAGTGGACGCTATCAACAGTGTCAGTGTAAGGTGATACTTGGCGCTCTGCGTTAGAGGTGGGTCGATTAATCGTAATCGAAATCGTAATCGCAATTTTTTGGAAAAACCGAAATCGAAATCGACACGATTATCAAATAAATCGAAATAATCGATAATCGTCGAAAAAATAATGGAAATCGCGATTATTTTTTGATTATTCCCGTATGTTATATTATACAATATTTCCGATTAAAAGAAAGATCAATTTACCGTTGATTATCAGATTTTCATTGAAAATGGATTCAACAGCGTCTAAAGACAGGTACCATCTTTCTGGGTTTGACAGCAGCTTTCGATACGGTGTGTCATGTGGGTTTAACGTACAAACTCTCACTCAACTTGCCACCCTGGTTCAGTGGCGGCTCTAGGATTTGGCAAGTGGGGGGCCGTTGGGGTGGCAACTTAATTGCCAACTTCTAATCACGGGGGCCAACCATTTGTTGTTTAGTGTATGTAGCATTAAGTATAGGGTCCCAACTGGGAGGGGCCACTGGGGGCCAGGCACTCAATAGGGGGCACGGGACCCCCTCCCCCCCGGTGGAACCGCCCCTGCCCTGGTTCTGTCAACTTGTGGAATTACTCATCTCTGAGAGACGGTTCTGAGTTCACTTGGGAGAAGATGTCAGCTCCTGGAGACGTCAGCGAAACGGTCTAACACAGTGTTCAGTTCTAGCACCTATGTTATTCAATTTGTATGCTTATAGGCCTACAAACGACTTAACCTGATACCATCAGTAGGAAGTTTGGATACGCTGACGATATCGGTCTTGCCACCCAGGCTCGATCCTTTAAGGAGATTGAAGACCAGGGTTATTTCTAGGATTGTGAATTGGGGTGGGGTGTCGGGAAAATCTGGGGGTGTTTATTTCTAGAATTGTAGGATTGTGAATTTGGGGGTGTCGGGAAAATCTGGGGGTGTCGAAATTTGGAGGTCTCTACCGAAAATGGCTGACAAGCAAAAAAATGTTATAGAGACTCACACAAAGTCTGACACGCAAAAAAGTCATCCGAGGATAAAAGTTGTGGGGTGTATTTCTCCATTTGAGGGCAGGCCCTTCAGAAGCTGAAGGAGGCCCAGGCCAGTTGGAATTTCGAGGCCTCTTCTAAATTTCGAGGCCTCTCCTAGCCTTCCCAACAATTAAAATTTTGACAAGCGAAAAAAGGTAATCACCAATTTTGAGGACCGCAGAATACCTTCCTAGCTTTCCCAAAATTGTCAAAAAGCAAAAAAGGTCATCACCAAATTTTGAGGCCCCTTCTAGTATTAGCTATCTAGCTTTCTTGCTCTCCCCGAATTCTAGACAAGGAAACAAAGGGAGGCCCCCAAATGATGGAGGCCTGGGCCGAATGGCCCTCCTGGCCCCCTCTGAATGGGCCTGTTTGGGGGTGTTCAGGGCTAATCAATATGCATTCTGTATGCATACCATTATCACATTACCAAATTTTAGGGGGTGTCGACCTCAAATTGGGGTGTTGGGGGTGTTAGGGGTGTAGAAATATCCCTGTTGAAGACCAACTGAACATCGATACACAGAGGATTGCCGAATACTGTAAAATATGGCGGGAAAGACAGTTTCTAAAGGTACTGTGAAATAATCGAAATCGAAATCGCGATTATATAAAAAACCGTAATCGTAATCGAAATCGTAATCGTGAAAAATAATCCAAAATAATCGTAATCGTAATCGCAACAAATAATCGTAATCGACCCAGCTCTACTCTGCGTAGCAATGGTTGAAGATTTAAAACTTGGTGACTGATAGCATAGCAGACATAGCAGGCAGCTGAAATAGCTTTGATCTGTGCGCTCGAAAGACAGTCGTCGGGTCGGGTCGAGCCGCCTTATAGAAGCAAAATCGCAGGTGCTTTGAGATTTGACCTTTTTCATCCGAGATACCCCGATTTCCCTGTGTATTTGGTCGGAAACCGTAAGGTCAGCACTGGGCAACAAGATACATTGACATAAAAAGAACAGTCCTACAATTCCTTCGTCAATATCAAGTAGGAATACTTTAGTCATCATTTGCCAGACAGCTCAAATATCGGCGTCGTTGCGAACTCTAGAATTGAACTGTCTCAGCCTCTGAATAAGTTCCAAGAAGACATCTCCAAAGAAGAACTAGGTAGCCCAGTACAGCCTAAATTGCATACATATCCGTGGAAATATTTAGGAGCAAAGAAATCAGTCAAATGTTGTTTTAAAAAGTTACTATTTTGCAGAATTTCAATGGTTGGAATATTCTGTTCAGCACCATGCTGCATATATTGCTTCTGTTGCCGTTACTAGAGAAAGTTCACAATTTGGTGAACCTACAGGATTTTCTGATTGGTAACATGCAACGGGTCAAATGTAGGGGCCTAAGGATTCACTTTTTACAACTCATCTGTTGAACACTTGCGTTGCCTCATGGAATGGGATCAATTTAAAATTAACGTGTTAATTTTTTCAGTTAACGATTTTTGTTGAGTGGCTTCCATAAATTACGTAGACAAAATAAAGGGTTTTGAAAAAGTTTGACAGTTGATGACAAGTGTAGGGGGTCAAAATTCGCCAACAAACTGTTTAGGTAATTTATGGACAGCCCATGGTCAGCTGCCCGGGTTACATTTTGACTCTGGTTGCGCCACTGTGGTCATGGCCCATTGAATTTGAAACCACAGAGGCTAAAATACCGCCATCTTGCGAAGATCGGAAGTCTGTTATCGTTAATGATTTAATGTGGTAAATTCGTTGAAAATGCCATCATGCACATCGATTAGCTGTACACACAGAACGGCCTCTAATTCCTAAAATAATCGACCTAAAATTAATTCCTACAAAAAAACATAGCATATATAATCAAGAATCTATATATACGAGTGAAAATCACCAAGAAGGAATGTAAATTTAAAAAAACGGGGAAGTTCGATTCGGAAATAGCGAGGCTGCCGCGGTCGGCAGCCATCTTACGATTTTCCGACCGTGGCCTCAGGCTAACGAGCCTATTACCAGTCTAGGCTATTAATAGACGTCAATGGTCAACAACCATGGAGGTATAAGTAAGTATTATCCCAAAAGATGGCAATACGTCATTTCTAGGCCAGGGTGCGTGAAGCCAGAGCCGTAGCGCGTAGGCTAAAAATAGTACCTCCATGGTTAGCCGCAATTGTGGACCTTGTGGTTGACTCGGACGAATACAGGAGTAGTGTTAAGTCTGAGTTATATTATTCCTTTAATTTATCCGATGCAATTCATTTATAGTAATGCCATCCTGTTCAGCCTATGGGTGTACGCAGCGGGATTGCACCGTAGGTGTAACATTTCACCGGTAAGGGTCCATGCTGGGATTGCTGGTACATATGCCAAATCCTATTCCCCATGGCTCAGCCGATGATGTTTTGAGTCAACAAGTGTGGCTGCCGTCTGGGAATTTCCCAGCTAGTCGGTTTCAGCCAAATGATGTATTCCGTCTCCTGGGGATAATACCTCCATGGAATCGATCATGTCCGGGGGGTTATGTCCAGGAGAGATATTAAATATAGGCGCTATGTCAGCAAAGATAACAATGAAAGACGACATCTATGCCGCCAGATATATGCTACATCAGATGTTGGTGATGCGAAATTACTTTTGACCTCCGTCTTAAGATTAAGGGGAAAAGAGGGAAATCGTTCGCTAAACTTGGGTCCCCGTCCCGGTCTGAGACAGCCCATGCTTGTGAATGAAGAACGACCTTTAAAGAAAGAAGGTGCATTTATTATTAACCGGAACATCATGAATGTCATTGTACAGATAGAATAACATGAAAGTAATCGTCCTTAAAAGGTTACATCAACAATGAATTTCAGATTTCAATATCGGATGGACTCGAACGATCAACTAAGTGAAGAACTGTTGTGACAAAATTTATAATAAGCATAGCCTACCTTTTCTAATGTATAAAGATAGATACTTAAGGTAAAGCCGTTAATGCAAGTAGTTTAAGATTATTCGGTAGAGGGCGTTAATGTCCATAGAATTGAATGTAAAGACATTAATAAGATGTAAAGACATTAATAAATAAACTAGAAAGATGCTCGCTTTGCTCGCAGTGCAGGATAATACTAAAACCCAATCATTGAATTCATGCTGCTGAACAACGTTTCAATGATGTACATACGCCACGTAGCCAAGTTCTGACGCTGCAACGTACGCTTCGTCAAACGCTTCGCGTGGCCGTTCGCTTCGCGTGGCCGTTCGCTTCGCGTCGCCGTTCGCTTCGCGAGTTGTACACACTATGACGCTGCAACGTACGCTTCGTCAAACGCTTCGCGTGGCCGTTCGCTTCGCGTGGCCGTTCGCTTCGCGTCGCCGTTCGCTTCGCGAAGCCTAAGGTTCCAGAACGACCAATCAGAACGCTCACCCAGCCAACCAATCAGAACGCTTGAAGGTAACAAATGAGAACGTCACACAGCCAACCAATCAGAACGCTCACACAGCCAACCAATCAGAACGCTTGAAGGAAACAGAGAGACATACAGAGCAAGGATCTTAATATTATAGATATAAACGATAAATAACGACAAATAAATGATATTCTTAGAGTAGTTAAGTGTTAATTAAATGTCAATAAGTAAGCCCCAAGTTATTCAGTAGGTGAGGGCAAGTATTATAGGTTTTACAGAAGTGTTAGAGATGTAACTTTGGCACACCACCATTAAGAAAGTTCCAAGAGGTTTAAGTAAGGCCTTCTTCTTCTTCTTCTTTCTTTCCTTCCGTCTTTCCCTATTGGGTTGGACGATGGGTCTGAATGAGTTCCTTCCACTTCTGTCTGTCTCTTGCTGCTCTGGTCATTTGGATGAAGTTCATTTGCATTTCTTCTGCATCCTCTTTTAAGTTTTCTATCCATGTTTTTCTTGGTCTTCCTTTTCTCCTTTTCCCTTCAACATAGTTGTATAGTGCTTTCTTTGGGAGTCTTTCTTCCTTCATTCTTTCAACATGACCGAACCATTTCAGTCTTCGTTTCTGTATTGATTCGAGTATCGTTTCTTTTTGCTCTGTCTTTTCTCTGATCGTTTCATTTCTTATTCTTTGTCTTCTGCTGGAATACCATAGTGCTTCAGTGCTTGCCATAGATCTTCATGCTGTATGCTGTCAAATGCTTGTTTGAAGTCAATGAAATTGTGGTATATTTTCTTATTTGTTTCGCAATATTTTTCTACTATCCTTCTGATCGTATGTATTTGATCAATTGTACTCCTTCCCATTCTGAAGCCTGCTTGTTCCTCTGTCAATATTTCTTCTGAGTAGTGTTTGAGTCTTTGTTGTAGCACATTTGTATATATTTTCCCTGGTATACTGAGTAAGCTTATTCATCTATAATTATTGCAGTTTGTTTTATCCCCTTTTTATGTATTGGTACTATTATGGCTTTTCCCCATTCCTCTGGTGATTTTTCTTCTTCGAATATTTTATTGCATAGGTTGTGGAATATATTCACTGTAATTTCCTCTCCTGCTTGTAGCATTTCTGTTGCTATCATATCTGTTCCTGGAGTTTTTCTAACTTTCAATCTTTTTGATGGCTTCTTTTATTTCTTCTTCTGTAAAGTTTGCTATTTCTTCTTCGTCATTCTCTTCTCTGTTCTCCTTCCTTATGCTGGTGTCTTCATTGTTATTGCCTGCTGTGTTGTATAATTCTTCAAAATAGTCTTTCCATCTTGTCATTATGTCTTTCTTGTTTTCTAATACTTTACCATTCTTGTCTGTTATTGTGATTGTCTTCAATTGGATTTGTAAGGCCTTAGTTGATTAAAAAGGAAGGACAGAGTGAGCACACGTAAAAGTGAGCACACAAGAGAGTGAGCTACAGAGAGAGTAAAGCTGTGGGTGCAGAGTCACCAGGGTAAGCCTTGGTCGACTACTAAGTAGAAAAAGCACTTCTTGTACAGGGAAGAGCTACTTCACTGCGAAAGCAGGTTCCCAAAAGGCAGGGTTGTGCCCCATCCAACGCGGCGCGTTCCATGTTGAGTATGGAGGATAAACACTTCAGGAGGGTGTGAGAACGGAACGAGCAGCACTAGAAAGGGTGCACTGGAGCTAGAAAGGGTGCACGGAGAAAGGGTGCAAGGAGATAAAAGAATGGTGCAAGAAGATAGTGAATTCAGGTGATATAGCCAAAAAGCTAGGGACCCAATACGTGCCAAGAATACCCCGATAGTGTTTGGACGTGGCATCCTGAAGAAAGGTCCAATAAACACTATTATTGTTTAAAGACACGTAGGCTGGCTGAGAGTACAACTTTGGTAAGATCGGGCCAGTCGGCGTGTCGCAACATATTTGGTACAAGAAGTGGGGTGTGGCGCTGGATTAGCACAGAAGGAAGTGAACCTTTGGTACGCAACAGGTGTATGCTTGGATAATTCACGGAAGGTACTCAGAGATAGCCGCTTCTGGTACGCAACAGATTTAGCAGAAGAAGTAGGGTATCTGAGTATCTGAATTCGCACCCAAAAGCGCAGATAGAGCGCAAAAGGTTAAGACGGTGGGTGTGTGATTTGATCAGCACTCAAAGCACAACTAGAGAGGACCACACCTGGTAAGCCACAGATTTAGGCACCAGCAAGAGTGAGTGTGTGCCACCTTGATTAACATCTATAAGGCTCACTGATATGATACATAGCTGAGATCAAAGATAGCAGTGTGTCACTAAATAAGCTCATTGAGGGTCCACTATACAGAAGTGTGTTGCACTCAGACAGCTCAGCACTCAGGAAGAACTTAGAGCAATACATGGCTGAAGCTATGCATTCAGAACCTGATGAATTGATAGGACTGGCAGATAATGGTCCAGAGTTGGTGCTCAGTTTGTCGAAGGAACAAAAACACCGAAGAAGAGCTAGGCCTATTGATCATTATCCCGGTGAAGACAATGTTTGTGAGTTTGGACGAGCACAGAGATTAGAAATGGGTGCTCGGAGCAAGGAAAAGAGTACTGGTAGATATGGAAGAATGGATGCTGGAGTAAAATCTCATAAGGGCCATGGAATTGCAGGAGGCATGGACCAAGGGACACCCATAAGACGGAAACAGCAAAGATTTGCTGAAGTGAACGAAGAATGGTCCGATGCAGATGCACGAGAATTTATGAGACCAGCTTATCGAGAGGGAAGGTCCCGAAATACAGCTAAGTGGTCACAGATGAAACCAAACAAGTTTGATGGTTTGATATCCTTAGAAACATTTCTTAGGCAGTTTGAAGTATGTGCTGAATATAATGGATGGACAGAAAGAGAGAAGGGTGCATTCCTACAGTGTTCTTTAGAAAAAGGACCAGCACAGCTGCTATGGGATTTTGGAGCTAAGAAAGAAGTCACGTATAGTGAATTGGTGGAAAAGCTACAACAGAGATATGGGTTAGAGGCCCAACAAGAAACATTCCGCACCCAATTGCGATGTCGGAGGCAGAGAGCGAAAGAGAGTTTTGCGGACCTTCTCCATGATATTAGGAAATTGGTCGCATTAGCATTTCCAGGACCAAACAACGACACTACGGAGATCTTAGCAAGAGATGCATTCTTGGAAGCAATGTCCGACAGAGAATTATCTTTAAAAGTAAGAGAAAGGAAGCCACGATCTCTTGACGAAGCCTATAGAATTACCTTAAGATTGGATAGCTATAGACGAGCCACAGAGAATGAATATATGGCCCATCAGAGACAAGGCAGAAACTATAAACAGGTACGAAGCACTAACGGAGACGATATGATGGAGCAAGTTATGCAGAAAGTAACTGATCTCCTGTCTTAACAACAAACTAAACAGGAAAAGTGGCAAGATGACATGGAAAAGAAGTTATTAAGAGAAACGACACCCAAGGTAGACGGAAGAAGAGGGTGTATGGATGACAGTACAAGACAGAAGTCATGGAGTAGAGATAGTGGAGAAAGACATGTTCATAATAATTGGAAGAAGAACGTGCAGTGTTTCAAATGTCAAGGAGTAGGACATTTAGCCAAAGAATGTCGATGGAGCGTAGATACCTCTACTAAGAGAGTGTTAGAAAACAGAAGTATTGTCAGGTCAACAGGAGGAAATTTGAAGCGGAAGTCAGTCTACATAAAAGGGTTGATTAACGGACAAGAACGGAAGTGCTTGGTAGACACAGGTTCGGAAGTAAGTCTGTTACCAATTGGGATGGCTGAAGGGTTGAAATTGTACCCAGCACCTCAAATATTGAGAGCTGCAAATGGAGGTGAAATAACAGTGGTAGGTAAAGTAACTACGTCTGTGAAATTTGATCGGACGTGTTGGCGAGATGTGAGTTTTATTGTGTGCGAACAGATCAGTGAAGTATTATTAGGGATGGTTTCCTTACAGAAAATCGTTGTCACATCAATTTCACAAACGCCGCTGTGTACATCGGAAAGAGGAGAATACCGTCGATTAGTCAGGAAGGTCCATTTTAGTGTCGATGAGTACAAGTTGCTCCTCGTTCAGAAATAAATGTACCCATAAAGATGATGCATATGACTGGTCAAGATGAGTCTACTGCATGGATGATGGACTACAAAGAGATTAAGTCCGGGGTGCTTGCGGCACGAGTCGTACTTAAGAAATCAGAAGACGCTATTATAAGAATTTATAATAACTTATAAGTACTTGCCGTTTTATATAAAAATGACGGATTTGGAATAGTACATCCAGTACACAGTAATATCACAGCAAAGCTCCACAAGGAGTGAAGATACCCAGATAAGACAAGCAATGGAGACAGTAAAAGGAATGATGAAGGATGTAGAGGCAGAAGTGTCTGATAAAGATAAGAACGAATTGAAAATGTTGTTGCTAGAGTACATAGATGTGTTTTCATTGGATGAAAGTAAATTGGGTCACTGCAAAGTTACACAGCACAGGATCGATACGGGTACTGCTGACCCAATTCGTCAATCTTTAAGGTCACAACCAAGGATGTATAGAGAAATGATAGATGAGAATGTGGATAAGATGTTAGAATAGAAGTTCACCGACGCTTATGCCAATGTGCGAGAGAATTTGAAGATAGCCGTAAAGAGACGTAAAGACAAGTACGACTTGAAGGTACGTCAGAAGACATTTAAAGTGGGAGATGAGGTTTGGATATTCATACCCAGGAAACGGAGAGGTCGATATCCAAAATGGTAGAAATACTACGATGGTCCATAGATAGTTTTAGAGCTTATCTATCGAGTACAGAAGAAACCAAGAGAAAGAATATTTGTAACACATCTAGACAAGATGCTGTCATATAAAGCATTCGAAGAACAGGGACCACCGATTGAAGAAGCAGAAGAAGAAGTGAATATCGACGATCAAGAAAGGAACACTGTCGCCGAAGAACCTGAAGAAATGATCATGGAAATTCCAGAAGAGCCGCGAGAAAACCTCTTTCCCGGAATTCCACGCTTACGACCAAGAAGAAATTTAAAGAAGACCTGCAAGATACGACGATTAAAAGGACATTCGTTATTGTAAAAATGTTTATTGCTGATGCTAAAGTATTATTACGAATGTTCTTTTATGTAATTATGTCATAATGATTGTATAATTGTATTGTATACGCATGTTAATGTTGTACATAATGTTTCACTGTTTGCCTGTATAAGACTGCTAAATATGTGCATAATGTTGTTAGTTAAGTACACAGATTTGTTAACCCACACTAGGAATGGGTCCATAAGAATGAATGGGGACCATTCATAGGTAAAGTCCGGGGTAATGTGACGAAATTTATAATAAGCAAAGCCTACATTTTCTAATGAATAAAGATAGATACTTAAGGTTAAAGCCGTTAATGCAAGTAGTTTAGGATTATTCGGTAGAGGGCGCTAATGTCCGTATAATTTAATGTACACATTAATAAATAAATATAAACGATAAATAACGACAAATAAATGATACTCTTAGAGTAGTTAAGTGTTAATAAAATGTCAATAAGTAAGCCCCAAGTTATTCAGTAGGTGATGGCAAGTATTATAGGTTTCACAGAAGTGTCAGAGATGTAACTTTGGCACACCACCATTAAGAAAGTTCCAAGAGGTTTAAGTAAGGCCTTAGTTGATTAAAAAGGAAGGACAGAGTGAGTACACGTAAAAGTGAGCACACAAGAGAGTGAGCGACAGAGAGAGTAAACATCGGTACATGAATAAGTAATCAAGTACCTCAGCAAGGTTAAAAACTTAATTAGTAATCGACCATAATGATAATAGAAACTAGGACTCTGAGAGAGGTTTCAGGGTTATCCGGCGTAATTCATGCAACGGAACTCATGGTAGAACGCTATGCAATTATGACATTCAAACAGCTAAACCTTAGGCGAAGACAATAACCGAATGACCATGGAACGATCAATCAATATCTAACAATAGCAACAATGTCCTTAAAGCAAGGACACTAGAAACATTAACTCCTTTAGACGACGAGAGGTCAAGGAATAATAAGGCAGCCAAATACCTAAGTAAGCCATACTAACTAAAGAAATGCCACTTATACCGTAATGGGCACTGAGACATCAACTAACACATCAAGGTAAAAGTCAATCATACAAGGTAAATTATAACCGTAATGAGCTGTGCCATATATTATGACGCGTCAAGGTTACTTGACTATACAAACTTAAAGTATCTTAAAAGAGACTGATAGCTTAATAGTAATGTGATTTTAAGTGGTTTAGTAGGGAAGTAAGCCTGTGTGAAAACCACTGATGATACCATCTGCATTCAATAACCTAGTTTATCGAGATAGCCTTTGAATCCGTTGACTGTTTCAACTGTCACTCCCACCTCGTCAAAACTGTTCCATATGTCCACAACCCTTGCACTTAAAAACATTATTTCTTGGACCAACCCTCTGCTGAAACAATTTACATTTGTGGCCTCTTGTGCTGCTATCAATCAATCAATCAATCGATCGATCGATCGATCGATCGATCCATCAATCAATCAATCAGTCAGTCAGTCAGTCAGTCAGTCAGTCAGTCAGTCAGTCAGTCAGTCAGTCAGTCAGTCAGTCAGTCAGTCAGTCAGTCAGTCAGTCAGTCAGTCAGTCAGTCAATCAATCAATCAATCAATCAATCAATCAATCAATCAATCAATCAATCAATCAATTAGTTTAGTAGTATAAAAATGTCAATGACAGAACCAGAGATCATCGATGTCACAATTTATAATGTAAAAGAGTTGTACAGGTCAAAATGCTAAACTATATTATTTAACAATATTTGAAAGTTAGATAATTATTATATTTAAAATGTGACATTTAAAGGATTTAGAAACTAAAGGGAGAAGCAGGAGAAGAGAAACATTCTCTGTACAGAGGCTGATTTCCCAGTGAACCAATAGTCCTGTACTGAATATACACACGTTCCAATAGATTACATACTATGTTTTAAAAGATACAGCAAGCAAGTTATTAAGAGAAAGCAAATTTTAACATATGGTGAAGAGTGAAAGTGCAGATAAATAGTCAGATTTTAAGCTGATGTAATCACAAAGCCAAGGAAACATATATTTTGAGATTAATGACTTGGAAATAGGAAATATAGTGTGAGAATGTAAAGAATCGATCGTATGGCACATCTAGTTTCCCAGTCATTATTTTGTATGTTTTTATCAAATCTCTCTCTCTCTCTCTCTCTCTCTCTCTCTCTCTCTCTCTCTCTCTCTTTCTCCTTTCTAATGTTGTCAGTCCACAATATTGAAGTCTTTTTTCGTAGCTTAAATGATGGCGCCCATTGACCGTCTTCGTTGCTCGTCTTTGCACTTTTCTAAACGCTCTATATCTTTTTTCAAGAATGGATTCCATGCCTGAACACAGTATTCTAGATGAGGCCTTACCAATAACTTATAAAGTTTATGATTATATCCTTGTCTCGGCTCACTATTGCTCTTTTCATCATTCCCAACATTTGATTTCCATTTTTTGCTGTCTCCATGCATTGGTGAGATGGATTTATACGTCTATGGATGATTACTGCAAGTCTCTTTCTTTTTCTGTTGTAGTTAGAACCTTCCCCCTAACGAATATTCATGACCATTATTAGATTTCCCAACATCCATTACAGAACATTTATCAATATTGAAAAGCATCTGCCAGTCAACAGACCACTGAAACAATTTCCCTATATCTCCCTTTAAAACTTGAGTATCATCCTCCGAGTCTAATGAGTCTACATATCTGTGTATCATCGGCAAATTTTTAAATTATGGATAGTAATCCTTCATCGATATCATATATATATATATATATATATATATATATATATATATATATATATATATATTAGAAAAAGCAATGGCCCCAGCACTGAGCCTTGAGGCACTCCACTAATAACTCTTGCCCATTCCGAATGGCCTCCACTAATGCCATCATTCTTTTCTGTCTTCTTCCCTTCAACCAATTTTGAATCCATCTGAGAATATTTCCCCTTATTCCACAGGACTTCAGTTTGTCAGCCAGTCTTATGTGTGGCACTTCATCAAAAGCTTTGGCAAAATCTAAATATATTATGTTTACTGCCTTTACCTCATATAGATTATCAAAAATCTCCTTCAGAAAGTCCAACAGGTTGGTCAGTGTCACGTGGTCTAGGACTGACAGCATTGAGCCCACGCCCACCGTCCAATAAGGAACATTATAGTGACACTATAGCTATATGTTACCACTGCTTAATACTGCTTATCTAGTCTTGGTTTGGCCGTCGTCAGGGTGACATTCTAATATACATTCTAATATACATATGCTTATCTTTACATGGTGTCAGTTCGTTAGTTAAGTTAGTAAAAGTTAAGCATTATCGATAGGCTACAGTTTCGAACACTGATCGTATCGTAATGGTTACACCATCTCAAATTCCGCTTCATACCAAGCTGAACTTGCAAGCGTCGAACCTCGGAACTGATTTTAAACGTTTCCACGGCCAGTGGATTAACTATTGATAAGCTGCTAAAATCGACCAGGAAGAACCGGACTGCCAGGCTGCTATTCTCCTCGCCTGTGTAGGCACGGACGCCGACTGCGTGTACGAAACCATGTCTCTCACGAATGCTGACAGAACGAGCACTACGTCACTTCTGGATGCCTTCAAGCGCCATTGCGTCGGTGACGTCAGTGAAGCCTTCGAGCGCTACATCTTTCATTGCAGAAAGCAGAGGTCAGGCAAATTGATCGATTGCTACATCGCCGACTTACGGAGATTGGTTCGCTCGTGCAACTTCGGGGACTCGAAACAGTCAATGATCCGTGACAAAATCGTCATTGGGATCAACGATGACGTCACAGGATAGAAACTTTTAGGCCCAAAAAACCTAGACTTGGAGAAAGCCATAGACATGTGCAGAGCGCAAGAGACAACATCGCGTCACTTCAAAGTGATGACGTCCCCTGAAGAAGTGAACGTCCTCCGACGAGATTCTACGCCTCACTGACGCAAAAACGGCAGACGTCAGCAGCGCGAGGGCGGAGAGAAAACTGATTTCCGACGACGAGATCAGAGTCAGCGACGAAACCAACGTCATCATCGCCGGAATGAGGTACGTCTCTATCGCGCATCTCATGTAAATACTGTTGTCGATCTCATGACCGCGGACGCTTCAACTGTCCTGCTTCTAATGCCGTCTGTCGAACTTGCAGCAAGAAAGGTCACTATGCGGCTGTATGTCAAAGCAGCGCTTCCACTGCTAGCGTGAGACAGCTAACAGACGATTTCGAATCGATACTCGTTCTTAACTCCGCTGACTCTGGAGGGAGAATTTATACGCAAATCTTGGAGGACAATCAGCGTATTCGTTTTCTTATGGACTGCTGCGGCTCCACTGTCACGACGATTCCAAAATCCGTCTACGAAAACCTATCGCCAAGACCAACACTACGTCCAGCGCGCGCCACTAGAGACCAAATGATTACATCAGTCACTGAATCTACTCGCTGGGTGTCAGCATTAGTCGTGACTATGAAAAAAAAGGAAAATTGCGTCTATGCATCGATCCAACTCGCACGCTAAATCTTGCCTTGATCCGCAGTACTTTCTACATGCCGACTGTGGACGATATATTACCTCAACTGTCTGGTTTAAAAGTTTTTTCCACAGATGACTGTCACAATACATTTAATCATCTGAAGCTCGATGAAGAATCCAGCTATTTATGCACTTTTGAGACGCCTTTTGGCATATTCAGGTAAATCAGGATGCCTTACGGCTTATCTACGTTACCAGAAATATTTCAAGCGAGAATAAATGCGGAGCTTTCAGGAATAAAAGGAATTCACTGCATAGCGGATTATATTTTAACAACAGGCAGTGATGTTAACAAGGACCGATCCATCAAGGACGAGGATAAGGACAAGGGCCGACTCCCCAAGGACGAGGATAAGGACAAGGACCGAACCCGCAAGGACGAGGACAAGGATGAGGACTTACCCCGCAAGCACAAGGACCACAAGGACTGACCCCCAAGGACAAGGATCAAGGACAAGGACAAGGACCAACCTCTCTCAGACAAAAAAGTCGGATAGGAAAAAACCAAACACGATTTCAATTCGAATCACAAAATTAGAAAAGCACATTTTTTTTTAAAAACATAATTTATTCAACAGCAATGCTGCATTTCAAATGCACCTTTGACTTTAGCCACCTAGCTATGTTACTGCGCTTAAGAAATTGTCAAGTTTAATAATAATAATAATAATAATAATAATAATAATAATAATAATAATAATAATAATAATAATAATAATAATAATAATAATAATAATAATAATAATAATAATAATAATAATAATAATAAATAAATGAAAAGTGTTTCCAGCAGCTGATCAGTCATGCACACACGGTGAGGTCTAATTATGAGACCACTTTGCGAAAACACTCGTTCAACTGGAGCCGACGTCGTAGAGAAACAAAGAATTCTGCTAAAGAATCAACTGGTATTATAAAGGAAACAATGACTAAACATTTAGAGTAACTCAACGCAAGTATGTAGCCAAAATATAAATCCACATACAACTCTTATCTTGGAACATAGATATCATTACAATTGAAAATAGTATACAAGTAATTTGGTTCTTATAAGGACTTTTCAAGAACTAAGTTACAAGGACCAGGCCAAGGACCGATCTGCAAGGACGAGGATAAGGACAAGGACCGAACCCCATGGACGAGGATAAGGACGAGGACTGACTCCCCAAGGACGAGGACAAGGACAGGAACTTCAAATTGGTCCTTAAGGAGTTCTTAAGGACAAGGACCAGGACAAGGATTAACATAACTGACAACAGGTTCTGGAGACAGTAACGAGGAAGCTTGTAAAAATCACGATAAAAATCTTGCGTTACTTCACCGGCGCAGAGAAAAATAACGCGCAGTACAACGTTTTCTCGGTTTTGCAACTTATCTAGCGCGATTCTGTTCAAATTTTAGCGAAACCACTGCTGTACTTCGTGAACTCTTGAAATCAGAGAATGAATTTCTGTGGAGCGACCGACACGCAGAAGCTTTCAACAAATTGAAGACGATGATAAAATCTGCACCTGTGTTAAGTTACTACGATGGTAAGAACCGATTTTAATTCAATCAGATGCGAGGTCTTTTGGTTTGGGAGCAGTTTTAACTCAATCTGGAAAACCCGTAGACTTTGCTAGTCGTTCTTTGACTGAGTCTGAACAAAAATTTTCTCATTGTGTGAAGGAAGCATTGTCAATTTTATTTGCTGTGGAGCGCTGGCATTATTATTGTGTTGGACGTCGAATAATCTGTGAGACCGATCATCGACCATTATTGGCGATTTTCAAGAAATCTCTGGCTTCAGCGCCAAAAAGACTGCAGAAAATGTTATTAAGGCTCCAAGCATATGACATAGATCTAAGATTTCTCAAAGGGAACGACGTAATTTTAGCCGACTCGCTCAGTAGAGCATGTGACCCCAAAGCCGTGAGAACTGAATTTACAGAGCAGATCGCATTACTTCAAACCGTTGAGGCAGAGCAAATGGCAGATGTTAGAATGGTCGCTTCGGACACTACTCTGAAATTAATCACAGATGCAGCGGAAGATCCGAATTATCTATGACTGAAGGATCAAATTCTCAAAGTACAGAGACTCCGTTCAAAAAGAACCAATGCTACCCCACCCAGCACCCGACAGGCCATGGCAAATACTAGCTTGTGACATTTTCACCTTTGAAGGCCGGGACTACTTAGTCACCGTGGACCTGTTCTCAAATTTCCTAGAGGTAGATCGTCTTTTCTCGAAGCAGAGAACTGATATTATCAACTGTATAAGGCAGCACGTTTGTCGCCATGGTTTTCCCGATAAAATCTACAGCGACAATTCACCTTTCAATTCAGCGGAATTCAAACGCTTCGCTGAGAAATATGAATTTGAGCATGTCACTTCCTCGCCAGATTATCCTCAAAGTAATGGAAAAGCAGAGGCTACCGTGACAAGGATGAAAACAATCATGCAAAAAGCAAGAGAAGCCTTATCTAGCGCTACTCGATTTCCGTAATGCACCTTCAAAGCAACTCGGTTTGTCACCTGCTCAGATACTTTTCGGAAGACGAACTCGCACGAAACTACCAATCTGCGACAAATTGCTTTCAACTCTCACCGCTGCGTCTACTAAAACTGCAGTAGAAAATGCCAAAATCAAAAAAAATTACTATGACAGACAGGCAAAGGCGAAGCCTGCGTTCAAAGAAGGGCAAACAGTGCGTGTGAGGGACCCCGAGGACAAATTCTGGAGAAAGGCTGAAGTCAAAAAAGTCCTCCCTTTCCGTTCCTACAACGTCCAGTTTCCTGATTCTTCAATCCGTCGCAGAACTTCTAAACACGTCACATTTTCGAGCGAAGCCCTTATCCGAATAGACGAAGAAATACAGTCGCGCCAGTCAGATTCCCCAGATGGCGCTGGTGCTACGTTGCAACCAGCACACGCTCCTCAACCACCAGCTCCACCATCAACTGAAGAACAACAGAAGAGGGCGAACCCAGAGCCAATGCAACAACCCTATAAGACTCGCTCTGGACGCACCATCATAAAGCCAATTATATATATATATATATATATATATATATATATATATATATATATATATATATATAGAGAGAGAGAGAGAGAGAGAGAGAGAGAGAGAGAGAGAGAGAGAGAGAGAGAGAGAGAGAGAGAGACTTAAAGCCTAACAGCCTTTGACTGATTAACTAGTATGCATTTAGGCTGGCATTATGCTGACATTATTTAGCATTGTTTAGCACTGTTTAATTAATTAATTATTGTAGGCATCTAAATGGAATAAAAGGAGATGTCACGTGGTCTAGGACTGACAGCATTGAGACCACGCCCACCGTCCAATAAGGAACATTTTAGTGACACTATAGCCAAAGTTTTGTATATTTACAACTTTGACTATAGCTATATGTTACCACTGCTTACTACTGCTTATCAGTTTTGGTGTGGCCGTCGTCAAGGCGGCATTCTATTATACATTCTAAATTCTAATATACATAGGCTCAGGCATGAACGTCCCTTTGTAAATGCGTGCTAATTATCTTTAACAATTTTATGCCTAGTCAAATGTTCCAAAATGCTCTCTTTCAGTATTTTTTCCATAACTTTACCGATTAATTACAAAAGTAATTTCTTGGTTGACTTCGTTTTCTCTTTTTGAACAGTGGGGTGACTAATGCATCTGTCCAGTCTTGTGGTACTACTGCAGTTCTGAGTGATTCATTGATTATCAAAGCATGTCCTATTTAATTTCGAACCTCGTAAAGAAACTTGGGGTGTAAGCCATCTAATCCTGGGCTGTCTGTCTTTCAATTTGTCAAAACCTTGATAACACATTCTTTTGTACACACTATATCTGTTAGCATTTTTTCTTCGTTTCCATCGAACACAATTTTGGCTTCTGGCATAGTATTTGTATTTGACTCTGTAAATACTGAAAAAAATAGTTATTCAGAATCTGTGCAGTTTCTACATCGTCTTTTATTGCACATCTTTCGCTGTCCAAGAGGGGACCGACTGTGTCCTTTCGTCTCAACTCTCTATTACAATATTTTCTCTCGGTGGCTTCTGATTTCACTCCACATGCGCTCCTTGAAGTGATCATTTTCTATGTCTGTTCGCTCCATGGCATGCAAGCCTTCTTTAATGTCAAGTAGAACCCCTCCTGCTCCATGACCTTTGCTGCTCTGATTTTCCCTATCTTTTCTAAATATAGCATATCCCTGTAAATTTAGTTCGGTATTAACAATGACACACTTGGCCCACGATTCTGTGATTCCGATAATGTCTGGCGGATCGTTATTTTCTAAATTAATTTCATTCGGAAAATGATAATAATATTCTGTTCGTTCGATTCTATTGACTAAAAATACTCGACATTCGAATTAAGACTGTTTGTGTGGATCATCGTCGAGGCTTTTGTCGTAATTTTACGTTCTTTCTGCGTGATCTGGCATCAACATGCGGAACATTACATACGGCCTCGTGTTCGCCTTCTCGATCCTTTGTCTCAATCGTGCTTATTGCGTGTTCACAGGCGGTCTTTCTACTCCGATTTCCAATAATTCAAGCAGCCTTTCTGTGCCAATCTACATGATTCATTTTCAAAACTGGGCCTGTGACTCCTCTTCCGTTAGGACTAATTCTATTAAGTTTCATACGAAGCAGAGGGGAGTCTTAGTTGCCGCTGCTATCATTCTTCTCCTCGCAGGTGATATAGAAGTTAATCCCGGCCCGCGTGCTTCTATGCCTCGAAGACCGATTAAATTCTGCCACTTGAACATCGCTTCGGTCCGTGGAAAATCTGCTTCCTTACAGAAACTTGTAATTGATAATTCCTTGGACATCCTGGCACTGAACGAGACCTGGCTCAAACCAGACGATACCGAAGCCTTTCTTCGTGATATTCCTCTGCCTGGATATTCGTTTCTTGGTGAACCGCGTCTGTCCAAAAAAGGAGGAGGAGTTGCTTTTATTTATCGCTCTCATATGGCCTTTAAGAGGATCGAATTACCTATGCCCAAACCAAATTTTTTTGAAACGATCGCTGCGTCATTAACCATTGTGAATAAATGTATCAAGATGATAAATATCTATCGGCTGCCAGCACTCTCGATCTCGGTGTTCTTCTCAGAATTCCAATCACTCATGGAGTTCATTATCTCTTTCCCGCGGATATTATTATCACGGGTGATTTCAACATACACCTTGATGAAAAAGATGCCACCTCTGTAGCATTCTCTGAGCTCCTAGCCGCTTTTGACCTCAGGCAGCATATCAACTCACCGACTCATGACAAGGGTCATACGCTTGACGTATGTATTACTCGGTCAGACTGTCTGCTTCTAGAATCAACAAAAACAATGGAAACATATCTGTCAGAGCACCTCGCAATCATTGTTGAACTGACTCTTAATCACACTTTTCCTTCATCATTCTCTTATATTACTTCTAGGCCTTGGCACAAACTTGATCTCGAGTGCTTCAAACATGAATTAAGATCATCTATCTTATTCACAGCACCAGCTCTTTCTGCAGCAGACCTGGCCGTGCAATTACAAACAACTCTCGTTAGCATTCTTGACAAAGGAAAGTCATATCCCGTCAACCCAAAGCGTGGTATAACTCTGAGATCCGCGAAGCCAAGCGGAAACGGAGCCAGCTTGAGAGATGCTGGCGCTGTTCTAGACTTCCAGGAGACAAAATCCGCTTCAAAGCTCAATGCAAAGTAACCCGGGAACTGGTCTATCAAGCTAAATCAGATTACTTCACAAAGTTAATTGCTGAAAATTCATCAAATCCAAGAACACTATGGAAATCTTTGAATCAGGTTCTGCATAGAAACACATCGGCTGGTTTACCTAGTAATGTAGAATCATCATCTCTTGCAGGAGCATTCCTTGATTTTTTTGGAGAAAAAATTGCCAGAGTGACGAAGTCTTTCTCTGATTCTGGATCTGACGATCTATCCTTACCCGACCACCATGTGCCTACTCTTGACACTTTTGCTCCCGCAACCATTGATGAAGTTCGGTCGGTTATTTTTGCTCCATCAAATAAACAGTGTCTTTTGGATGCAGTTCCTACTTCTCTTTTGAAACAATGCTTTGATGTACTTGCACATTTACTCACCTCCTTAGTAAACCTATCTTTGTAAGAAGGGACTTTCCCTCCATCTTTTGCACAAGCTATTGTTAAGCCGCTTCTTAAGAAAGCATCTCTCGATGTGGAGAACTTAAACAATTATAGGCCAATTCCTAATCTACATTTCATATCTAAACTTCTTTAACGTATAGTTGCACGAAGGTTGGAGAACCATCTCTCGTTAAATTCTCTTTATACACCTCTTCAATCGGCATATCGTAAGCTTCATTCCACAGAAACAGCTCTTCTTACTGTTCAAAATAGCATCATATCCGCTATGGATCAGGGTAAAGTCACTGCTCTTGTCCTCCTGGATCTCACCGCTGCATTTGACACGGTGAACCACTCGATACTCCTTCACCGGCTCTTCTATCAAAACTCACCGAGAAAATCGTCCTTTCTAGACTCACCGATCATCTTTCAAATAACTCACTATATAACACTCATCAATCTGCCTACACTAAACATCACTCTACAGAAACTGTCCTGGCCTACATTTACGACAGACTCTTAACTGCTATCGGTCTCCGACAAGTCACTGGTCTTTGCCTCCTCGACCTTTCTGCCGCATTCGACACTATCGATCACAATATTCTACTCGAGCGACTCTCCCTCTGGTTCGGCATATCCGACAAAGCTCATCACTGGTTCAAATCTTACCTCAAGTCTCGTTCCTTCCAAGTCTCGTGTCTCAAACAAACCTCATCATCTCATAGCGTAAACTTCGGAGTGCCCCAAGGATCCGTCCTAGGGCCTGTATTGTTCAGTCTCTATACCACACCACTGTCATCCTTAATCAATTCCCTCAACTTGAATCACCAACTCTATGCCGACGACACTCAGTTATTCCTGTCCTTTTCGCCATCCTCATTTGACACATCAATTACTTTGCTTGAATCAGCATTCTCGTCTATTTCGTCATGGATGTCATCTAACCTCCTTGCTCTTAATCCATCCAAGACTGAATTCCTCTTAATAGGTCTACCCCAACAAGTTAAAAAAATTGACAGTCCCAAGCTAGTCCTGACTCCAGATACCACAATAACCCCTGCTCCAACTGCAAAAAATCTTGGTTTCAAAATTGATTCATCCCCAAAATTTAGAATCACAGATCTCCCAACTATCGAAATCCTGCTATGCCCACATTCGCGATCTACGTCGCCTCCGTCCTTGCCTTGACACCAAAACTGCATCCACAATCGCCACTTCAATAGTCCATTCCAAACTAGATTACTGCAACTCCCTTTACTATAACCTCCCAACAACCTCCATCAATAAATTACAATCAATTCAAAATGCACTAGCCCGAGCAGTAACCAAATCACCAAAGTTCTGCCATATTTCACCCATACTGAAGTCACTACACTGGCTTAAAATATCTGAACGTATACAGTACAAGATAATAACGATTACTTACAGTTCACTTCATTCGTCAAAACCGGCTTACCTTCGTAAACTCTTAACGCCTCAGCCTCCCCGACCTACACGATCATCATCTCATCTCACACTTTCACGCCCGTTAAATCAGTCATCACTCAAAATCTGCAACCGCGCTTTCTCATACGCCGCACCAGAACTTTGGAACTCAATTCCAGCCTCCTCCGCAGCCTAGGACGTGGTCAAACAATAAGCTCCGAATCCTCATTTCCTTTAATTCCTTCACTGTCTCCTCAAGCCTTTAGGTCTAAACTTAAAACCTTCCTATTCGAAAAGTCATTTCCCCCATAGCAACAACAACCTGACCAGCCGCCTCATGGATACACTGACATTTGCCCGGCCGACAAACCACCCTGCCTATAGCTATTTCAAGAAAGACTAAGCGCATAAGAATAAGCAGCTACTGCTGTGCTGCTTTCCGGGGCGCTGTAGAAGTTTACGAGATTTTACTTACTTACTTACTTACCGGCTCGAAAACTGGTTTGGCATTACCGGTGCTGCACTAAATTGGTTCAAGTCTTATCTACAAAATCGTATGCAATCTGTGTGTGTCAAGAACTGCATGTCAGAATCTAGAAAGCTTGATTGCGGTGTCCCACAAGGCTCTGTTTTAGGACCTCTTCTTTTTACACTCTACACTGCCCCTCTCAGTCACCTTCTCACCATGCAAAATGCTGCTTATCATTTGTACGCAGACGATATCCAAATTTTCTTGAGTTTCGACAACCATCTACCTTACCATCCCTGGAACGTCTGTCAAGCATTCTGGCTTCTGTGCACACTTGGATGAATAAAAACAAACTCCTCCTAAATCCAGGAAAAACCCAATTTCTACTGATAGGAACACCACCTCAGCTTAAGAAGATTGACTTGTCATCAACATGTCTTTCCTTTGGCACTTCACCGATTCATCCCTCTCAGTCTGCTCGAAATCTTGGAGTTATTTTTGATAATCACCTCTCATTCTCAGAACACATTACCTTCGTCTGCCGTTCTGCTCACTATAACATACGAGATGTAAGGAGGATTAGACACCTCATCCCTTCCTCTGCACTTATTCCTCTGGCCAACGCTTTGGTATCGAGTCGTCTCGACTATTGCAATTCACTGTATACTGGTATTTCAAAATCCGACTTAAACCGCCTGCAAAGGATTCAAAATTCATTAGCCAGGGCTATCACTGGAACTGCCAAATATGAGCACATCACACCGATCCTAAAATCACTTACTTCATTGGCTATCTGTCAAACAAAGAATTGAATTCAAGATAAGTCTCATTGTGCATAAGACGCTCCACACAAATCAGCCAATGTATCTCCGATTGTTACTGACTGCTCAAGAAAACCAGCACTCAACGAGGTCATCTGATGCTACTACTCTTTACATACCCTATAGCAGGACTACTACTGGAAAACGTGCTTTTTCTGTCGCCGGACCCAGACTTTGGAATTCTCTGCCAGTACACGTCCGCCAAACTGATTGTCTTACTACCTTCAGGTCTAGACTTAAACACATCTATTCCTGACTGCATATCCGCCTTAACCTGGAATCTGGAAGTACGGACTGACCTTTGGATTACAACCTCGATTCACCACGGACAATGATTCACGACTACGATTATTCACTGAAGCGACCATCGACTGGTGCAGATGTACTACTACAATGGCGCTAAAGAAGTCTACTTGTCACAAAGATTGATCGAAGTCAGTGGTGACCTCAAAGAGCCACAAAGACCGTAGTCGTGTTTGTAATGACTGAATGGTGACCTCAATGAGCCACAAAGAGCGTAGTCAGTCGTGTATGTAGCCTAGTGCTGAATGGTGACCTCAAACAGCCACAAAGACCGTAGTCGTGTATGTATGCCACAGCCGCAGCTGGGAAGACCCTGACGGCAGGACCTTGAACTTCCACCGGGCCTTGGCCCAGTACTGCAGAGTTAGCTAGGCTCAGCAGTGTTCGACCGCTTCCGGCTGCTGATCGAAAGCCTAGCACGTTCGGAATTGTTGATATTGAATGAGGCCGTTTATAAGAATTCCGGAGCTCGCTAAGAAAAGGAGTGTAACTTGCGTACTTTTATTTCGTTGCTGCGCCGTAACGCTTAGCGCCACCTAGCGAGCATTATAACCCTAGGTAATGCTGAGTTTTGTCAGAGCATAGTGGTCAAATAGTCTTCCGTAGTGCGAGCAGAGTTGTCCATGGGTTGGATTAACCCATGGGTTGGGTTGGGTTGGGTTTGGGTCGAGATTTAAAAAAAATGATGGGTTGGGTTGGGTTGGGTTAGGTTTCGTAAATCCGCACCAGTTATTCTGTTAACCACGTTAAATATAGGTTTTCTGTTTTCTGCGTTGACAAAGTATTAGATTCTTGTATTATGTCATTAAAAATGGCGCCATATACCTTAGCCTACATTCCATCGTAGGCAGTGCATTCAGAAGTCTGCAAACAGTGGACAATAGCTATTCAGATAGGTCAAATCATGTGAACGGCTGTTGTTGACTTGTTTTAACGCATTCCTTTTATAAACAGACCACGGCCAGTTGACAATAGCAGGGCTGGATTAACCATTAAGCATACTAAGCACGTGCTTAGGGCTCCATGAGGGGAAAGGCACAACGGTTTTACCTGTTACTTTCTCAGTCATTTCTCAGTCAAATATTTTGCGATCTAGTTTAATAAATGTATTAATCAGTCGCTTTGTTCTGATCGAAATTCCATCAAAACAACTATGCAAAAGACAGGTTGGAGGCCTTATTTCTACTATAGAATTATAGATTTTCTTCATGATATTTGTCCTTGCTTTCTTCCTTTTAGAGCTGTGTGTGTGTCTGTCTGTGTGTCTGTCTGTGTGTGTGTGTGTTCTCAATAACTGTAATTGTGTTCCATTCACTCATCCAGTCTTATAACAGTGAACTATTCTTCTTGTCTGTAAAAACTGATCAAGCGAATCGATGTCCAGCAGCGTAGCCAAGACGGAGGGGGTTAACCCTGGCTACCGACGAAAAATTTTGTTAATGTGCTTCCATCCATTTTAAAGTTTCTGACGCGGTTTGGGGGTCAAACCCCCCATGGCTGCCGACGCAACGTGCTTCTTTGACCAGGCTATGTTACGGCGCTATGGAAGTTGTTTCGAATACATAGGCCTACAATACATACATACATACATTAAATTAAATGCATCACATCACGGCGACGCTGGCATTAATACAATCATTGTTTCTCAATTATGAGAATGATGAATTTCCGGTTTGTTGCAATAACAACTCGAAATAAGCAAATAACTATTTCTGTGCTTGAATGTATGTATGTTTTTAAAATTGCGATTGTACTTTCACGTTTTTGTATGGATGGGTTGGGTTTGGGTCAGAAAACATGGATTTTGTTTGGGTTGGGTTGGATTGGAAATTTGGTGGGTTGGGTTTGGGGTGACAAAACCGACCCATGGACAACTCTGAGTGCGAGGGTTCGAATCCAGAGCAACATTCATCTTTGGGGTCGTTCATTTAAATTGAAAGAGCGAAAAGTGACGCCAACCGAATGTTCGGATAAACGTTAATTTAAAGAATTGGCCACAATCTGAGTTGGTGAATTTGAGGTGTAAACCTGTCATGTTCCAATCTTTGGCGATTCGACAATGTCGTAGCGTCGTTCGGTGAGTAGTAAGATTTTCAGTTATGTTTTCATGCGGGGAAAATTATGAGTGTGTGTTCGAGTCCAGTTTTCCTACAAAAGTTTAGTTACGAAAGGAAGGATGAGTCTCTGACAAAGATGACTCATGGCGCCGCGTAGCAAGGGTGATAATAATCCGCAGAGCTGAGCTGATCCGCTGATCTGAATCTGATTCGCTAATACATGGTCACGTGGTGTAAACAGCGATCAGCGGTTTATCGATAGCTTAAAATGAATAAATCCATCAAAAAAATCAGCTCAGTAACCGGATTGGTAATTTCCAAGTTAATGCAACGAAGTATTTTTAAGGATTTGAACAATATTAACACTAATTAGATTATTAAATTAAAATAGAGAACCCGCAGGACCTAAGGACCATCTTGGAGGGCAATGGAAACTTCTGTAGCCGCTGATGAAAGTATATCTATCCGCGGATCCTCGCCTAACAGACATCGACAAACGTCGATATATATATATATATATATATATATATATATATATATATATATATGTATATATATCCGCTGATCTGCCGCTAAAGAAGTTCTATAGCCGCTGATCTCACTATTAGACGTATGTATTTCCGCTGATCTGCCCCTAAACTAGTTATATAGCCGCTGATCTGACTATTAAACGTATATATTGCAGCTGATCTACCCCTAAGGTAGTTATATGGCCGCTGATCTGACTATTAAACCCATATATTGCAGCTGATCTGCCCCTAACTACTTATATGACCGCTGATCTGACTATTAAACGCATATATGGCAGCTGATCTACCCCTAAGGTAGTTATATAGCCGCTGACCTGACTATTAAACGCATATATGGCAGCTGATCTACCCCTAAAGTAGTTATATGTCCGCAGATCTGCCCTTAAACTAGTGATATGGCCGCTGATCTACCCCTAAAGTAGTTATATGGCCGCTGATCTGACTATTAAACCCATATATTGCAGCTGATCTTCCCCTAAAGTAGTTATATGTCCGCTGATCTGCCCCTAAACTACTTATATGACCGCTGATCTGACTATTAAACGCATATACTGTATATGGCAGCTGATCTGCCCCTAAACTAGTTATACGGCCGCTAAAACCTGACCAATCAAGCAGTAGCGTCATTTCACACTTTTTCTGGGGACGAGAAAATTTGTTGGCAAACTCTTGGCAGATTGTTTCAAATCTTAATTAGGCATTTTGGCAAATTTTTAGCACGTTTGACAAATTTTTGGAAATTTTCGGGCCAATGTTGGTAAATTTTTCACTTCTTTATATCTTTTGGCATTTTTGCACTTTTTGCGCATTAATTCATTATAAATTCATTGCCTCATGTCCTTGTTAACAATTGCTTAATAAAATGTAGAAAATGCCGACCCTAGGCAGGGTGCACATCACTACTTTAAATTCTTCTCTGGTTTGTTATGTAATAACATGATCCGTATCCAAGAAAGCCCATATTACCTGGTTTATTTGTGCACACAAACACCTCTCCTCCCACAGGTTGGTTGATTTTCGTCGCTACATAGACTTTTGAATATATGGGTTTAATAGTCAGATCAGCGGTCATATAAGTAGTTTAGGGCAGTGGCGGCTCCACCGGGGGGGCCAGGGGGGCCCGTGCCTCCCCTATTGAGAGCCTAGCCCCCCAGTGCCCCCCCAGTTGGGACCCTATATACTTAATGCTACATACATTAAACAACAAATGGTGGGCCCCCATGATTAGAAGTTGCCCCCCAACGGCCCCCCCACTTGCCAAATCCTAGAGCCGCCACTGGTTTAGGGGTAGATCAGCTGCCATATATGGGTTTAATAGTCAGATCAGCGGCCATATAACTACCTTAGGGGTAGATCAGCTGCCATATATGCGTTTAATAGTCAGATCAGCGGTCATATAAGTAGTTTAGGGGCAGATCAGCTGCAATATATGCGTTTAATAGTCAGATCAGCGGCCATATAACTACCTTAGGGGTAGATCAGCTGCCATATATGGGTTTAATAGTCAGATCAGCGGTCATATAAGTAGTTTAGGAGCAGATCAGCTGCAATATATGCGTTTAATAGTCAGATCAGCGGCCATATAACTACCTTAGGTGTAGATCAGCTGCCATATATGCGTTTAATAGTCAGATCAGCGGTCATATAAGTAGTTTAGGGGCAGATCAGCTGCAATATATGGGTTTAATAGTCAGATCAGCGGCCATATAACTACCTTAGGTGTAGATCAGCTGCCATATATGGGTTTAATAGTCAGATCAGCGGTCATATAAGTAGTTTAGGGGCAGATCAGCTGCAATATATGCGTTTAATAGTTCAATCAGCGGCTATGACTATTAAACGTATATATGTCCGCTGATCTGCCTCTAAACTAGTTATATAGCCTATATAACTAGTTTAGAGGCAGATCAGCGGACATATATACGTTTAATAGTCAGATCAGCGGACATATAAGTAGTTTAGGGGTAGATCAGCGGACATATATACTTTAATAGTCAGATCAGCGGCCATGTAACTATTTTAGGGATAAATCAGCGGACATAGGCCTATATACGTTTAGCGTCAGATCAGCCGCATTTTCATCAGCCGATTACACATTTTTCGGATCAGCTCAGCGGATCAGCTCAGCTCAGCGGATTATTATCACCCGCGTAGCAACTGATTTCGCTAACAAGCGGAAATACAAAGCTTTGAAACTAAAAAACTCGCCTCAATGGTAAGCGTGGCATCTTTTAGCATGTAGGCAGTGTTGCGAGTGCTGGTTTTTTTAAATTTATGATTTTTGGGCCTCGTCTGGTAGGAATCTGTTTTCTTTTATTTCCCGAAAATGGATTATTGTTAAAATATATTCTTTATTCTTGGCATTTGGAATATGAAATTTGACTGTTTTGACTGTGTCCAGCACTATTTCCATGTGTGTTTTACTTTCCAATCCTCCTCAATTTAGTCTGATAAGCAAAAAAGGTAATAACCACTTTTTAGGGGCGAATGACTACTCAATTTATCATTTTGTCCCAGCGAGATTGAAAATTTTCACAAATTTTGAACTTGGTCACAGGCCCGTTTTCTAAAAAGCTGTGTTTTTCTGGTTTTTCAAGGTCACGGTCTGGAGTTCAAAAAGTTCACTGTCAACACTGCTGTAGGCATACTAGGCATAATGCATTAGTAGGCAAATCCAGTCGTGTGGGGTGAAAGTCCAAGCGCGCATATTAATAAAGTAAAATCTCGTGGATTTCTATAGCGCCTTGGAAAGCAGCACAACAGTAGCTGCTTATTCTTAGGCGCTCAGCCTCTCTTAAAATAGCTATGGGGAAGGTATGTTATCAGCCAGGCAATAGTCAACGTCCAAAGGGCAGTGAGGCTAGGTTGTTACAGCTATGGAGGATATGATTTTAGAAAAAGGAATGATTTAAGCTTAGACCTGAAGACTTGAGGAGATAATGCGGGAATGATAGGAAATGAGGAATCAGATTTTATTGTTTGAAAGTGTCCAAGTCTGCGGAGGGAAGCTGGGATCGAGTTCCAAAGTTCAGGTGAGGCGTATGAGAAGGCACGGTTGCAAATTTTCAGGGATGACTGATTGAGTGGGCGTGACAGAGTGAGGTAAGATGATGAATGTGTGGGTCGAGGAGGCTGAGGGGTTAATAGTGATCTAAGGTAGACAGGTTTTGATGACTGGAGTGAGCTATGTGTAAGTGTTATTATCTTATATTGGATACTTTCAGTTATTTTAAGCCAATGTAATGATTTTAGTATGGGTGAAATATGGGAGAATTTAGGTGACTTAGTAACAGCACGAGCAAGTGCATTTTGTATTGATTGCAATTTGTTGATAGAGGCTTTGGGAAGGTTATAGTAGAGGGAGTTACAATAATCTAATTTGGAGTGGACTATTGAGGTGGCAATTGTGGAGGCAGTTTTAGTATCTAGGCAAGGACGTAGGCGGCGAAAGTCACGAATATGAACATAGCAGGCTTTTGATAGTTGGGAGATTTGTGATTCAAAGTTTAGAAAAGAATCAAATTTGAATCCTAGATTTCTAGAAGTTGGAACAGGGATTATTGTGGTGTCAGGAGCCAAAACTAGTTTAGGATTGTCAATTTTTTGAGTTGTTGAGATAGTTAAATTAAAAGAAACTCTGTCTTAGATGGGTTAAGAGCGAGGAGAATAGGTTGACATCCGTGCAGAGGTTGCTGAGAATGCAGATTCGAGCTCAATAATAGAAGTATTGAATGAAAGAGGTGAGAAGGAAAGGAATAGCTGGGTGTCATCGGCATAGAGTTGGTGATTTAAATTAAGGGAATTAATTAAAGATGAGAGCGGTGTGGTGTAAAGGCTGAACAGTACAGGCCCAAGAACAGATCCTTGAGGCACTCCAAAATCTACAGCGTGAGATAGAGAAATTTGGCTAAGACAGGACACTTGAAAAGACCGGGATTTAAGATAAGATGAAAACCAGTTGTGAGCTTTTTCAGATATTCCAAACCAGAGAGAGAGTCGTTCAAGCAGAATTTTGTGATCTATGGTATCAAATGCAGCAGAGAGGTCAAGGCAATGAATTATTACTTCTAGCCTAGTAAGTAATAATTCATTGGGTCAAGGAGACAAAGGCCAATAACTTGTCGGAGACCAATTGCGGTTAAGAGTCTGTCATGAATGTAGGCAAGAACGGTTTCAGTTGAGTGATGTTTAGTGTAGGCAGACTTTTTTAATGCGCTGCGAACGTCGACAAGGACATGTTCAATGTATGCAAGTGGAAAAGCACCTAAAGAAGGTGGCGCTGTGATTAACCTACACTGTTTGGCGGAAATGAACGAAGCTTTTTTCGTATTATTAATTTATTACTATTGAGTGCATTTTCTTGAACTTAAACCGTGCGGTAACAACTGCCATATTCCTTTTGCGTTAATGTTGAGATGCCACGAAATCACGGTTTTTGTACTAGTTATTTCGCAAAAGGCATTCTTCCATTTCAAATACTTGAATAACATGCGACAAAACATATGGATGGGGTAGGGCAAAGGTAGAATGAGGAATGGAGCAGGGGTGCCCACAGAAGGGGGAAAGGAAGCAAATGCTTCCTTTAAAAAACCTAGGGTGATGAAATTCCCTCTGAGTTTTAGTACAACGTTAGAGTAGCATATTAATTTGATAGGCCCCTAAATCAGTAATGGGCAATTAACTAAAAAACATTAGTTAAACTATAACTAAATTTAAACTTTTCAAATTTTCAGAATATATGAAAAGACAAACAAATATCATTGAAAACAAAACTAAAGCTATATAATACACTGATCAAACCAATACTATTATATGGATCAGAATGCTGGACCATAAAGAAGAAAGACGAAAGAAGATTATTGACTGCAGAAATGAACTGGTTAAGAGGAATAGCAGGAGTCAGCAGAAGACAGAATAAGAAATTAAATGATCAGAGAAAAGACAGAGCAAAAAGAAACGATAATTGAATCAATACAGAAACGAAGACTGTAATGCTTTGGTCATGTGGAAAGAATGAAGGAAGGAAGAATACCAAAGAAAGCACTATACAACTATGTTGAAGGGAAAAGGAGAAAAGGAAGACCAAGAAAAACATGGATAGAAACTTAAAAGAGGATGCAGAAGAAATGCAAATGAACTTAATCCAATTGACCAGAGCAGCAAGAGGTGGAAGGAACTCATTTAGACCCATAGTCCAACCCAATAGGGAAAGACAGAAGGAAAGAAAGAAAGAAGAAGAAATTTAAACTAGAAATAAGTAGTTAGACATTTAGTTGCAAACTAACTTTCTAAATTAGTTAACTAAACTAAAAAATATAGTTAAACTTTTTGCAACTAATTTTACAACTATTTCATAGGTATCAGGTAGTGTTCATGAGAATATGGACGATGCTCACAACATGAACATATCAGTCAATGAACCATTGAAATCATTAATTATTGTCAATTTAATATTTAGGTCAATTTAATATTTAGGTATTTGTCTAGACTGCAGGATGACAAGTTTGTCAAATTTGTTTGGAAAAAATGACCCAGAGAAAAGAATAGATTGGAAAGGGACTGTTATTGAGAATTCGGGACACCAACTAAAAAGTTTGAGTTACACTATTTAGTTATTAACTAAAATTTTTCAGTTAAGCTAGCATTTTAACTAAACTATATTTAATTAAAATATGAAGGTAACTAAAAAAATGTAGTTAAACTTTTAGTTAGTAACTAATTAGTTAACTAGTTGCCCATCACTGCCCTAAATGCCTGTGCAATTACTGGCTTTACTGCAGTGCAATTTTATAACTTCATATAAGCTTACTGGTACTCAATTCAAGTTCATTATTATCAGGCATTCATACAATTTTTTTATTATTGTCACTTTTACGTACAGTCTTCCCAATGATGCAGAGTGTAAACTTCCTGTGAAATATAAATAATTTATAACAAACCAATAGACTCACATGAAGTTTACATGCCAAATTAGACTACTCCAACTCCCTCCACTATAGCCTTCCAAAGACCTCCATCAACAAATTACAATCCATTCAAGACTGTGAAACGGTACAATTAGACACTTAATAATTGGCTTGTTTCAGTCAACTGCCTTAAGTCTAGTTATCCCTTTTAGTGACGGTTCCACCATGTTGATGACTGGGAATGCATCCCCCACCGGGGTTCCGGATCTTTTTTTGCTTGTCAACCTATTTTCCGGTGAGTTTTTTAACAAAATTTAGTGAAAAATACTGCAAATGACCCTCTTTTTTTGCAAGGTTTATTAACATTTAGTGGGCAAAACACTAATGATGACCGTTTTCTTTCTTTTCTTTTCTTTTGTTTTTTCTTCTTAACTTTGATCTCCCACCAACTTCCTATACACTTTTTTCATCCCCCACCAAGAATTCCTGGAACTGCCACTGATCCCTTCTGCAGTTGTTGCAGCTTTAATACCTCTATAAAAAATGATGTAGGTGTGATTGTTGGAGAAATCTAATTTTTAAACTAAATACTAAAAGTAATGTTTATTTGATTTGTATTTGGATGTGGCCATATTGTCAATAGATAATTTGCAGGTAATTTTAAATAGTTTGCCAGTGCAATAACTGCAATATCCCTCTTTAGTTTCAACTTACATTCAGTAGTGCTTTCTACTGCTTTGTGGCTGTTGGAATTTTCCAGAAATTAAAAATTAGAAGTTACTTGCTTGAAACCTATCCTGGTGCACCAAAGTGTGCAATTTAATGTCCAAAACGCACTGAAACTCACTATGAGCATCTATTAATTTCAAAAATTTTCCGGGGTTATTCCTCGGATCCCAGGCTTTTTCCATCAATCTGCAGGGGATGTCAGTGTTCAGTGTCGAGTCTTATACAGCTAGTTTTTTGTATAATAATAATAATAATAATAATAATAATAATAATAATAATAATAATAATAATAATAATAATGTGATGTAGATAAATCCCTGCAGGACCCCCGTTTAGGGGTAGGAGAGGGAAGGGAGAACAGGGAAGGGGGAAGCTGTTTCCAGCAGCCAGGGGGGATGGGTGCCTCTGGAATGGAACATAAAGTGCCCCTTTCTCAAACTGAATTCCTAGATCTGCCTCAGAGTGGAAGACATTGCGAACCAATTGACAAGTCTTGAAATGCAATCTTGCATTGTAAATCCTGTATGTAATTTCTATTATGTAGAAAATCTGTAGAGTCATATTGGTGTTGGGCTCTGTCATCTAATAGTAAGTAAGTAAGTAAGTAAACACAAAATTTCTATAGCGCTGCCCGAAAGCTTGGCGCAGTGCACCAGCTTATTCACGAGCGCTCAATCTAGGTAAATCCATAGTGTGTAGTCCGTGGTGGTCTAGGTTGTAGATCCAGGTGGCAGTCGCAGCAAAGTATTTTTATGGAGGATGATAACAATATTTGCAGCGGGTAGAATGCAGGCCTGTACTAAAGATTTTGCCATAGGATTTCTTGAGGAGGATAGTTTTGAGTTGTTTTCGGAAAGTTTATGGTGTGATGGCCAATAGTGACTGATTTATGAACTGAAGAGGACCCGAGTTATTGATCTTTCGTATATCTGACGGAAGATCATTCCAGAGATGAGGCGCAGTGTACGAGATCGACCGGTCTGAGAATTTTAGTGACGTGGCTGTTGGTCGAATGAGTGTCAGGCTGACAGATGAACGAGTTGGCCATTGCACTTGAACTGTAAAGAGATTACGAAGGTACATGGGTTTTGAGAACTGGATGGCATTGTAGGTCAGACATAGAATCTTGAAATGTATCCGTTCTGGAACTTTGAGCCAGTGAAGCGATTTCAAAACCAGAGTGATGTGGTGAGCTTTTGGCCTTCATATGACAGCTCTAGCCAAAGCATTTTGTATTGCTTGAAGGCGTGCTATTTGTTTTTTTTGTGAACATTAAGGTAGAGGGAGTTGCAGTAATCAATTTTTGAATGAACAATAGAGGTAGCAATCGTGCAAGCTGTGTGGAAGTTTAGGAATGGACGTAAGTGTCGTAAGTTCCGTATGTATGTGAAACATGAGCAACTGAGATTAGATATGTGTGTTGAAAATGAGAAGTCTGGATCAAATATCACACCTATTTGGAGTTGTTACAGTGAACTGCCTGGTGTTCCTGGTAAAACTGGCAGCAGAGCAAAGTGGTAGTATGCATGAAAGAGCGTAGTTTGCATGAAAGAGCACAGGCAGAAAGTATCACACTAGCTCAAAAATGATGTGCCTGTTCTGCTGACACTATGTATCCAGTGACGTCGGAATGAATTTTCGTCAGGGGGTGCAGATTTTCTCCAGGTAAAATTTTTCTCTTTCAAATCCTTGACAAACAAAAAAAGGTTGTCTATACCAAAAATGCCTTGACAAGCAAAAAAAGGTCAAAATAGGTCATCAACACCCAATTTCACCCTAAAAATACCTTGATAAGCAAAAAAGGTCATCTGCACACTTTTTAAGGGTACAGGGAGTGCAGACCATCTTCTTTCCAGGGTGCACTGCACCCCCTACATTTTTCCAGGGGGTGCAGCTGCACCCCCACTTTGTACACGCCTGTATGTATCACATACAAATGTGCTAGATTACTGGTAATAATTTTGTATGTAGTACAAGAATTGGCATGAATTACTTTCTCCTAAAGCTGCCTATTTTTAAATAATGACCAGTAAAACATTGAGAAGTAAATGTCTGTTGAAAAGATTATTACCAAGGGAAAAATCAATTAAAAATTCAATTTGAATTGTGACTTATATCCACCCTGGTATAAATGATAATTAAAGTTTGTTTCTTGTTTTCTGCCTCACTTTGGTCAGGGTTATGAAATTAGCAGCAATGCTAGAAGAGTGTAGCTCAGAGGAGCAAAAGGAAGCACTTCAAAGCCTGAAACCATAATCTGAGCACTTACCGTAAGTCTTAAATGTTACATCTTGTCTACTGCATGGGTCTCAAACGTGCAGCCTGTGGTCTGCATGTGGCCCTAACAGGCAATTTGTGCAGCTTGTGACACAGTTTTGAATTTGCAAACAACTTGTTTGTTTATTTTTCTTTTACTGATGTTTTACTTTAAATTTTTTTCTTAGAATTTGAAGCCTTCAAAAGCACGAATTGGGTAAGAAAATAATGCAGTGAGGATTAGTTTTTCCAAAATGTTGATACAAACTGGGAACAATTGTTTGCATATCTACTTGTAAATTTCAGCTATTTTTCAGCTATTTTGTGACATTCTTAATTATATTACCATTTTGTGCTAGAGATATTGTGTTCTCAATTTACAAATCATGGTTAACTTAATTAGGTTAATTATAGAGTGGACAAAAGCTGCAAGGCAACTTTGGTTCATTAGGCAATTCCCTGTACTCTCTCCGATTTCTATTAGGTTTTGAGCAACTTTAAAAACTGGCATAGGCCTCAATAGGGGCCCCATACTAATGAATTTATAAGAATTATAATATTATTTAAAATATTGTGTGCTATGGGTCATATCATTTGCATTCATATACAGTATAATTAGGAAAATAGAATGGACTGGGATCTGTCTGGTATTAAAATTCTCTCAATTATAATAACAAAACGATTTTAACTTTACTAATAATTATAAGCAGCCAAATATTTTGAAAATGCAGCTGAAGTTAGTTAAAACTACATACCCGGTACAGTAATTTATAAATAAAAGCAGAGCAGGGACAAAAATTCAGTCTTGGTAAGATTACCTAACTGGAGCACAGTCCAATGATTCAACTTCAGCAATGTGAGTGGTAATAAAAAGCTTAGTCTAGTTTTATTTAGTCAGTCAATGTAGTTTAGATTAGTGACCTACAAACTCTGACCCACAGGCCAAATTTGGCTTGCAAATGGTTTCCAAGTGGCCCCTGACATCCTCTATCATAACAATTTGACATATGATAAATTTCTGCTTAAAATATATTTTGTCTGCATTTCATATAGTCACCAGTTGCAAGGCTATGGAGCTGTCCATAAAGTGCATAATGCTATTTTGGCCATTTTTGACCCCCACTCTTCCTGTCACAAACTGTCACAAATCTGGGAACCCCTTAAAGCAGCATCCATAAATTACTTCACATAGGTTTTCTATTTAATATATTCAAGTTTCCTGTTCAATTTTCTACAGCAAACCATATATCTAACTTCCGATAATTAATAACTACCGGTAATGATAACGAATATAATTGAGGCCTAAAATTTAATGTATCTTGGGCAAAAAATGTTAATGAGCAATTAAAAATGCCTTTTACTATGCCTCCTATCAGGTATATTTAATGTTTATTTAGACCGAAAGTGTGACTTCATGCAGGTCTTCCCTTCCAGATCCCTTCCATCCCTTTGTCACAAACTGTGACACTTTCTTAGATCCCTCTCTTCGAGCATGACGTATTTTATGGACAGCTCCTATGCTCAAGCTTGTTGTCTACAGAAATTTGTTGTGTAAGTTCATTCATACACTTTCATATGCATTGTTAGCAGGTACTTATCTTGGTTGATCCAGTGTGTAAATGATGGAGACTTATTGGGGGTGCATTTAAGGATTTCATTGTAAGATTTCACTGTTACTAATACGCATAATATCTATTACGTGATTCTTTGGATCTAACTGCTAACACAATCTGTGTCCCTGCCATTCTTCATAACAGACAGAGTATTGTGAACAAATTGCCACCAGCAAAGCAGTTTCATTAGAATGAAATCTTGTGTAAGCTGGTTGATTATGCAATAAAAGAGGGGAAATAATTCATTGGGTAAGCCAGCTTTGATCTTTCTGTCCTCTTTCATTCTGCATATGTGTCAAAAAAGATAGTTTCCTTTGTTTTACTCTTTATTCTATTTTTTTCTATTTATTTACTTATTTATTATTTATTCTATTTTATATTCTTTATTTGTTTTCTCTTTGTTTTACTTTTTACAGCATGGATTGTTTTGGCTGAATCCTCCTGTATAGTTCTTCATTTGTGATTTTTTTCGACCCATCCGATTCTTAGTACTTTTCTATAACATTTTCTTTCAAAGGCTAGTATTTTTCTTTCCAAGTCTTTGATGATGGTCCATGTTTCACATCCATATGAAAAGCTGCTGAAGATACAGGTTTCGAGTAATTTCTTTTTTGTTTCAGTGCTTATTGCTTTGCTTTTCCAGATCTTGTCCATTGCTGTCAGTTGATCTAGAGTCTTTGCTGCTCTTCTTGTGACCTCTTGTCTGCAGTTTAAGTCATATGTTATGTTGCTTCCAAGGTAGGTGAAGTTTTCTATGTTCTCTACTTCTATTCCATTTACTTTAATTTTTCTTCTGATCTCTTTGTGGCCGAACACCATTGTCTTTGTCAGTGTTTATTGACAGTCCATAGCGCTTTGCTTCGTTGCTCAGTGTCTGTACCGTGTCTTCCAGATCATCTTCATACTCAAACTGCGGCCTGTGGTCCACAATCCGGACAGCGAGGATGTTTCTTTTGGACCACCACAGCTTTCTGTGTTTGAGAAATTTTGAGCCTGTAATATTGGCTTAATGATTTACTGTAGTCAATGCAATCAAACAGTGTTTTTATTTGTCTCCAATCCTCACATTGTTAATCATGATGGTGATTGGACAGATATTGGGAGCTCAGTTTTTGAAAATGTTAAGCAGGCATTATTGCAGCTCATTTACAAGCATCTGATGTTTTGAAACATAAACCCAGTGAAGTTGGCATCCTGTAACCAAGAAGTTAGAAATTTCTGTCCTGACAATTGTTTTTATCCATATAGGCCCTATACGTGTGAGTCAGCAGTATCTATTATGAACATTATTAAATCGAAACATCGCAGTGTTACAACAGACCAACCCCTGCAAAATGCAACGCGCATTGTTCTGACTGGTTATTCGCCTGATTATGCAGTCTAAGAAACAATTTCACACTATAGTCACTGAGTAGGACTGCAAAATGTGCTTTAGGATCTGCTCTAATTGAAATTTTCCAATTCAGCTGAAATTTATTCTATGCATTTTTGAATTTAGTCTTGTTTTATGTTGCCTTGAGTCACTTATAGCAGTCTATTAGGAGGACCTGTAGTTGCCTACTATACCGTAGTTGTCACAGGAAAAATTGGTCTTCCCTTGTAATAGTGGACCCACACGAACAATGGAAGACTGGATGTGGACTGCCTTTAAAAAAGTTTGATTGTCCCTGCTCTAGAATGTCAATATCATCAGCAAACCTAAGGTTGTTAAATGAGAGTCCCTGAACTGTTATGCCTTTTGCATGTTCTTTGATTTTGTCCATTGCTCTTTCCAGGTCTGTTGTGAAAACCATAGGTGATATGCAGTGCTGAAAGTCAGCCGGAACGCGGCGGAATGGAGCTCCAGCACCTTTTTGGACCATGAAATTTTTTTTGCTTGTCAGGGCATTTCAAAAATGAAAAAATGAAAAATAGAAATTATAAGAACAATATAAGAATGACCTTATTTTCTTGTCAGGACATTTTAACAAATAAAAAATATAAAAATATAAGAATGACCTTTTTTTGCTTGTCAAGGCTTTTGGTGAGCTCCTGCACCTTTTTTTTACAGACTTTCAGCACTGGTGATCTCCTTGTCTTGTCCATCTGCTTGTTTTAAACCATTCTCCAAGTTTTCCACAGATTTGTACTGCTAATCTTGAGTTATTGCTGATGTCTTTTAACAGTCCAATCAAGTTCTGATCCACTCTGCATGACTCGAGTACAGCCCAGGTTATTGTTTGATCTATGGGGTCAAATGCCTTTTGGAAATCGGTGAAGCAGTTGTTCTTTGTGCTTTTTTAGCCAGTAATCTCAATGCTAGTATCTGTTGCATTGTGCTTCGGTCTATTCTAAATCCTGCTTGTTCATCAGCCAGGTATTCTTCCATGTGGGTCTTTCGTTTAGAATGATCATTAGTAGTTTTCCAAGGTGGCTTAGCAATGCTATTGTTTGATAGTTCTTGCATTCTGTCATGCTTCTTTTCTTGTATATTAGGACCAGTATTGATTTTGTCCATTCAGCTGGCATCCTACCTACCTTCCACATAATGTTACATACCGGTAGTTTGTGCAGTTCTTCTATAATTATTTCACCGCCACATTTGATCATCTCTCCTGTAATCATGTCATTTCCAGGGCTCTTATTATTCTTAAAGTTCTCTGATCACCATTTCTACTTCTTCTTTCAGGATGTTGTTGTTGTCTCTGTCACAGTCTAAGCAGGGTAGTGATATTTTCTGTCTTTACAAGTTCCTTCTGTACTGCAGGGTCTGCCTGCAATAGTCTGTCCATCTTTGCATGACTTCTTCTTTTTCTGTTAGCAATTTGTCATTTTTGTCTTTGATGGCCATTTATTTTGGGTTCCATTTTCTATTTATGTCCTGGGTTAGCTTGTATGCTTCTCCTGTTTTAAACTCACCATAGTACTTTTGGATATTCTTGCATTGGTCTTCAAGCTAATTATTTTTGTCTGTTCTTGTGGCCTTCTTCACTTCATTACATTTTAATCTATACTCTTTTTCAGCTGTATCAGATAAATCACGTCTAATCTTTAGGGCCTTCTTCTCTACCACAAGCTTGAGGGTTGCTTCTGTGATCCATTTCTTATTGATTTTCTCCTTTTTTGGCAATGTTTCTTCAAAAGCTTCTCAGATCACTCCTACTATCCTGTCATCTCTCTTATCAATATCTTGCTCTTCCATCTGGTTCCATGGCGCATTTCTGATATTAAATTCCAGTCTTTCTTGTTAGGATTGCTCAATGTCCTTTTCTGCTAACTAATTGATGTCTCTTAATGTTTGGGATGATCTTCTTGTTTGTCTTTTCAGTTTCATTTTGATGTTTGCAAGCATGAGGCTGTGATCTGAATCAGTATCTGCCCATTGGAAAGACATGCGCAACTGGACTGCAGTGATCCATCATCTGGGCATTAGTATCATGTCTATCATGTTACTAGTCCCATCTCCAGCTCTCCATGTCCATTTTCTGCAGTTCCTCTGTTGAAACTTGGTGTTGCAAATGATCATTTCGTGTTGCAGAGAGAATTCCAGTAATTTTCCCCTCTTTCATTTCTTTCCCCAATTCCATATTTTCCAATCACCTTTTTTCATCCAGATCTATCTGTACCAATTTTTGCATTCCAGTCTCCTCCAGTGATCATTATATCTCTCTTTGGTATCTCCTCTATGGTCGCTATCAGGTCTGCATAAAAGAGATCTATCTCCTCCTCTTAGCTTTCTGCTGTTGGTGCATACACCCGAACTATGGATATGTTAAATGGTTTTGTTTCAAATCTTGCTACTATGATTCTTGAATTCACAGGTTTGTATTCTATCAGCGCTTGTCTCGCTCTTTTGCTGAGAAGATATCCCACTCCTGCCTCATGTGTATTTTCATTTCTGGACCATATTACCTCTCCACCCCCTATCAATCCAGATTTTGTCCATCTCATCTCCAATATTCCTAAAATGTCAGATCTGTATCTTTGTATCTCCATTTTCAGTAGCTCCAGTTTGCCGGGTGCCCATAATGTGCATACATTCCATGTACCAACCGAAAGTATTATCTGATGTTGGCTTAAACCTTTCGGTAAGACGCGGAGTCGCGGACCTTGTTTGTCCGGGCGACGTCCGAGCCGGCATGTGTTTTCTGTAAGTTTTGGCATTGTATAAGTCGTGTTTATCCTTGATTGCCAAAGCATCGACATTCATCTGACAATGCGCCAGTACAATCCTGAGGCTATATGCAAATGATGCAGGCATTGCTCAGAATAGACCATCTGGTCCACACTTTGTGACTCTGTTGCAGCTTCACAGTCAGACTAGATGCTCCATCCTTGCTCGTGAATACTCTATTCTGAGCAATGCCTGCATCATTTGCATATAGCCTCAGGATTGTACCGGCGAGCACTGTCTGCCACTGCCAGGGATATTTTTAGACTTCCCAGTCTAGATCTGTTGTGTTCTGCATAACGAGGCACACCTCTAGTAGGGTGTGATTCTTCATCATGCACAGACAGTCTTGGCACAAGGAGAGGCTATGTATTGCACATCACTTGGCCTTGGGAGTGATAAGGACTAGAGAGTGACACGGGGACAACATTTCATCCCCACCCCACACCCAAATATTTTACCCCGTCCCCACCCCATCCCCGCATTGTTTCTCCCCATCCCCGCACCAGAATTTTTCGTCCCTCATTGTCCCAGCAGTAAGCCATTAACATACGTTAACAAAGACACTTATCGTTATATGTTACTACGTTTTTGCCTCAAAATTAGTGTCATGTTTTCGGCTGTTAAATGGTAATATAATTAAAGATTTAAGTTAGTAAACAGAAAAGATTAACAACAGCATCAGCACTCCATTGTGCAACCTTCTCGTAGTGTGGCCACACCTCACTCACTCAGCTATACCTTTAAAAGGATATTCACTCACTTTTACTTTTAATCAATTTATTGATGCGCAATTTTTCATTTATAACTTCGAGTGATGAAAAATAACAAGCCATGTGCCCAAGACAATAGAAGTTAAAAGGGACACAGGAAAAGGAAGTACAAGGCAGTACTTCCGGCAGATTGCTAAGGCAGTCGGCTGCTCCAGCGCCGTGTATTAATTGCACCCATACCTACTTAACAAATAACCTACTGGGTTACTAAATACTCTCCATGCAGAAAAACAAGAATGCCTGCACAACTTCAATATTATTATCATCAACTTGATAATACCGATACCGTCACCGCGGTATTACCGTGGTAAATGTCCCCATTCCCGCGGTATTACCGCATTACCACGGTAATGTAACGCGGTAATACCGCACTTTTTGGCCCAATTGTCCCCACAACCGCAGTAATTACCGCTGTTACTGCGGATTTCCCGCGGTAACCGTCACTGTGTCACTCTCTAATGAGGACCAGTCATAATCTCTAAGATCAGGGAAAGGTACTACCTCTCTCATCTCCCTTGTCCCCTAATGTGGATATGCAGGCAATCAAATAATATACATTTATTATTATTTACATGTAGGTGGCTTCTATACAATGCATCTTTCGTGATCTAGATCAGTACTTTTCAAACTGTGGGTAGCGGCCCAGTGCTGGCCGGGAGGTTTAGATACTGGGTTTAGATATAAGAATTTATTTATAAATTTTATATAATTAGACAGAGACTAGGTGGACTAAACGATGTCAATTAAAATTTTAAAATGCATATACAAGTTCAAATGACTACTCAATCAATAAACTTCAATTGTGCCACTATCATAATGCCTAGAGTATGAGCTGATGGCACACCAAATCCAAATTGAATTAGAGCCAGATCAAACCGGAAAGATGTCAGAACAGCAATGAATAGTGTACGTGTACTGTAATTGGTGTAATGTAATTCAATGAAAATGCTTTCTTACAAGCATCATTATGAATGATCAGTAACTAAAGCCATAACTGTTATGGCAACTTGAAAGTTGTCAGCAGCAGCATCTGAATGTTTGAAAAGCACTGGTCTGGATTGGCTTTGCAGCCATTAAAAAACGCTACCATGGTTTCCGTCTTTGAGTCTACCTTTTGTTGAGAGTTCTCAGCGCAATGTCGAGAAACGAGATAAGATTGAATGGATTTTCGAACTAATCTTTAATCTCTATAAAGTTCCATCAAACATAAAACTAGAAGAGTGCGATGCCCCTCGCTCTTGCAGCCACCTAGCAATTCAACAATGATCCAACATAGCAACATAAGTAAGCAAACCACATACAAGAAGAGGATCTCACAATATACCCTGCCCCTTACAGTTATGATATTTACAAAAAATCGTAAACTCAAAATAAGTAATAAAAAACAAATTTCAATACAAGTACCCAAAATCACCTAGACTCAAAACTTATAAAACACACTCAAAAACACAGAAAAACCCAACCATTAAATTCCAGGTACTCTGCTCAACAAATCAAGAAGCATAATTTTAGCATGATTTTCTAGGACATCATTTCTCACCCCTAAAAAATACATTTTCCATAAACAAACATTAATTCACAACACAAGTTACAAAATCCTCACACATTACAACAAAAATATCTGTCAACAAATAAATATTCTACAATCTATTTCAAATTTACACAAAAGCATCCAATATCAACAGGCAATTTTAAAACCAAAATGTTCACTTTAGTCCAATACATAAACCAAACCATTCAAGAGCATAAAAAACAATTTTCCACCGAACATAACAACGCAGAATGTAAACATCAATTAGCAAAACACCACGACTCTCAAACCACTTAAAATTAACACAAGGAAATATATTGCTTACTTTACTGTCACATAAAACACATCTCACAGGTTTCTTAAAACTCAAATAATTAAATAATTGTTCAGCAGAAAAGTAATTTGCAACAGACAATCCATGTTCAACATACAAATCATGTGCAGCAATCAAAACATTAGTTACAACTAACACATCAAGCACATCATCACAATCCTTTCCAACTACTTTCTTCAATACAACTTCAACACATGACACATCATCTCTACAAGATTTGAAAACATTACAAAAATCATTCTTCAAATCAGAATCAAGATTAATTACTTCATCAGACAAATCTGACCAAACATGAAAATGACATCCAAAATCACATGACTCCTCAGAATTATTCTTATCAATTGCACAATCCACCTGACAAAGAACAGATTCCTCTGTATCCAACACTGAATCCCCATTACACAAAACAGGTCACAAAATTGTCACTGATACACAATACATTATAAACCAAATGTGATTTATCCACTGAATCATTCACAACTAAATCCTTATCAATGCAATCAATATACACAAAGTAAGTAAGTAAGTAAGTAAACTAGTTATTTATATTGTGTTTGTTCAGTAAGTAAGTAAGTAAGTAAAATCTCGTTAATTTCTAAAGCGCTTCCAAAAGATGCACCGAAGTAGCTCCTTATTCCTATGCGCTTAATCTCAAATGAAGTAGCTATAGCCAAAGGTGGGTCGTTCATGCCGGGTCATTTAATCAAAAGGGCAAGTGGGCAGGACGCTATAGCTATGGAGGAAATGATTTTATAAAGAGAAATGATTTTAGTTTAGAAAGAAAAACATGAGGAGATGTTGCAAGAAGGGGAGAAAATTGTGACTCAGAGTTTGTTATTTGGCTTTGATGTAGACAACGAAGGGATATTGGAATTGAGTTCCAAAGCTCAGGTGCCGCATATGAAAAAGCACGATTGCAAATTTTGAGAGATGATTGATTCAGAGGTCGAAGGAGAGTTACATGAGAAGAGGATCTAGTAGATCCAGGTTGTTGTGGAATTATCAGATTTCTTAGGTAGACTGGTTTTGATGTATGGAGTGAGTTATAAGTCATCGATATTATTTTATATTCAATTCGTTCTGTTATCTTGAGCCAGTGGAGAGATTTGAGTAATGGTGTAATGTGGCAAAATTTAGGCGATTTAGTTACTGCACGAGCTAAGGCATTTTGAATCGATTGGAGTTTACATATGGAAGCCTTTGGAAGATTGTGAAACAGTGAGTTGCAGTAGTCTAACTTAGAGTGAACTATTGAAGTGGCAATAGTGGAAGCAGTTTTAATATCAAGGTAGGGGCGGCGGCGTAGATCACGAATGTGAGCATAACAGGTTTTTGATAGTTGAGATATGTGAGCTTCAAAATTTAGGGAGGAGTCAAAAGTAAATCCAAGATTTTTGCAGTTGGAACAGGGGTTATTATTGTATCTGGGGCTAAAATCAGTGTGGGATTTTCAATTTTTTTTCAGTTGTTGTGGCAGTCCAAATAAGAGAAATTCTGTTTTGGAGGGATTGAGGGCAAGGAGATTAGCTGACATCCACGATGAGATTGACAAAAATGCTGATTCTAGTTCAGAGATTGATGCCTTAAAGGAAGATGGAGTAAATGAAAGAAATAATTGAGTGTCGTCTGCATAAAGTTGATGATTCAATTTGAGAGAGTTGATTAAGGATGACAGTGGGGTAGTGTAGAGACTGAACAAAACCGGTCCAAGGACAGATCCTTGTGGTACTCCATATTATAGATCGGAGGGTGATGAAGTTTGATTCTGGCATGAAACTTGAAAGGATCTAGATTGGAGATAGGATTGGAACCAGCGGTGAGCTACAGAAGATATTCCAAACCAGAGGGAAAGGCGTTTCAGTAGGATTTTGTGATCTATAGTATCAAAGGCAGCAGAAAGATCAAGGAGACAGAGACCAGTAACTCGTTGAGATCCAATGGCAGTGAGGAGTTTGTCATAAATGTATGTGAGGACGGTTTCTGTTGAATGATGTTTTGTATAAGCGGATTGGTGAGTGTTGTATAAGGTGTTTTTTGACAAATGCTCAGTTAGTCTGGAAAGAACGATTTTCTCTGTGAGTTTGGAGAGGACAGACAGGTTTGAAATGGGGCGATAGTTGTTGAGATCCTCTCTGTCAAGGTTTGGTTTTTTAAGAAGTGGAGTTACGAGGGAATTTTTAAATGAGGATGGGAATGTGCCTGTGGAAAGAGAGAAATTGATAATATTTTTTGTTATAGTTGGTACTAGGACAGAGGCACACTGTTTGAGAAGAGAGGTTGGTATTGGATCAAGACTGCATTGCTTGTTTGGAAAGGACTGCAGGAGTTTAGATACTTCTTCCTCAGTCACAGGAGTGAAGCAGGAAAAATTGCAAGGAGCTTCTGGTGGTGATGGGTGATGTGGAGATGTATTTTGATTGGTCATGGTAGATTTTAGATTGGTGCGGAACTTAGAGATTTTTCCAGAAAAAAAATTAGCAAATGATTCAGCAAGTTGCGAAATGGATTGAGGAAGAGGCTTTGCTTTATTGCGGTGGAATAGACAATTCACAGTGTTCCAAAGTTTATGAGGATTTGAGCTGTTGGATGCAATTAAGTTAGAATAATATTTTTTTTTGGCAGATATGAGAAGGTTGTGGTAGTGATTTGTTGCAGAACGGAGGTTTTTAAGGTCAATAGCAGAATGTGTTCGGTTGTAAATTCTTTCTAGACGTCTTCTAAATGACTTATAAGAATGGATGAAGGAATTGTACCAAGGGTTGTTACCATGCGATGATAGTGGCCGTGTGATTATGGGAGCATGTTTGTCGAGTAGGGCAGATAGGACAGAATTATATTTGTCAATTAGTGATTGTAGGGTGATTGTGGGTTGAATGGCGAGGTCAGATGATTCAATGTCTTCACAAAAGGTGGATATGTCAATTTTATTGAGACGGCGGAATGAGTAGGTACCACGAGGTGGAGGGGGTGGTGGGCAGACGTTTAGGATAGTGAAAATGGGGAAATGATCCGATGGTGAGCATGGGCTGACTCATGAACAAGGGGATAGTGATGAAGAAGATAGGGTGATTAATGTGTGGCCAAAAGTGTGAGTTGGAAAGGAAATGTGCTGTGTGAGGTTTGCTTGTGTTAGGAGCTGTTTGAATTGAGTAGAATTTGGGTCATTGTTCTTGTCAACATGTATGTTGAAATCTCCAGTTATTACGAATTCATGCGGGGTTGTTGCTGCTGAGCCTAGAAAGATAGTGAATTCATCGAGGAATTTTCCAAAAGCAGTTGAATATTTTGACGATAATGGAGGACGGTAAACATTGAAAATGGTTAATTTCGTGTATGGGAGTTTTAGAGTAACTGATGAGCATTCAAATGATGAAAATTGTGTTGATGATGAACTAGTTATTTGAATGTGATCACGTATGAGGAAGGCTGTGCCTCCTCCGAGGTTGGAAGAAGAGTTGGTGGATTTGGCTATTCTAGGAAAGCTTATTAGGGTGAAGCCAGGCGGGGTGGCTTCTATCAATTGAGATGCAGTTGTTGATGATGATACCCAGGTTTCGGTCAATGCGATTACATCAGTTGTTGAGGGTTGTGTGTGTTTTGAGAGTAATGTGTGGTTTGAGAACAGGGAGTCCAATCGTGAGTTAGCAAGTTCATGTAGTGAATGTGTGTGTTGAGGATTAGTGAGGGATCTGATGTTGAGAGTGCAGAGTGTTGTGTGTGATGGGGATGGTCCAGGATTTGGGTGGATATCGCCTGATAGAGCAAGAAGAATGATGATGATATTTGTGCGTCGGGTGAGACGGAAATGTGAATGGCGAATACGAAGATGTGAGCAACGGAGGGTTAAGGAAAAGGAGATAGGAATTGTGTTTAAATGTTTGTATTGTTCAACGGCAGTGCGGTAGGTCCAGTGATCAATCGGTTTGCGTACATCAAGTTTCGAGGAAAAGAAATGAACAGTTAGAATAAACAAATAGAGAGGAAATAATGTCATGATGTCAGGCTGAAATTAACGAGGAAAGTCAAATTGTGCAGAAAAGTCAAATTGTATTTCAGCTCATGCAGCGGACCACAAGCTCAGCACAAGGTCAATAGTGCAGCCGATGTTAGTGTGGAGTGATTTAATAGAAAAACTAATAGAATGTCTGGAATTAAATTACAAATAGTAACGGTAAGGAAATGAGCGATGATAGGTCATGTTGATTCTAAGTCTATGGATTCTGGCGGAGTTACATAAAAATAGTACAAGAAAAATATACCGACATAAACGGCTGAAAACGAATTAAAAATTAAGAGTTAAATTTTAGCAATTCGCAAGAACAATATTGAAATTTATCGAATTAATTAACAAACTGATCGGAACAAAATCTCGAGCGCCTAGTCTGCTTCACTGCCACACACGACTCAGATGCTGTTAACAAGCGCATTACAATGTCAAAGAATAGACGATCCATGGCACGCACAAAACATGTGCTGGCAGCCGTATACTGGCGCCAAACCAGGATCAGAGTTGTATTTTCGGTCTTCGGCGGTTGTCGGTCAGTGTTGACAAAGGACGACACCAACTGCGGAACGAGATAGTGAAATTGCTGTGGTTGAGAGGAATCACTAGGTGGCGCTTCGGCGTGTAAACCAACAGATGTGAACTCTCGAGCGTTAGCGAACTTTCTCCGGCTCTTACTGTGGAAAAAACTCAAGCTCTTCGATAAATCATCAAGTTACTAGACGGAGCCGCATCTGAAATGATCGCTGGGTAGTTTTTGACCGTATTTTCTTCAGACAGAGCGGAATAATTACGGGAGGATCTGGGCATCGATTCTATGCTGCCATTTTGATGTACACGGGCGGTGTGTCGAAACGCTAACGGAACATTTTCTTCTCTTCGTGTATATGGCTCCCAAGTTGTTCAGCAGGGTAAAGCATTTCAGCTGATCAGACTGCAGATACTGCTGGGGGTCATGAATGCTCGGGAACTTCACATATAATATCAACCCCCAGAGTTGGGTTGGGCAATTGGCCGGCGATCGATTCCCGTAAAAATTTTCAGCCGAAGAGGTTTCTACGAATGGTACCAGGAATACTCCCTCATCACAATCCACACCATATGACACTCCCGAGACAGCGCGTTGGAGTGGCATTGGTCATGGAGTCTGCAGCATCAAAAGCATTGTGTACGCGGACGATTCACTATTGATGGTGCTTCGGTGTGTAATGGGAGATTCACTAGGTGGCGCTCCGGCATGTGAACCAACAAATGTGGACTCTCGAGCACTGGTCGTGGATTCTGCGTCGTCGAAAGCATTGCGGACGCGGATAATTCAATCAACATAACATCAGACTAAAATGGAGTACTCTGGAGGCAGTTTGTGGAAAAGGCTACGCTCCAACTGGGGCATGCCGATGATGATGATGATGTGGTTGAGACAGGCGACCATGTTGATTGTAAACACCTGCTCTCTTCGTCACTGTACACACCAAGGAAGATTCGTCCGGTGCGGCGTTTGTCCTGACCGAGTGTACGTACTATGTTGTCAGCACGATCTCAGATCGAGGGGAGCGTCGAGCTGTAGCGAGTGCACACCGCCGCCTGCCATTTCATCCAGCCCAGAAAAAACCTCTCCAAAAGTGTGTACCGGTAATTGTTCGAAAAAAGGGCGGAAAGACGATTCGCATCGATCAGGCAGCCACAGTTGTTCAATTGAGGCACCAACCCGGCAAAACTGTGACGAAACAACTGAAAACAACCGTTATGACGACAGGTGCACAGAATGCAGCCAGTAGTCTCGGTGCATGCGCAGACGATGTGCTCACGCAAGCACAAGCTTATCACTGATCTTATCCACAATCAAATTCTCATCAACACTAACATTATCACATACATCTTCATTACAAACAACTTCAAAATTCTCAACAATTTCTGGCTTTGTTATTACAACTTCATCAAGCTGCCTTACATAAGCTTAACAAACAGTAGGCTTAACTTCAACACAAACAGTATCTTCCACATTCATCAGAATCACATTTCCAACTGATAATTCATCACAGACAACAACAATGTTTACAACCTCAACACTTACAAACTTCAGGTGAAATAATAACATCAACTTCTGCAAACAAATTCAAGTTTGAATTAACTATTAAAGGCTCCACTACTACATAATCAATGCTTTCCACATAACACACGTTATCAACTGACAAATCACAACGAACAAATTCCTCTGCAAAAGATTCATTAACGCAAATAAGACTATTCCTTAATCTGCTCAGTCCCTTTCTCTCTCTTTCACCTTCTTTCTCTCTCTTGCCTCCTCTAATTCTGTTTTCCTCTTTCTATTGCCCAAAGTCTCTCTGCCCTTACATTCTCTTCTTCAGTACATCTGATCCTTTTCTCTCTTTCTATTGCCCAGAGTCTCTCCTCCCTTTTCTTTTCAGCTGCCTTATTCTCTCATCGTCCAAAACATCTAGGACTGTGCTCAAAACTTGCAGCATAAAACTCTAGACCAATCCTGAACATCACAGATATCACAGAATCGATTATTGTAATAGCGTCCTTTATGGACTACCAGAAAATCGACTGTGATGTCTACAGTAGCCTGGAGCGTCGTCAGTGATCCGGACGCACATTACAGGTTTTATACAACATAGTACCCTTACTGCAAAAATGGATCCAGAAATGTTATCTGACTATCATGACACATCCCTTTTGGCGCTATAAAAATGGTAAAAGTGCAGTAAAGACTAAGACATTTTTTGGACAGTCAGAAGCTGTCGTTCGATGTTGCTGGTTGCCAGTGTTACGACCTCGGTATATGCAGATGCAGAAAGCATGTGAAGGTTCCTCCAAAAGAAAGAAAATATATCTCCTAGATCTGAAAAATGGTGACTTATAGCATGTGTGAAGAATGAAATATGATCTCTTATTCTCACTATTGTGCGGGAATCAGATAGGTACGGCATATCCAACAGGGCTGCAGCAGCTATCAGCACTGCAACGTTGTCTGACTACGGATTGGTTGATTCTGATGACAAGACTTTTGTTGTAGTAGATCTTAACAAAGTCAGGCAAGCACGATAGAAACTCCGGTTAGACCTAAAGAAAGACAGATGTGCAGAAGAGCAGGAAATAAAGGGTTTGTTCTTTGATGGTTGTAAAGTCCTGACTCGGATAAGAGAAAAGCTGTCTGTAAAATGGTATGGAAAAGAAGAGATGGAAGACCATTATGTGCTAGTCGGAGAACCCGGAACGTCATACCTGCAACATTTTACGGTACAGCGCGGAACAGGTGCACTGGTGCAGACATTGCAGAAAAGATTTACACATCAATGGACAAAATGGGAATTGCAGACAAAATACATGCAGTAGGGGCTGATAGTACAGTTGTCAATACAGGGAATAAGAACAGAGTAATACGTTTACTGGAATGCAAAATGGGTATTCCATTGCAGTGGATCATCTGCTATTTGCACTTAATTGAACTCCATTTCCGTCATTTATGCAAGGCAATGAATGGTCCAACCGAAGGGCCGACACAATGGCAAGGGCCGATTGGTAAAGCCTTGCCAACGTGTGAAACGTTACCAATGGCCAGATCAGGATTTAAGTGTATCACTGAAGCAGATCCTCTACCAGAAGTCGACCTAAATGAGCTGAGTCGTGATCAAGCCTATCTCTACAGAATAATAGCGGCGATTAAAAGCGGTAACGTTCAAGAAAGCCTTCTGCGAGAAAAACCAGGGAAGATGTTGATGGCCAGGTGGGTGACTACTGCTAATAGGATTTGTCGCTTGTATATAGCGACTGAAGAGACAAGTGATGCCCTTTGTAGCCTGGCAAGTTTTGTCATGTGCATTTGTAGTCCTATATGGTTTAAGATCAAGTATCAAGCTACCGGTAAGTGCACTGATGGATCAAACCGTTTATTGCAACAGATTACAGCTCTCTTGACCAAGTTTGAGAAAGAAATGGTGTGGCCCATCATCAAGCGAAATGCTTATTGGGCCCACCATGAGAACGTATTGTTGGCAATGCTCGGGGATGATGACAGAGTGAACAGCGAGACTGCAATTGCCCCTATAAAATCAATACGTAGTGGTGAAACAAGTGAAATGACAGCAGCTCAAAACATATGCGAGTTTGTCCTGCCTAACATCAAAATGAATGCGAGGAATCTGTGAGATCTGTTGCCATATGATTGTACACCAGAACCACCTATGACGAATCAGATGTCGATTGGACAATTGGATAAAATTGCTAAGAACCCTCCTTCTGTATCAATTCCTTGTCATTCACAAGGAGTAGAGCGGTGCGTCAGAATGGTTTACAAAGCATCCGCTGCAGTACATGGACTAGAGGCGAGAGATGGTACAAGGGTACATTCGAGCATGAATTAAATCACGTGATATCCCATCATTTGATACCAAGAAAGATTTTAAAGTTTGGCTATTTTCACAATTCATTTTTATGTTATGAAACCTTTATTGGCTTGTATGTAAACATTGATGCCATTTAAGAAAACAGATTGTCATTAACGCATTGGTATGCATTTTCTATCTTTAAAAGGGGGGTGTTATGGTCATCTGGGAAAAATTCTGCTATTATATTTAAAATCAGCACATTCGACTACACAAAACCTTAGATGTGCGTAAAGATCCGGGAGAAAATTTGTAAACGACGCTCCAGGCTAGTCTACAGTCAATTGTGAATACATCTGTGAGACTGATTTTTGGTGCGAGGTGGTGCGATCATACCACTCCTTACCTAAGAGATAAATTGCGCTGGTTACGAGTTCCTGAACGCATAATATACAAGAGATGTCTGATAACGTTCAGAGCTATAAATGATCAAACCTGTCCTGATTATCTGGCTACACTGATTCGAAGACACACTATGCCTGCCAGTAACCGACAGCTTCGCTCTAGTAACAAGGTCTCCCTGGTTATCCCACCACCTTCGCAAACAACGATTCTAGGTGAAAGATCGGTCACCAGAGGGAACCCACTTCTGTCGAATTCCCTCCCAGACTTCGTCACTAATTCAAAATCTATTGAACAATTCAAGAAGATCTTAAGACACACTTGTTTAGTACGTCGTATGATTGCTAACTAATTATTGTAAAGCATTCTTGATTTAGGCTTATGCCTTGTTATAGGGCTCTATAAATTATCAGATAATAATAATAATAATAATCACAGCCATATTTTAACAATTCCCTTTTCAATTTATTATCAGACATTTCCACCACATTTTCCAATGTTAGTTTAACAGATCTTGAATTCATGATTTCTCAAAGCAACAGTTAACAATTTGCAAAGCAACAATCCACAGAACAGAATCAACAATAATTTTCAATCAATTTGATCATCAATATAGGGGCTGTCCATTAATTCATCATCATCATCATCATCATCATCATCATCAGTGTTTCTGTCTTTCGACAGGTCCAGGTATCCAGTTTTCCCACTCCGATCGATTGCTTGCTTCTTCTTTGAGTTCCTGATATCCTTTATTCATCATCCACTCCAACATTATCTTTCTCGGTCTACCTCTTACTCTCTTTCCCTCCATTTTTCCTTCGATTATTGTTCTTAGTAGAGAGTCATGCCGGAGGACTTGTCCCATCCAATTTCTCTGCCTTTTCCGGATTGTATCTATCAGGCTTCTGTCTTCCTCTATCTCCTTCATGACTTCCTCATTTGTCTTATGCTCTGTGTATTTTATTTTTAGCATTTTTCTCCAAATCCACATTTCAAAAGCCTCTAATCGTTTTATATCTTCCTTTCTCATTGTCCACATCTACGCCCCATACAACGCCACACTCCATATCAATGTTTTTACCAATCTCTTTTTCAGGTTTAGTTTTAGTTTACTTTGCATCAGCTCCTTTCTCTTATAAAAAGCTTCCTTTGCTATTGCTATACGTCTTCTTATCTCTTTATTGCATCTGGCATCGATTGTTATCAGACTTCATAGAAAGCTAAATTCCTTCACTTGCTATATGATCTGTCCATAAACCTTTATTTCCACTCTCATTCCTTCTTTTTTACTTATTACCATAACTTTAGTCTTTTTTGCATTAATTCTCATTCCATACTTTTCTGACACTTGTATCAGTTTATCCATTACTTCCTGTAGCCCTTTTTGATTACTTGCTAGCATGGCCTGATCGTCTGCGAAGCGCAGCGCCTTTACTAGTACTCCTCTAACTTTGACTCCTTTATCTGTATTCTCCATCGCCTCTTGTACTAATTCTTCGATTTATATGTTAAACAGCAGCGGTGACAGTGGACATCCCTGCCTTACTCCTCTCCCAATCATACTTGATTCACTCAGTTCTTCCTCTATTCTACCTTCACTGACTGTCAAAGGTATAGGTTTGCTATCAGTCTTCTGTCTCTCCAATCCACCCCCACCCTTTTCAGTGCTCTCATCAAAATCCTCCAGTCTACTCTGTCAAAAGCTTTTTTGTAATCCATGAATCATATATAGATATTTTTTCTATTTTGAAGTCTTCTATCACCTAGCATTCTTAAGCATCCGATTGCATCCCGTGTTCCTTTTCCCCTCCGAAACCCAAACTGATCCTTTCTAAGGAATCCTATTGCATCTGTTTTCACTTGTACTCCGTTTGTAATGACCTTGAGTATTATCTTCGCCGCATGGCATAATAGACTGATAGTCCTATGGTCCTTGCATTCCATTGCATTTACTTTCTTTTTAATCGGAATCATTATTGATTGTAGAAAATCTTTTGGCCATTCTTCTGTCATATAGATTTGTTGGCAGATTTCGACCAGTTCATTTGTTGCATTCTCTCCTAGTATCTTTATTGCTTCTGCTGGTATGTGGTCCACTCCTTCTGCTTTGTTGTTTTTCATCTCTTCTAATGAGTGCAGAATTTCTTCTTTCATCAGTCCTGGTCCAAGCTCTTCGCTTTCAACTTTTTGCTGTTCCTCTATATTGAGTTCCGTTGTTCATTAATTACATCAACAATTTAGGGGGAGGGGGTTTGAAAATGTTTGACAGGGGAGGGGGTCAAGAGAAGTTGACGTCAACAATTTCACTTTTTACAAATAATCAAAAAATAGGAAATTTCATGGGATACTAATTTCATGGAATACTACTTATTACAATGGCAAAAAAGGTCATAACCACCACATTTTGACACTCGATGAGCAAAACAGGGAACGGAAAAAATGGTCATCACCGCAAAAACTAATAACCTTGTTATTGGGACCTATCAATGATCTTGGGGAGGGTCAACAGTTTTTGGCGTAATTATGGGGGTGGTAACTGAAAGTTGACAGTTGTTGACAAGGGGGAGGGGATCAATAATTGCCCAAAAATTGTTGACATAATTAATGGACAGCCCCATAAATAACACGCATTGGATGTACCAACAATTCACATTACAAAGTGAACAGTCTATTTCAGATGCCTCTTTACTTTTCTTTGGCAGTTCTGCATCCAGCTTCCACTTTATCTTCCACAGTCACTCCAACAATCTCAGGAATGCTTCCTGAAATCACAGCCCAGTGATCTTCCATACAGAACTGGAACAATCGATGATCTCTCAATTACCAAGTGATCAAGACCGGCCCAACGATACTCGAGAAATTCACCCAATGAGTGAATGAATGATGCAACAGACTCAGAATGCAAATTGAAAAACTCAAATCACCAATAGGTGAACAAAGAAATTGACAATTTGACATCAATATGCAAAGTGATATGCATGACACAGGAACAAAATCTGAACGCAGAGAGCATATAGGGAATGACGTTGAAATGCAGAGAGCGTCAAGGGAATGACACCGAAACGCAGACAGCAAAGAAGGAATGACGTCTGAATGCAGAGAGCGAAAAAGGAAAATGATGTCAAAACGCAGAGAACTCTGCAAATCACCTCTGTGTGATTGGAAAAGACATCAGTCTTCAACTGACCAAAAATGGCAGAAATTGAACACCTCCATCCAAAATAATTATTCCGACAAACAGAATACTCTTTTAACTGCAATTCCATCCTGCTCTCAACTAAATTTTTCAACTCAATGGCAGAAAACGTCATAATTATTTGACGAACAATGCACTGTCTTTTTTTGTGACACAAGAACAACACGTAGAACCGAATCGCCGCTTTTCCACGAAATATCCTTTAAGAACAACAATTTTCATGACAGGTCCTTTAAAAGCAACTGTGAGCCCCCAAATGTTGAGGGTTTGCAGCGCAATGTCAAGAAACGAGATAAGATTGAATGAATTTTCAAACTAAACTTTAACTGTACAAATTTTCATCAAACATAAAACTGGAAGAGAGCGACGCCTCTCGCTCTTGCAGCCACCTAGCGATTCAACAACGATTCAACATAGCAATATAAGTAAGTAAACCATATACAAGTCTTCTCAGTGGTCTTCTCAGTGTGCCCCAAGCACGAACGTCCATGTTCCTGAAGCAAACTTTTGAATCAGTTGGCCCTATCCTTTGGAATGCTCTTGACGCCAGTATGCGTGGCTTAGCAACTCCTAATTCTATGGCCCTCTTTTTGAAACGACTTAAAACATCTCTGTCAATGTGCAGTAATTTGCTGTGGGAGCGCTTCTGAGTGATTCTTCAGAAGAGGCGCTATACAAATATTTTGTTACATTACGTTACAAGAAGAGAGTTTCACAACACTGTAAACAATGCCATCATCAACAGCTGGGCCTCAATCCCTCCCTCCTTTCCTTAATCAGACTTCTGTTCCTTGCGTAAACTTTACTTACTGTACTTTGTCATCAGGGTCAATGAGTTGGTTCGCTGCCAGCTAAGACTGGTCTGCCAGCTTGACCTCATTAGTTGCCAGCTTTGATAAACATTTTAATATTGAAATTTTAAGGAAAATGATTTCATAATTTAAAAAGCAGTTTATGGTTTATATTTTTAAAATTTCATTTGATTTATTTATATCGTGAGAGACCTTAACATTTTTAAAATTGAAATTTTAGATGGAAAATAGCCGAACAGGCCTGCACATGCATATTTCCCGAAACCTAAATTTTGACTTCAGATGACCCGGAATTGAATATATTGAACCTTGGATATATCCAGTGTTGCCAGTGTGGGTTTTTCCAACCAAATCTGGTTTTTTGGGCCTCGTATGGTTGTTTGGTATTTTTTTGGCGGAATCTGGTTTTTTTAAATCTGCGAAAATTAAAAAAATGCCTGATTTATGCAGTGAAAGTGAGAAAATTAGGAGTTTTTTTGAAAACTCTTTGTTTGCTTGTAGAATCAAGTTTACAAGTTTACATGTTTACCTTGCTTGAAGATGACAAGACTACCTTTTTTGCTTGTCAAGACTTTCTGGAGACGTTTTTACGAAATTTTTCAAAAAATTTTCAGGTTTGTCGATATTTTTTATGAATTTTATCATCTTTTTGGACCTTTTTGCGAACCTGGTTTTTTCTGGTTTTTTTTAAAGGCACGATCTGGTTTTTTTCAAAATGTTCACTGGCAACACTGGATATATCGAAGTATTTATCACGGTCCCGTGACTTCGATATAACAGGGTTCTGCTGTATTATTATTGATCGACTGCAAAGAAAAGCTTTTGGAGTCGGAATGTTCCTACTAGAAAAATGTCTACTTTCAGTGGTGGTTGACTGCCTGGAAACCAAATGTTTGACTTTTCCAATGGCATGTCAATGCAGTCTTGATCCAATACCAACCTCTCTTCTCAAACAGTGTGCTTCTGCCCTAGTACCAACTATAACAAAAAATATCAATTTATCTCTTTCCACAGGCACATTCCCATCCTCATTTAAAAATTCCCTCGTAACTCCACTTCTTAAGAAACCAAACCTTGACAGAGAGGATCTCAACAACTATCGCCCCATTTCAAACCTGTCTGTCCTCTCCAAACTCACAGAGAAAATCGTTCTTTCCAGACTAACTGAGCATTTGTCAAAAAACTCCTTATACAACACTCACCAATCCGCTTATACAAAACATCATTCAACAGAAACCATCCTCACATACATTTATGACAAACTCCTCACTGCCATTGGATCTCAACAAGTTACTGGTCTCTGTCTCCTTGATCTTTCTGCCGCCTTTGATACTATAGATCACAAAATCCTACTGAAACGCCTTTCCCTCTGGTTTGGAATATCTTCTGTAGCTCACCGCTGGTTCCAATCCTATCTCCAATCTAGATCCTTTCAAGTTTCATGCCTGAATCAAACTTCATCATCCTCTGATCTATACTATGGAGTACCACAAGGATCTGTCCTTGGACCGGTTTTGTTCAGTCTCTACACTACCCCACTGTCATCCTTAATCAACTCTCTCAAATTGAATCATCAACTTTATGCAGACGACACTCAATTATTTCTTTCGTTTACTCCGTCTTCCTTTAAGGCATCAATCTCTGAACTAGAATCAGCATTTTCGTCAATTTCATCGTGGATGTCAGCTAATCTTTTTGCCCTCAATCCCTCCAAAACAGAATTTCTCTTATTTGGACTGCCACAACAACTGAAAAATTGAAAATCCCACACTGATTTTAGCCCCAGATAAATAATAACCCCTGTTCCAACTGCAAAAAATCTTGGATTTACTTTTGACTCCTCCCTAAATTTTGAAGCTCACATACCTCAAATATCAAAAACCTGTTATGCTCACATTCGTGATCTACGTCGCCTTCGTCCCTACCTTGATATTAAAACTGCTTCCACTATTGCCACTTCAATAGTTCACTCTAAGTTAGACTACTGCAACTCACTGTTTTACAATCTTCCAAAGGCTTCCATATGTAAACTCCAATCGATTCAAAATGCCTTAGCTCGTGCAGTAACTAAATCGACTAAATTTTGCCACATTACACCATTACTCAAATCTCTCCACTGGCTCAAAATAGCAGAACGTATTGAATATAAAATAATATCGATGACTTATAACACTTCTTACATCAAAACCTGTCTGCCTAAGAAATCTGATAATTCCACAACAACCTGGATCTACTAGATCTTCTTCTCATGTAACTCTCCTTCGACCTCTGAATCAATCATCTCTCAAAATTTTTAATCGTGCTTTTTCATACGCTGCACCTGAGCTTTGGAACTCAATTCCAATATCCCTTCGCTGTCTACATCAAAGCCAAATAACAAACACTGAGTCACAATTTTCTCCCCTTCTTGCAACATCTCCTCATGTCTTTCTTTCTAAACTAAAATCATTTCTCTTTATAACATCATTTCCTCCATAGCTGTAGCGTCCTGCCCACTCGCCCTTTTGATTAAATGACCCGGCATGAATGACCCACCTTTGGCTATAGCTACTTCATTTGAGATTAAGCGCATAGGAATAAGGAGCTACTTCGGTGCATCTTTTGAAAGCGCTTTAGAAATTAACAAGATTTTACTGACTTACTTACATGTCTAGGGGTTAACCCCGCAACAAATCAAACATTGATCAATAAATGAAACTGTTAGTTTCTAGAGTTAGAATTTTTAAGTTTGGCCTGCTATCAAAAATTGTTCAAAATACTGGTATTACCGTATTGGCCCTTCATGTGAAAAGTTTGTGGACCACTGGTTTAGATAATACAACTAATATTTTCATTTTGCATAGATGAGTTATATATTTTAGGTATCTGGAAAGAAGTCATCCCATTTTACAGACTCAAACTTATTTTCGACAAAAAGTCCAGTTATCATCCACTTTTAACAAATGGGTAACATCATTTGAATTTTTGGCTTCATGTGGGTTGAATCGTACTTCAGATCCAATGTGTAGAACTGTAAGGACTGCCTTAACTGCTGGGGTTATGTTACCGGATCTCACAGAAAACTTAGACATTGTCTTCAGAAACTTTGTTCACTCGTTAATTTTATTTCTTAAAATCTATTCATTTTCTTTTCTGCAGGCACTCTCAAAAGTACAGACTGGGTCACCAAAGACTGCAGTAATGATTAGCTGTTTCAAAATGATCTCTTATCCACAAAGAGCAGATATTTCCTTTTCTACTTCTTGTAAATTTCAGCTATTTGTATTTTTTGTGACATTCTTCATTGTATTGCCATTCTATGCTAGAGATATGGTATTCTCTTTTTACAAATCTTCCATCCTGACATCAGATATATTACATAACAAAATCTTACTGGACGGAGAAGCTGCCTTTAAGAAAACAGAGCGCTATCTTGCTACAATTAAAGATAGTGAAAGTATCAAATTTTCTAATCGGATAAAGATGGTAATTACCATAATAACAGTGAGGCGATTTGTTGGTTTCAAACCTTTGGGGTATTTAACAAGGGTTGTAGCAGCATTTCATAGTCTCATTGAGAAGGATACAACAAATTTGAACAAGTTTTTGTTCATATGTAATACACATGCTGGACCTGGTCATCATGAGGAAGCTTATAAACTAAAGAAGTACTTTTATTTGGTCTCAAAGTTTCCCAATGGAAGTGCTGAGGCATCAATTATGAACCCATTTGAAAAAGAAAAGCAGGATTATGTCTTTTGCATGGAACAGGCTCTGAAATTCTCTTCTGAATATATTCTTATGGTGGAAGATGATGCTTTACCACGAGATGAATTATTTCCTGTTCTTGAAAATAGCTTAAATTATTTGCAAGACATAAACAAAAAAAAGCAATGGAGTCATTTGAAGTTATACTTTCCTGAGCGCTGGCAGGGATATTCATTTGAATTGAAACAAATCTGTGAACTGCTTGCATTATTTGTAATTGGGTCAATGGGTTTACATGTGTTCATGTCAAATGTTTCTACAAGATATAAAAGGATATCAAACAACTGGAGAACCTCGTTTCTTGGAGGAATATATTTAGTGCTGGTTGCACTTACAATTGGACGCCAGCATTTGCTTGAAATTAAACGAACTTGGCCTTATTGGTATAGCCTTGTTTCGGCACCAGAATGCTGTTCACCTTGTATTCTATATCAAAATAAAAGTGCAACATCTAAAAGCTGTCAAATGTGACAATCATCTGCCGTTAGACATTGCATTACATAGGTCTACACAAGCACTTTCAAATGTTTATCAAATTGAACCAAATCTGTTTAGTCACATTGGACTGGTATCAACAATAAAAGGTTTGTCACAATATCCAGAAGAATTTGTGCTTTGACTTATATGTGCAAAATGCTAAACAATGCAAAAATATATGAAAAATAAAAGCTTTTGTGAATGTTGAATATTAAAGTTTAAATTTAGTTATAGTTTAACTAATGTTTTTAGTTAGTTGCCCATCACTGAGTATAAGCCCTATAGTCTTGTAATTGGCTGCATTGTGGACTGTCTTCTTCCAAGTGTTACGGTCTGCTGCTCCTCTTGTCGCCTCCTCTATAGACTATAGTGAGTCCTGTCCATTCATTGATTTGTCTTCCCACTTTTTTCTTGGTATAACCCCTTTTTCATGATCCTGGCATTGTACCGTGTATTATTTCTTTCTCTATACCAGTGGTTCTGAAACCCCTTTGCCTCGCGGACCACTTTTGAAGATCAAAAATTTCTCGCGGACCACCTGAAAATTGAGAAAAATCGTGACAAGCTAAAAGAAAGGATCGTCATCTTACTTAATTGTGCTGCCTGCTCTATGGAAAACATTCGTCTAATTTTTATTAATGTTTTTTCTGAATTTGCCGCTGACCACTAGACCCCTCACATGAACCACTTTTGGTCCGCAAGAACCACTGCTCTAGACATTCCTGTTTTTGTTTGCACAATATGTCCCCAGTAATTCAGTTTTCTTTTTCGTACTGTTTCCAGTAGGGTTCTTTGCTTTGCTCTAATGCTATTTGGATTTGGTGCGCCATCGGCTGATGCCCTGGGCATTATGATAGTGGCGCTATAGAAGTTGATTGATTGATTGAGATTGATTGATTTGCACATCTGCTTTATCCATTACCCATTCATTTGTTTTTTTGCTTTCCAAGAAATTCTCATTATAGAAATCTTTATTCGCAAACGCAGACAACACAACATAAACATAACTCTCAACCAACAATTACACACTGCTATTACACAACTGACAAAATAAAGTGGTTCTTGGAGAGCCGAAATGTAAAAGAGTGTTGATGATTCTTTTTTTTGACATAGACATTTTTATTTATTTCACGACCAGCATCATAAACAAAAATACATATATACGCAAGAAACTTAACTAATTTATACTAAAATAGAATCAAAATTAAAACTAGAATACAGATTATTTAGTACCTAAACAGTTGTGTTTATAATTTAGCGATAGCTGATAGCTGATCAAATGTTGATTATAATAAAATGAGCGAAGGATAACCTAAGGGAAAAGAATCCCGTAAGGTGGTTATCCCAATTTGAAGTTATAGTTGAATGGCAGAAAAATAATTATGAGTGACTATAGTGCAGTGTTATTTAAGTTATGGTTTTTCAGTTTCAGTTGTGTTTTTTCAGTTTAAGTTGCAGTTAAAGTTAAATTAGTTTTAAGTTACAGTTGATAGTTATTGATTTTTCCGTTATAGTTACATTTAAAGTTCTCTTAGTCTCATATCCCATTTCATATTATTTTTTAAAAAATACAAAACAATATACTTGTGGCATTTTGCCAAATCATTCAGATATCATAATATTTGATGTTCATCTTAAGAAATGCCATATCCTCCAGTCCCTGCGTTAGCCTGTTTCTTTTTCCCGCCAGACGCCGCTTTCACGTCTACGCCCACTATGCGGTTTAAACATTTTGCGCAAATATTAAAGTTTTATTAACTAAAATTTAATCGTAAGAAAAGCACTACCAGTACCAAAAGATGGGTCAGATGGACTCAGATCAGTGTGAACTGTGAACAATGAAATGTAGACCAGTTAGTGCACCTGCCCTGTTGCCCATTCAGCAGTCTGGCATGACCTTGACCAGTTCACCGGGTGCAATTAACCATAACAACCGTGTTTACTGTTTATATGAGGTCTGAACTTTAGTCCTGAATCGTGACCCAGAGTCGCAGACCCACAAGTACAGCTGACACAGAAGACCATATTACTGATTAATAATTATATATAATTGTCGCGTTTTTCCTCTTCCTACTGGACTTTCCGGGGATTCCAATATTCGGGGACCCGCTTTGGGTACTGCTTACTATGAACGATGCCTCGGTTAGTCAGAAGGGGAAAGCCTGGGAGAGAAAAATCGCCACTACAATAAATTTTTACGTGGGCCCCTGCCCTGGTATTTGGGCAGCTAGCTCATCTAGCTCGCTCAACTCGCTTGAGAACAGAAGACAATTCTTTCAGTCATGTACGTTACAAGCAGTTGTACACAGGGACATGCAAAACTCATACCGACCAATCACAAGCGAGCTGTTCGTTTCTCCTTTAATCGATGATCTCATTTTAGACATCGCCCACCGACTTGCGTTAAATATATTATTATTATTATTATTATTATTATTATTATTATTATTATTATTATTAACACAATTAACCCATAACACAAAAGATAAGTGTGTGTGTGTGTGTGTGTGTGTGTGTGCAGCTGTTGACCCATGCAGATTGTTTATCACATATTGCTAAATATTTTTCTACTCTAATCCCACGGCTGATTCAGACTTGCACATCCGTTACAGGGAAAATTTGCCTCCTCGGCATAGTGCTATTTGTGCCCTCATCTCGATTTTGGATTTCCCTTCCTAATTAGAATTTCTTTATCAAATATTTCTCTATCGAATATACACAACTCAGCATGTAAGATTATCACAGATCAAGGAATTACGCAAGAATTGGAATTATGAGGCCCGGAGGGCCCGTGCCCCCCCAACTAAGTGCCTCCCCCAGTGACCCTCCTGTTGGGACCCTATACTTGATACTACATACCTAACAACAAATGTGTGGCCCCCATGATTAGAAGTTGCCACCCTAACGCCCCTCCCCCCACTTGCCAAATCCTGGAGCCGCCACTGCAGCTGACCTCCAGAAAAACTCCATTACTGGAAAGGGCAAGACCTATTCCCTTTGAGAAACGAACGGCGCTTGTGATTGGTCGGAACGAACGACGCCTGTGATTGGTTGGAACGAACGACGCCTATTGTGATTGGTCGGTATGAGTTTTGCTGTCCCTGTGTACAACTGCTTGTTAAACGTTTTATTATATGCAACGGAATAAAGAACCTTAATTAGATCGTCATCAATAACGCAGATAGTTCTGTATAGGCTTCTAGGAGAATTCAATGTCACTTGAGGGGGTTTAATAGTCACTGAGGGGGTCGCGTTTCAAGGGATGTGCGGTGCGTACCGGCGGAAAATCTTCCGTGTATCCCTGAGGAGGGTAGTCGGGCGACGCAGGGGTCGTCCTAGGCGCGGGTCCTGCAGCGGTTTCAGCCGAGGCGTTGTCCGGTCACAAAGACGGGAGAGGCGGGCTATCATGACGAGGATCTGTGCGGAGGCGTCGTCCGGTCACGAAGACGGGAGACGCGGGCTATTAGGACGAGGATCGGTACGGAGGCGTCTGGTCACGAAGACGGGAGTCACGGTAGGTCGAGTCAGAGGCCTGAGTGGCGTCGAACGAGTCGACGGACTGTGGCGGAGGAGGCCAGGCGGGGCGTCCACCGGTCGAGGCTGTAGCAGGACCTTCGTACCAGGAACTTCGTACCCCCAGACGTGGGAGTCCTCAGGCGAAGCGCGGTCCGCCTGAGGAGCGAGTCTACGCGGCAAACGCAGAAATATCCGCGCGATTTGCACTCACGTAGGCTCTCTCCAAACACTAGAGCAAGCTCAAGTGCTGTCTTGTCTGGGCGAGGTCAACGAGGGAGCAACTCCCTCTTAGACAAGAGTAAAAACTCAGGTGTTGACCTCCCTTCTGTTCTTTCTTCATTCCTCCCGAGGGCCGTAGGGTGACGATACTTAAGACCCTAGGTCCTTGCTTAAAACGGGTGTACAAAACACACTTAACAAATCATGCGGCATTTAGTAATTAAAGATGCCATACGCTTGAAACTCGAAAGGTAAGTCACTTCGAATATATAACACAATACAGAAATCGAATTATGATCGATAGTTCAATAACTTAATTATAATAATTAATCAAAGTATTGATCGCTGAAATCGTATTACATAACAGTGAAATGCTGTGGCGCCACCTTGCGAACAAATGGCGAAATCACACACGCGTATAGCTGCGACGTATAGAAATACGCCTAGCTAGAAATGGGTTTACAGAAAGTCGTAAACACAAGAACAGCATTCAAGAACGAATGTCGCTAATTACTTAATAATCTAAGATACAACAGTTTCAACTTCTTAACACTACATATGCGTCGAATAACTATCGAAAGTGCGATGGCTTAATTATAATGATTATTTGAAATGTCGAACAACGCAACCGTATCAAGCCATGGTAAACGTACAAAGTCGCAATGCCATCTGGCGAATGAAGTGAGAATGTTCACAGTATAACAGCAAAGCTACACTTAATCAAACGAACAAACGCAAAAAGAGGTGTGCGATTATGAAAGGAAGGCTAGGCCTAAAATTTTGTCACATAATCATACTTACATATAAATTATTTTTCAGTTTTGATAACTTTTCTATTACTTAACTTTTCAACTTTATTCTATTACAGTTATAACATCAGTTATTAATCATTTCTCAGTTACAGTTAAAGTTACAGTTAACTGACATTTTTCCAGTTATTCGGTGTTTTCAGTTACCGTTCTCATTAACTTGAAGAACACTGCTATGGTGTATGTGTAGGTAAGTGTAAGTTATGGGGCTGCCACACGACGGTTATAGAACGCACGTTTTCACCCGGTTACAAAGTTCACACGGTTTCGTCAAGCGCATAAATGTTCCCTTCATGCAGGAATTAGGCCACGCCTACATATCGAGTGATTGTTATTACTGTTTGGCGCCCTCGTCACCGAAGTCGCGCCTGATTGGTTGGTGGGTCCGATGCACTTTGTTGAATGCACGCCAGATACAGAATTTTCGCAGTCTCGTGAAAGAGCGCGTACTACTCGACCCCCCCCCCCCACACTCGCCGTGCGCTCAATGCAGTTGTGTGCGATCCTCACCATTAGCCTACGGCTTATCACACATCCAGCAAAGCCGGTCGGGTGAAAATGTGCGTTCTATAACCGCCGTGTGGCAGCCCCATTAGATGTCGAAGTGATGTTGAAAGTAATGTGATATATATATATATATATATATATATATATATATATATATATATATATTAATAGAAGTGTAAATAAAAATCCATTTAGATTAGAGTTAAATCAGTTAATTTGGTTTAAGTTATCATACTTGATTTAGTATAAGGAATTTTTAACATTACATTTAAATAAAAAAAGATTACTATAATTCTTAATGTGGGAAGGTAGTTTATTCCAAATTCTTGGGCCTGAAAATTTAATAGTAAATAGTCTAGTTGTTGATGAGGCAAAGGGGATATGGAGGTTATTATTGTTTCTAATTGATTTTATATAAGATATATTGGTTTTGTCAAGAAAATAGCTTGAGTAGAAGAATGGAGGTAGGAGTTTGTTGAGGAATTTAAATATGAAAATTGATGCTTGATATTTATGAATATTTTCAATTTTTAAAATATTATGTCTATTAAATAGATTTGTTGCATTAATATAGTCATGATCTTTAAAAATTACCTAACTGATTTATTTTGTAAAATCTGGATTTTTTCTGTTATTGTTTTATAATTATTTTCCCAAATAATATTACCATAAATTAAAGTTGGATTTATTAAGTTGTAATATAGTTTTGCAGAGCATTGTTGTTAAGAAATCTTTTAATATGTTTAATTATATTAAAATTTTTTGATATATTATTTTCTAGTATATTTGAGTTTTCTTTAAAGTTTAGGTTTTGATCTACTATTATTCCAAGGAATTTTGTAGAGGATGTTGTGATATAATTTTATCATCCATTATTATTTGCCTCAAATTTGTCGGGATACTTCTGTTCTTAGAATAAAAATATACATAGTTGGTTTTGGTAAGGTTGATGGCCAGTTTATTTAATTTAAACCATTCAGATATTTTTATCAATTCTATGTTAATACAGTTAATTAATTCATGATAGTCTTCATGACTAACTAAAATATTCGTATCATCAGCAAATATTAAATAATCAAAGAAAGTAGAGATATTTGGGAGATCATAAATATAATAAATAGGAGAGGTCCTAATATGGAACCTTGAGGGACTCATAATGATTATAATACTAAAGTGTATCAACTCTCGAGAAATAATAGTGTTTCCGGTATTGACCGCCGCAGAGTGGCGCCACAAATTTTACGGTCCCGTGTTGCTACAGTGACTACATGCATATTTCATGCAATGTCGCGTTTTAAGGCGTTGTTTTATAATAATTATTATCAAATAGTTTCTAACGATTCTGAGATTTGAAGCGTATTATATTGTATCGTCGATCTGATCGAGGTATTATCAATTTTAGGTAAGTTTTGTTTTGTTTTTATTAGTTTTCACATGCTATGTCAAAATCATTCTCGACCGTAACCATGCTATTATTATAGCGCCTTTGTAAATGTTCAGCGCATAAGACGATGGTCACCATGTTCTCGCAGCATATGTCCGACGAAGGAAAATGATGTTGTGCATCTAAACTGCATACACAATGTCGGAAAAGCGTACATCTATTGGACTTTACAGGAGCTGCTAAGCCATTAGAAGTGATTATTAGTTCTTCAGCTGGATGTTTTAATTCGGCGCCATGTATTCTTGGTTGCAACACTGACTAGGGTAATAGATGGGCCTACGTTTCTGGCAACTTTGGTTTTAAAAATGGAAGATCAATTGATTAGTCTTCTGTCTTCAACGCGTTTATGATTGATTTGTATCATTAATCTTTAGGAGAATGGACGGAATAACTGTGTAACTACATGCAATTCCAGCTACAACGGAACGGAATATGTGACGGTGTTCCATTCTGAAGAAAAAATGGACTAGAACCATTCGCAGGGAAAACTCTACACCGACTAAGGACAGTGCTGTACGTCTAAAGCATTTCACACAAGAATTTTTAGTGCTCGAAGAGAAAATGTTACAACCTGACAGTTCAGAAACTGTTATCAAGTCAGAGGTTTACAGATGGAGCTTATTCTTCAGTTTTTCAGAATTTGCCATTGTATTTTTCGTCACAGCCGTTGAAGAAACGCAGAGCCGCAAATGATCGTCAGTCAGAAATGGACTTTCGTGATGACCAATTCACTGACTGGATGGGATAGCGACATTGGCCTAATAACTTCTTTTGAGAGCTTAAAAACTGGGTATATTCAGCACCTAAGTGACAGATGGATTACTAAACATAGCGATTCGTGTCTCCATATATGTTTTCTTGACTTTTTGGATATTTCAAGTTTGAAGGTTACTATTTCTCGAAATGTTGACTTTGATGTTACTGGTTTTTGTGATGGTGTTCAATTAAACAGTTAAGATTGAACAGTTTATCCTGGGTTTTGACACCAATGCAAATGTGAGACCATTGGTCAAAATTTTATTAAATTATTAGCCATCTAGAAAATTCGTACTGTACTCTAAAGTAAAGAGATTATGCAAAAATGCAATTTGTACTGTGTTTGCTGCAAGAGATGTGCGAGAGATGTGCGATCATGATGAGCGTGATTCTCATTTCACATTGCAATTTTTAACAGAGCAGCTAAACATTCATATGATGTGACACAAATCTAATATGGCTAGAACACTGCTTTTGGTGTGTCAACTGATTTTGTATTCATCTTAAGCCCATGAACTTGTTCATAAAGCAAGTCTTACACTTCCACAAAAATCATATTTGAGATGTCTGACATCTTGTCTTTCATCAGCCCCTCGTTATGCACACAATAACAATGGACAGTTTCAAAATCTAAGCAGATTCAAAATCTTTGCTTATGTGCATTATTTTTCAGATTAAGCTGTGCTCGAAAGTCATATTCTTAAAAATTATTCACTTCAGAAAATTTGTTACACTTGTTCCTTTCACAACCTGTAGCAGTGCTTCCCAACCTATGTGCCGCGACTGCAGTCAAAGTGTGCCACGGCAAAATGTCAGAAAATAGTAAAATGCAAATTGCATTGGAATAAAGTTAATTATAAACTGAAATAGGATATGCCTAACCCTTAAATGAAATAGAACACTAAATCACATGGAAATATTAATTTCTATACACTTCATCTGCTTAGCGACGACACTCCACTGGGATTGTAAATTTACAGTGCATTTTATATCCGCGCCGTTTACTGTTTAATTTCTGACTAGTGTGCCTTGGCTAGAAAATGGTTGGGAAGCATTGAACTGTAAGCTTTCTTACAAAAGTAAATATAATGATGTTAAGTGACTTTTGTAGCACTAGTTCTAATAAACTGAGGCATCGTACAGAAAAATCATCAGCAGCAACAATGAAGCATACTCAATCTGAAATCCTTCAAGCGCAATTTAGCCTTGAGGGTTTTGCCCCATCCAAAGGGCCAATCCCTTCACTCTTCGTGGATGACTTGCAACAAAAATCTATAAAATCATTGCTGACCTTATAACAAAATACTGACTAAAAAATTTAATGACACCGATGATCACGGGAAACATAAAAGACAGTTTTTTCCTAAAATTATCAAGTTTAATTTAGCACAACTTAGCAGCTTTCCGTTTAGTTTTTGTTGCAGTTCTTGACAAGGACTCTTGTCATATCTGTAAACACTGTAATTGATCGTACAACAGAGAGCTGCCCATTAACAACACTTACTTTACCAAAACAGATGCAATCACTACTGGCACTACTAATCCAACTTTTCAGACATAATGACGTATGTTGATGAGTTAAACTCTCAAAATCCAAATGATCGTTAAAAATTGGGTCAATTTCTATTTGTTGTTGACGTCGCCTCTTCTCTTTTCTACCATTTTGTAGCACAGAATCAAGTGAAGCAGACCTTGTACGTTTCACACGTCTTTGAACGACTGTCTTTGTAAGGTATTTTGGTAAGTTAGGAAAAATTGTTGGAACAGCATCATCAGCGAGTCTAGGGCGAATCCGATCTATTGAAATAACCTGTCCATCCACAACTGTTGTGAAGGCGCGATCAATAAACCGAGAATCGAAGTGAATTTCACAAATTTTACAATTTTCGGTCAAGGCTTTGTCTGCTCTAGGAATAGCCCTGCTCCAAGCAGCAAGTTTTGATGGGCTTTTGGGGGGCTTGAACAAGCTGAATTTTGTAGTACAGCTTTTATAACCAGACGTGCATCCTGGAACAAAACACTTTGAGGTCGCCATCCTGCAAACTGCAATTGGAATTAATAGTCAGAAACTAATTGCATCAATCGTGCAGGTGATAAAACAGGTACATGATTATTATCTAAACCGGCCTATTTCATGCAAGAAAATATTAAAATGTAAATTCATAATCACTTGTTGTGGACTACTAAATAACCTCTTTAATAACTTTTACGCTTTCTTTTAATTTTTACTGGCTTCATAATTTGGGGCAGACAATTCCTGCAGTTCAGCGCTTATCACCTACGGACTGACCTCTGGATTACAACCTCGAATCACCACGGACAAGATCACGACAATTATTTACCAAAGCGACCATCGACTAGTGCCGATGCACTACTACAATGGCGCTAAAGAAGTTTACTCCTACTACTACCTCAAATATCGCTCACCATTCGCTACTTAGTTTCTCGGCGCATAACACACTAAATCATATATCAAATCATCAATAAAAATCACCAAGTTACTCGCAAATGTACAGTAAACGATACGGATTCGCCTAGCAAACTACTTATACAATTATTATTCACTGTCAAGTTTCATTTGGGTCGGTTGTTCGGAAGAAAAAAATTGATACAAAAAGTGTTTAAAATGGAAACTTTATTTACTTTGCATAAAACATACATACAAAATACATACCAAATCACTAATACGCAAGTCGTAAACAGCTAATAAGTTATAAAATCCTTTTATTACCCTTAAAAATCACTTTTGAAACAGCATTACAACCAATGCAACTAGCTAAAAGCCGGGACCCCAAGCATTCTAGCGACACCTTCCGGAGGTCAATGGCTAACGACCAAATTTTTAACATAGGCTCTATGGGAGTGGTTAGACTTTAGTATATATAAGGATTATGGAGGGACTCCTTATTTGATGTCTTTATAATCAGATTTTAAATTGTTTACCTCAGTGAATTGTTTACGATTTGTCAGGTAGTTGGAAAACCAGGTTTTTGAAAGCCCATTAAATCCATAATAAGAGAATTTTTTAAGTAAAATGTCATGGTCTATCACATCAAAAGCCTTAGTAAGATCTAAAAAGATTCCTATTGTATGTTTTTAATTTCAAAATTTGATGTTATTTTATCAATTAGATTTAATTGAAGAAGGAGATCCCAAATAAACAGGACACCGTTTGAAATAGAGAACGCTGTCATTTCTCCCTCTACCACTGTACGACTGCTCGGCGTTATTTTTGACGAGACACTGTCGTTCACGGATCATATAAGTAACGTGACACGTGTCTGTTATTATCAGTTGCGGAGAATCAGAAGTATCAGGCGATATATACCAACGGATGCTGCGATACAACTGATTCGGGCGCTTGTTCTATCCAGGGTTGACCAATGCAATGGAGTCCTCGGCCTTCCCGAGAGTCAGCTAAGCCGCCTCCAGTCGGTGCTCAATGCATCCTCTCGCTTGATCTTTGGAGCCCGCTGGAATGATCACGTGACACCGTTGCTTAGAGACACGCTTCACTGGCTTGGGGTTCGAGAACGCATCACCTACAAGCGATGCCTGATTACATATCGGGCCCTGAACGACACCACCTGTCCTGACTACATATCAACACTCGTATGTAGGGCAACGACGAACGACAGACGCGCGGAACTTCGATCCAGTAGTCGGACATTGTTGATCGTCCCTCCGCCTTCAAAGACTGCCGTGTTCGGTGACAGATCAGTCACGCGGGGAAACCCAGCCCTGTGGAACTCGTTGCCGAGCGATGCTATTAATGCGAAGTCCGTCGGCTGTTTTGAAAAGCTCCTAAAGACACTTATTTAACATCTCTTATAAGTGACTCCTTTGTAAAGCGCTCTTGACTTTAGCTCCAGTTATGCTACTGCGCTATATAAATTGTCGTAGATAATAATAATAATAATAATAATAATAATAATAATAATAATAATAATAATAATAATAATATAGGCATATAAGTTGAGATTTTTGGTCTAAAGCCAAATTGAAATAAATTCATATTTATCTAAGTAATGAATTATTCTGCTAAACATTGATTTTTCGAAAATTTTGAGAAAGTTGGGAGATTAGATATAGGTCTATAGTTTGTTTCAAGTGTTCTCGATCCATATTTAAATATTGGAGTGATCATAGCTATTTTTATTTCTGCAGGGGCTATAGCTGTTGCAAACGAGGAATTTACAATGTCTGAGAAGATATCAGCTATATATTCAGCAGATTTAATTACAATTTTTTGGTTTATATGGTCCTAGCCTGAAGAATTTTTATTTTTAAAATTTTTTATTATATCTATTATTTCAACAGGTGTAGTTGGAAAAATTTGAAAGGAATAATTTTTGGGATTATTAATTAAGGTTTCATTATTACTAGTTGGTGGTTGGATTTGAGATGCATTAATTATTGGATCCTACATCTGTGAAATATTTGTTGAATATTTCTGGTACTGAGCTAATTTCACATTGATTTTTAAGTAAAATTTCAGTATTTTTATTTTCATTTAGGATATTAGTTATTAATTTCCACATTTTAGTATTGGAATCATTACAATTTTGAAATTTATCTGAATAATACATTTTTCTGCAATATTTTTTAATAATTTAAATTTGTTATTAAATTTGTTAAATATACTTTTATTTTCACTAGTTGGATTTTTTAAATAATTAGTATAAAGTTTCGATTTAGTTTTCATTGATTTAAAAAGTGCTGGTGTCATCCATGGTTTTTTGTACTTTCTTACAGATGAATTTGTAAATATAGGAAAGGCTTTATCATAGTTCATAATAAATGTATCCCAAAAAATCGAGTAGGCTAAATCAGGTTTATTATCCCGGCAGGCCTGTTTAACTTTGCTCCAATCAGTGGATTTTAATTTTTCAAGAAAATATTTGGTTGATTTTGGGTCAAATTTTCTGAAGGTTAATGGGTTATTTGCTATTTTATTGGTTGGTTTTAAGTCGAGTGATAACAATATCATTCACAATGTCATGTATTGAATGCAATCCAAGCATTTCACGAATACAGTCAATCATTACTTTATCATGGGCATCAAAGATTTTACATAGCCTGCTGTACTAGACGATCCAAATTATTTAAAGTGCTGTTGTTCCGACAACTGGCTTCAGTAGCATATAATATGATCGACAGACTTGGAGTCCTCGAGGACCTGATGTCCTTGACCTTGACCTCGGGAGTAAAGTCCTTGGCCTTGTACTCGGGGGCCAAGCCCTCAAACCATGTAATTAAACAAGAAAATCGCGCATTCACACTGTTGGACTATCAGCTTGAAGTGTGCCGCAGCTCTATTATCATTATAGAGGAGATGAATAATTCCTGAACAAGACGTCCTCTGTTCAATGCAAACCGTAGACCCGGAGAATTCCTGCTAACTTGTAATTATGTTGCTTGAATTGACAAGGCTTCCATTGTGTAAAGCGAACATTGCCTTGGGGAGTGAAGAAGGCATTTGGGCCAGATAATTGAGTTTCTTGCTAATAAAAGTATTAAAAGGCTTGAATCTAAATGGATATATGGCGTCTATTTTAGAGCAGTAAATTAGTAATTGGCAATGTCATTGCTTTGCATCTTGACCGGCGACATTGTATTCTTCAATCGCCACTGTTGAGATAACTACAGTACTATACTAGTAACAGCCTAACAGGTGGCTTATGATTGTCTCTCAAGTCGAAACAGAGACATATGCATCTGCTTAGGCCTACATGTGAGGTCCTTGGCCTCGACCTCGGACCTTACAAGATAATAACGATTACTTACAGTTCACTTCATTCGTCAAAACCGGTTTACCTTCGTAAACTCTTAATGCCTCAGCCTCCCCGACCTACACGATCATCATCTCATCTCACACTTTCACGCCCGTTAAATCAGTCATCGCTCAAAATCTGCAACCGCGCTTTCTCATACGCCGCACCAGAACTTTGGAACTCAATTCCAGCCTCCCTCCGCAGCCTACGACATGGTCAAACAATAAGCTCCGAATCCTCATTTCCTTTAATTCCTTCACTGTCTCCTCAAACCTTTAGGTCTAAACTTAAAACCTTCCTATTCGAAAAGTCATATCCCCCATAGCAACAACAACCTGACCAGCCGCCTCATAGATACACTGACCTTTGCCCGGCCGACAAACCACCCTGGCTATAGCTATTTCAAGAAAGATTAAGCGCATAAGAATAAGCAGCTACTGCTGTGCTGCTTTCCGGGGCGCTGTAGAAGTTTACGAGATTTTACTTTACTTACTTTACTTTATGTCCTTGACCTCGGACCTCTGGTCCTCGGCCTCGGACCTGCTGGCCTTGACGTTGGCCTCGTGTTACAAGTCCTTGGCCTCGCCTTGGCGTCGAAAGTTGTGGCCTTGACTCCAAGTCTGATAGGTAAACAAAATGATTGGAGTAAGTCAACACATATCAACTCAGAGGAAGAGGATTTGCTCTTGCTGTACAAGTTATTAACATTTTTATAAAATTTCATTTTGGTCTCTGCTATTGATATCCTGAAATGACGACCAGCTCTACCTACAATCCCAAGATATTTCAACTCATCAACATAAGTCAGAGCAGATCCATTCAACAATAAGGGAGCGCAGACCATTGCATATCGTCTACCAATTCTCATGGTCTTAATTTTTTGACATTAAACTTCAGATCTAGGTTAACAGCTTCAACATTCCATATATCAAGTAAACATTGCATACCGTGAATAGAATGAGAATTGAGCAATATATCATCAGCACAAAGCAAACAGCCCAAGAACAAAGTATTGATGTAACAACCATAGCCAGATTTCTTAAAATTAGAGATAAGATCATGTCAGGGCCGTCTTATCCAGTGGGCACTGTGCCCAGGGCATACGGACCTTTCAGGTGCCTATGAAAGCCAGATGTGTACGGAAACACACGAAGGGAGTAAAAGTATGGTGGAAATTGCAGTCTTGCAGATACATATTTAATAACGTTTGCCGGTAACTCTAGCAGTCACAAACAGTATAATATCTATTAATATGAGCACTTGAGCAGTGTTACAATATGTCAACTTTTCGGCTGTTTGGCAACTCGGAGGTTTAAGTAGAGAAGGGCCTACGAATTGTGTGTGTCTGAGGATTTGCCTACGATTGTGTGTGTGTATATATATATATATATATATATATATATATATATATATATATATATATATATATATATATTAGAGCTGCGTCGATTACGATTATTTTTGCGATTACGATTACGATTATTTTGGATTATTTTTCACGATTACGATTACGGTTTTTTATATAATCGCGATTTCGATTTCGATTATTTCACAGTACCTGAATAGTGTGGTCTACACTATATTAAAGACAACTCTCAGATTATATAATATATGTATTTCAGGTTTAGTTAGATCTTGTGTCCTCGACTGATAGTGATTGACTGCTAAGTCCTAGTTGGATACTACAGAGCTACTACTAAAACGTTCCTTATTGGAGGGTAGGCGTGGCCTCTAGAATGTCAGTCAATACCACGTTATACCTTCCTTCTTTAACTTAGACGGTTATCTAATTAAACAATTAAACATAATGAATGAACTAAACTACTAAAATATAGACTGTTAATATATAATTGTTAATCAATCATCTGAACTGATGAACTAGCATGCTAATGTATAGACTATCTAAATCTTTGGGGTTTCATAATTGCTCGACCTAAGCGGGTTCTATAGGGCTCTATAACGTTAGTCTTTTGGGTTGGTGCTTGTTCTGGTTGCACCTTTGTTGATCGTTCCTGGACTGGTGGTGGTTGAGCTGGAGGTGGCTGAGGGCATGAGACGGTAGCGCCGTTGCACCAGCGCCATCTAGGAGTCTGACTGATACGAATGATGTTCTTCGTCGATTCGTATTGGATCCTCTTGTGAGAACCTCACGTGCTTGGAAGTCCGTTTCAATGTACTTCCGTTTTCAAATCTGACGTTATAGGATCGAAATGGAAGAACGTCTTTGATTTCAGCTTTTCTCCAGTAATCGTCTGTCGGGCGGTATTTCGCTCTCACCACCTGTCCTTCTTTAAAACTTGGACGCTCTTTCGCTGTACGATCGTAATAGAAACGTTGTTTCTCTTTTGACTTTTGTAGCGCCTCTTTAGTAGCGCTTGCAGTTGGCGTTGACAGGAGTTTGTCGGCGATCGGCATCTTTGTACGCGTCCTTCTTCCCATCAGAATCTGAACAGGACTTAAACCCAGATTTTCTGAAGGCGTGTTTCTGAAATCGAGTAATGCGAGGAAGGGGTCCGAGTTGTTTTCTTTCGCCTTCTTCATCAGCCTTTCGCAGTTCGTACGGCGTTTTCTGCCTTCCCATTGCTCTGAGGGTAATGAGGCGAGCTAAAAACCTGTTCGAATTCGTATTGTTCTGCAAATCTTTTGAATTCGGTTGAATTGAACGGATTGTTGTCGCTGTAGATTTTCTCAGGTATGCCGTGTCTTCCAGCGTGTTGCTTTAGGCAGTAAATAATTTCAGCGGCTGTCTTCGAGACGAGTCGGTCGATCTCAAAATATCCTGAGAAGTAGCAGGTCGTTATCAAGTAATCACGTCCATCGAAGGTGAAAACGTCGCATGCGATTATTTGCCACGGGCGGTCTGGCAGGGGACGAGGAAGCAGTGGTTCCTTTTGAATAGAATCCCTGAATTTATTGCAAATCTGACATCTCTCGATCTTCTGGCGAAGCTCAGACGTCAATCCGGGCCAGAAGACTATGTCTCGGGCTCTGCGTAGACAAGAATTAATTCCAGTGTGTGCAGAATGAAGTCTGTTCATTATCTCAGGTCTCGCTGGTGCCGGTACCACCAGGCGGTCTGATTTGTATATTAAATTTCTACTGACACTTAGTTCATCGGCGAAAGTGGCATAGGGACGAAGGTCTGCTGGCAGGTCCTTAGGGCATTCTGGCCATCCATTGATAATTTGTTCCCTGAGGCGCTTGTAATTAGTGTCTTCCGCTGCATCTGTTATTAGTTTCAGCGTCGACGTGGAAGCGATCATGCGTAGAGAAGCCATCTGTTCTGCATCTGTTGTCTGTAGAAGCGCTATTTCTTCAGTAAATTCTATTCCCACGGCTCTCGGATCAAAAGCTCGAGAAAGGCAGTCTGCGATTATTAGGTCTTTTCCCGCCTTGAAGCGAAGGTCAATGTCATATTTTTGTAGGCGTAACAGCATACGTTGTAGTCTCTTTGGTGCCGCGGCCAGTGATTTCTTAAATATGGCTAATAACGGGCGATGATCGGTCTCACAAATAGTTCGTCTTGAGTATACATAATAATGAAATCTTTCATAAGCAAATACAATTCCTAGTAATTCGCGTTCAATCTGGGCGTATTGTTTTTCCGCTGATGTTAGTGCTCTAGAAGCGTATTCCACCACTTTGTTATCTTGTAAAATCGCACAACCAATTCCATTTTGACTAGCATCCGCCTGAACCAAAATGTCTTTCTTACCGTCAAAATATTGTAATAGAGGAGCCGTTTTCAACATCTCATTAAGCCGGTTGAATGCATCTGTGTGTCGACCGGTCCATTGAAATTCATTTTCCGACTTCAGAAGTTCTCGAAGTACGTTAGTGACTGAGTGACCGAGTGGGCAGGACGCTACAGCTATGGAGGAAATGATTTTATAAAGAGAAATGATTTTAGTTTAGAAAGAAAGACACGAGAAGATGTTGCAAGAAGGGGAGAAAATTGTGACCCAGTGTTTGTTATTTGGCTTTGATGTAGACAGCGAAGGGGTATTGGAATTGAGTTCCAAAGCTCAGGTGCAGCGTATGAAAAAGCACGATTAAAAATTTTGAGAGATGATTGATTCAGAGGTCGAAGGAGAGTTACATGAGAAGAAGATCTAGTAGATCCAGGTTGTTGTGGAACTATCAGATTTCTTAGGTAGACTGGTTTTGATGTATGAAGTGAGTTATAAGTCATTGATATTATTTTATATTCAATGCGTTCTGCTATTTTGAGCCAGTGGAGAGATTTGAGTAATGGTGTAATGTGGCAAAATTTAGGCGATTTAGTTACTGCACGAGCTAAGGCATTTTGAATCGATTGGAGTTTACATATGGAAGCCTTTGGAAGATTGTAAAACAGTGAGTTGCAGTAGTCTAACTTAGAGTGAACTATTGAAGTGGCAATAGTGGAAGCAGTTTTAATATCAAGGTAGGGACGAAGGCGACGTAGATCACGAATGTGAGCATAACAGGTTTTTGATAGTTGAGGTATGTGAGCTTCAAAATTTAGGGAGGAGTCAAAAGTAAATCCAAGATTTTTTGCAGTTGGAACAGGGGTTATTATTTATCTGGGGCTAAAATCAGTGTGGGATTTTCAATTTTTTTAGTTGTTGTGGCAGTCCAAATAAGAGAAATTCTGTTTTGGAGGGATTGAGGGCAAGGAGATTAGCTGACATCCACGATGAAATTGACGAAAATGCTGATTCTAGTTCAGAGATTGATGCCTTAAAGGAAGACGGAGTAAACGAAAGAAATAATTGAGTGTCGTCTGCATAAAGTTGATGATTCAATTTGAGAGAGTTGATTAAGGATGACAGTGGGGTAGTGTAGAGACTGAACAAAACCGGTCCAAGGACAGATCCTTGTGGTACTCCATAGTATAGATCAGAGGATGATGAAGTTTGATTCAGGCATGAAACTTGAAAGGATCTAGATTGGAGATAGGATTGGAACCAGCGGTGAGCTACAGAAGATATTCCAAACCAGAGGGAAAGGCGTTTCAGTAGGATTTTGTGATCTATAGTATCAAAGGCGGCAGAAAGATCAAGGAGACAGAGACCAGTAACTCGTTGAGGTCCAATGGCAGTGAGGAGTTTGTCATAAATGTATGTGAGGATGGTTTCTGTTGAATGATGTTTTGTATAAGCGGATTGGTGAGTGTTGTATAAGGAGTTTTTTGACAAATGCTCGGTTAGTCTGGAAAGAACGATTTCTCAGTGAGTTTGGAGAGTACCGACAGGTTTGAAATGGGAAGCGGACCCCTAGAACAAACTAGGGGTCCGCGATTCAAAAAGTTTGGGAACCTCTGATTTAGTTAATGACATAAGTCGTGATGCCATTAACTTACGGTAACCTGGGTTGGATAGAGAGTTCATTTCTGAGTGTGACTACTAGGTTTCATACCTGCAAACACCAGTTGCAACGTGTAATGGATGCTATTGCATTTGCAACTCAAGGGATACACGTTAATTTGTTAAATAGTTAACGACATAAGTCAGAACGTCATCAACTTCCGGTTACGTTAAATGCGTAGAGACTTCTCTGAATGTGACTACCAGGTTTCATGGCTGTCATAGTTGTAGCATTGTGCAAACTCCTGTTGCAGCATGCAATAGATGCTATTGTATTAGCAACTCAATAGACACACATAAATTTGTTAATTTGTTAATTAAATAAATAATGACGTCATCAACTTCCGGTTACTTGGGATGGATAGAGAGTTCATTTCCAGTGATGGGCAACTAGTTAACTAACTAGTTGCTAACTAAAAGTTTAACTAAATTTTTTTAGTTATCTCCATAGTTTAATTAAATATAAATGGTTTAGTTAAAATGATAGTTTAACTGAAAATTTTTAGTTAGTAACTAAATAGTTTAACTAAAACTTTTTAGTTGGTGTCCCGATTTCTCAATAACAGTCCCCGATTTTGTCGGCGACGCTTGCAAGGCGATTGCGTCGCGTTTCCGTGGTTCTGTAGCCTCCGTACTTGTCAATCTATTCTTTGCTGGGTCATTTTTCCAAACAAACTTGACAAACTTGTGTTCCTGCAGTCTAGACTAAGACTTAAGTATTAAAAAGACAATTATTAATTATTTCAATGGTTCATGCTCATGTTGCGATCATCGTGTGTGTTTTCATGAACATACCTGATACCTAGGAAACAGTTGTCAAATTAGTTACTAAAAGTTTAACTATATTTTTTAGTTTAGTTAACTATTTTAGAAAGTTAGTTTGCAACTAAAAGTATAACTGCTTATTTTTGGTTTAAATTTAGTTATAGTTTAACTAATGTTTTTTAGTTAATTGTCGATCACTGTTCATTTCTGAGTGTAACTACCAAGTTTCACAGCTGCAAACTCCAGTTGCATCATATAATAGATGCTATTGCATTAGCAGTTCAATGGATACACGTTAATTTGTTAATTAAATAAGTAATGACGTCATCAACTTCCGGTTACCTGGGATGGGTAGAGAGTTCAATTATGAGTGTAAATACCAGGTTTCATGGCTGTCACAACTGTATCATTGTGCAATCTCCAGTTGCAGCATGTAATTAATGCTATTGTATTAGCAACTCAATAGACACACATTAATTTGTTAATTTGCTAATAAAGTAAGTAATGATGTCATCAACTTTCGGTTGCTTGGTATTTGTAGGAAATTCAATTCTGAGTTAGACTGCCAAAATTCACAGCTGTATCTATACCCGAACTTAAGTTATGGCATGTAATAGATGCTGCGGTGTAAAAAATTCAATGAACCCGAGTTCGCGGACCCCAGCATGCGCGCCGACAGTCCTTACTTTAAGGGGTCTATGCTATATAGATACATAAAATGCAAAGAATGTTTGCCTTTTACGCCATTTTACTCAATACACGGAACTTGACGGAAGCAACAGAGACAACAGAGAATACATACTGGTTGGCAATAATTTCAATTTGGATTTGGTGCGCCATCGGCTGAGGCCCTGGGTATTATCACTATTATGATAGTGGCGCCATTTTATTTATTTTATTTATACAGGACAATTTATTCGGCGCCGTAGGCATAACTAAGGCTAAAGTCAAAGGCACCTAACAACAAAAAGAAACTTTAAACAGATGCGTCTTAATACTCTTCAGGAACGCTCCGGACGTGGTCTCCATAGTAACCACCTTCGGTAAGGTGTTCCACAGCACTGGATTGCCTCTCCGAAAGGATCTGTCCCCGAAGACTACAGCCTTGGCCGGAGGAGGGACCAGCAGCGGATTGCGAATCATCGACCGATGCTGTGAGCGCCGTTGCGCTATTGGAGCAGTTTGCATCAAGTCACGTTGATAGGTGGGGCAGTGCGGGTCGTACAGAGTCCGAAACGTGAGCCAACACCGTTTCAGAACAATCCGCTCAGGAATCTTAAGCCAATTAAGTTGGTCTTTCAGTGTCTGCGACACATGAGCATTCCACTTCAGACCAAATATCAGTCGCACCGCAACATTGATAACCAATTGAAGGCAATTGAGTCTCAGCATAGGCAGTCCCAGCTATTGCAATAATCAATGCGCGACAATACCTGTAAAGATAAGCATATGTATTATATTAGAATGTATATTAGTGTGTCACCTTGACAACGGCTAAACCAGGACTGATAAGCAATAGCAAGCAGTGGTAACATTAACTATAGAGAGTCACTATAATGTTCCTTATTGGACGGTGGGCGTGGTCTCAATGCTGTCAGTCCTAGACCACGTGACATCTCCTTTTTTCCATTTAGATGCCTACAATAATTAATTAATTAACAGTGCTAAACAATACTAAATAATGTCAGCATAATGTCAGCCTAAATGCATAATGGTTGATCAGTCAAAGGCTGTTATGCTTTAAGTCTATCTATATCTAATTGGCTTTATGATGGTGCGTCCCGAGCGTGTTTTATAGGGTTGTTGCATTGGCTCTGGGTTCGCCATCCTCTGTTGTTCTTCAGTTGATGGTGGACCTGGTGGTTGAGGAGCATGTGCTGGTTGCAACGTAGCAACAGCGCCATCTGGGGAATCTGACTGGCGCGACTGTAGTTCGTCGTCTATTCGTATAGGGCTTCGCTCGAGGAGGTGACGTGCCTCGACGTTCTGCGACCGATTGAAGAATCAGGAAACTGGACGTTGTAGGAACGGAAAGGGAGGACTTCCTTGACTTCAGCCTTTCTCCAGAATTTGTTCTTTGGGTCTCTCACACGCACTGTATGTCCTTCTTTAAACGCAGGCTTCGCCTTTGCTTGTCTGTCATAGTAAAATTTGTTTTATCTTTGCATTTTCTAGCGCAGTTTTAGTAGATACAGTGGTGGGAGTTGAAAACAATTTGTCGCAGATTGGTAGTTTCTTGCGAGTTCGTCTTCCGAAGAGTATCTGGGCAGGCGACAAACCAAGTTGCTCTGAAGGTGTATTACGGAAATCGAGTAGCGCTAGATAAGGATCGCTATTTTCTTCTCTTGCTTTTTTCATGATTCTCTTCAGAGTTTTCACGGTAGACTCTGCTTTTCCATTACTTTGAGGATAATTTGGCGAGGAAGTGACATGCTCAAATTCATATTTCTCAGCGAAACGTTTGAATTCTGCTGACTTGAATGGGCTGTTGTCGCTGTCAATTTTATCAGGCAGACCATGGCGACAAAGGTGCTGACGAATACAGTTGATAATATCAGTTGTCTGCTTCGAGAAAAGACGATCTACTTTCACGAAATTTGAGAACAGGTCCACTAATAATAGGTAGTCTCGCCCTTCAAATGTAAAAATGTCACAAGCGGGAATTTGCCAGGGCCGGTCTGGAGCCGGGTGGGGTAGCAGAGGTTCTTTTTGCACCGAGTCTTTGTGCTTCTGGCAGACATGGCAAGTCTCGACCAAACGTTTAGTTTCCGCACGCATTCCGGGCCAAAACACGGCCTCCCTCGCACGTCTGACACATTCGTTCACCCCAAGATGGGATTTATGTATTCTTCTTAGTATCTCCTTCCGTGCGGGGATCGGAACGATCAAGCGATCTGCTTTGAAAACTAAGTCTCGACTGACACTGAGTTCGTCTGAAAAGGTCGCGTAAGGTCGAAGGTCTTGAGGAAGGTCATGAATTCTTTCAGGGAAACCTCTGAGAATTTGATCCTTGAGACGCAGATAATTCGGATCTTCCGCTGCAGCTGTGATTAATTTCAGAGTAGAGTCCGAAGCGACCATTCTAACATCTGCCATTTGCTCTGCTTCAACGGTTTGAAGTAATGTGATGTGCTCTATAAATTCAGTTTACACGGCTTTGGGGTCACATGCTCTGCTGATCGAGTCGGGCAAAATTAGATCCTTCCCCCCGCGAAATCTTAGATCTATGTCATATGCTTGGAGCAATGTGATCCATAGAACTTCATTTATTGATTGATTGACTTAGTTGTACCCCCGTTTTAAGCTAGGACCTAGGGTCCTAAGAACCGGCTCTCTGTGGCCGACAAAAAGGATGGAACTTCCGAGGATCAGCCCTGGGAGCGTTTGCTCGCGTTACGAAAGACCGCTTTCCGAAATTCCGAGGATCAGCGCTGGGAGCTCTTGCTCGTGTTACGAAAGACCGCGTTTCAAACAGTAATTTTGGCTATTGTTCTTTCTAAATTAATTAATTTGTTCCATTCCATATTCAAATGATCTAAGATCATGATCTAAGATCACAATTCATGTTCTTTGATCTGGATCACTTTTTAATAGTCATCTTTGACTCTGACTTTAAATCACTTTTTCGATGATTTTGATCTTTATTATCAACAGAAGATCAAAGATCAAATTATACGTAAGCCTATTCTCCCAAAAAGAGCGACAAGAAAAAAGTTCATCACTACTTTCCGAGAGTTACACATGACATCGTGCCTTTGGCTTTAAATCACTTTTTCGATGATTTTGATCTTTATTATCAACAGAAGAATTTTCTCCCAAAAAGAGCGACAAGAAAAAAGTTCATCACTACTTTCCGAGAGTTACACATGACATCGTGTCAGTTAATTTGGGTTAAACTAATGACAAGCAAAAAAGGGTCGTCAGCAATTTTAAAAAAAATTTCGGGCCCGCCGGCCATTCTGCATAGGGGCCCTGAATTTCTCTCGGCGGGCCTGGCCGCCGGCCATTCTGCACAGGGGCCCGGAATTTCTCTCGGCGGGCCTGCCCTCGGGTGCGTCACTGCTATAGAGCATAGACTAGGAAAAAGCAGTGTACAACACTGTTCAATGCACTGCATCATCTGTATGTAGTGAATTAATATTACAAACAAGTTATAGGCTAATAATATTATTACCATAGACCTCCCAACGAGTCCTACGTTCCTATTCCTGCCGTTAAAGTAAGTAAGAAGCAGAGGGGAATTGCTGCCTGCCTCAGAGCCTCTGTTATCTTGTTTGATAGTGTACTAAACTGTACTAATGACTTTTATTTGACGTTTTATCGCGTCAGAAAATGTAGTATTGTTTCGATTTTAAACTGCGTCTCAATGAAGTCTATCGGCCTAGCCAAATACGGGAGATTTAGTCTCCCGCGTGGCAGCCGCCCGGGAGGAGGGAGACTGGGGGCGGGGCTGAAATACGGGAGCCTCCCGTAAAATACGGGAGATCTGGCAACCCTAATGCAGACTGCAGAGTAAGCTTGAAACAGAAATTGGCCACAATCAGGCTGGTTTTAAAGCATATAAAGCAACACAAGACCAAACCACAAATCTTATGATTATAAGTTTTAAAAGGCACTATAATCCCTGCTTTAACAAAAGCAGGTTTTATTTTGTTGGAACATTATTATTATTATTATTATTATTATTATTATTATTATTATTATTATTATTATTATTATTATTATTATTCGACGATTTGTGAAGCGCCGTAACATGGCCATCGGCCAAAACCAAAAGCGCTGTACAGTCAACGGTTCCCTGTCACTTCCTGGACCGTCACTTCCTGGACCGTCACTTCCTGGACCGTCATTGTAAATGGAAGTAAATAGGTATATAGGTAGGTAGGTAGGTAGGTAGGTTGGGGCTGTCCACTGTGTCAACAATTTTTGGGCAGTTTTTGACCCCTCCGCCCAGTGTAGGTGGTAAAAAAATAACCGTAACCGTAATCCAACGATACAAAATTTGAATAGTTCTAGTCTGCGTCACTGGTCCGCTGCTTACTCAAACCATTGTAAGGAAGTAAGTAAAATATCTTGAATTTCTATATTATAATATTCTAAGTAAGTAATTCTAAGTATCATTGCAGATCACAACGATTTGTATATCATAGTGTATACACTTGTTTACATACACATAACAGATAGAACATTATGAACGGTCCAGGAAGTGACGGTCCAGGAAGTGACGGTCCAGGAAGTGACGGCCAGGAAGTGACGGGACACCACAGTGAACTATACGATATGGTGAACAAATGCGTTTTCAGCTCTTTAACAAACGTTTCAGGTGAAGTAATCCCGGCCAGCGTATCAGGGAGCGCGTTCCACAGACGTGGGTTACCGCGAGTCATAGAACGCTCGCCAAACTTCGGAGTCCTGGCCGGAGGAGGAACGTACAGCCGGTGGCGGCTGCTAGATCTCAGCTGGAGACGGCACCCGGTCGTCGTTTGTCGTCGTACTAGGCATGCCAAGTAATCGGGACAGGCTGGGTCCCGAAGAGCACGAAAAGTTAACCAACACCGCTTGTAAACTATACGCTCCGGGACCCGAAGCCAATGGAGCTTGTCCCTTAGCACAGGTGCCACATGGTCGTGCCACCTCAAGCCGAAAATAATCCGAGCCGAGGCATTGATGACTGCTTGAAGTCTACTGAGCTGGTTCCCAGGTAGTCCGAGAAGGAGACTGTTGCTATAGTCCAGTCTTGAGAGTACCAAAGCACGGACAAGATGAATAGCGGCCGGTATTGTTATATAACGACGAACTTCCCGAATTTGCCGGAGTTGGAAGAAGCAGGAGCGGGTCACGGCGCTAAGGTGCCCGACGAGGGTCAGCGAGGAGTCAATGAGCACCCCCAGGAGGCGAAGCTCATTGGATGGAGCCACTTCTTTGCCGCCTATCTCGAACGGTGTTGGGTCGATAAGGTGGCCCCTCCTCGGAGTGCTCAGCCACAGCAGCTCCGTCCTGTCAGGGTTGAGGGCAAGACGGTTCGATGCCATCCATTCCGCCACCTTGAGCACACAGTCCTGGACCCGAGTTCGCAGCTCGCCGGTCTCGCCTGGGGGGCAAGCGGCGTATACCTGCACATCGTCGGCGTATGCGTGGGAGGACAGGCCGAGCGAGTCGATGACACGCCCGACATCGGCCACGTAAAGGACGAATAACAGCGGCCCTAGGACCGACCCTTGTGGCACACTGCAATGGACAGGACGAGGGGCCGACAGGGAGCCATCCCAGGAGACCGTCTGTGATCTGTCTCTGAGATAGTCTTGCAACCAGGCCAGCGCCGGGCCACCGATCCCATATGAGAGCTCGAGACGTCGACTTAGGATATGATGGTCGACGGTGTCGAAGGCCGCAGAGAGGTCCAGGAGAGCGAGCAGTGCAAGATTTCCGCTGGCCACAGCCTCGACAATGTCGTCGAAGATCCTGAGGATGGCCGTCTCCGTAGAGTGGCCCTTCCTGTACGCGGACTGGTTGCTGGGCATGAGGCCGTTCTGGGTCAGGTATGCAGCCAGCTGCCTGTTTACCAGCCTCTCAAGGACCTTTGACAGAAATGGCAAGTTAGCCACCGGACGGTAGCTCGACGGATCAGTCAAGTCCAGACCCGGGCGCTTGAGATGTGGGCGCGTGATTGCGTGCTTCCACGGTCTCGGGAAATCGGAATTCTTTAAGGAGGCGGTCATCAGGGATGTCAAGAACGGGGCTAGCGTGCTGATCACTGCTTTGAGCAGCCACGTCGGTAGCGGGTCGGCATGACAATGTTTACTCAGCGACGACATGACGCACGCTATGACCTCGGCCTCCGTGGGTGCCGAAAACGCCGCAAAATGGGATCCAGTGTGGATTAGTGGTTAATAACTAGAATATTCTGATAAAAATAACATACAAAGTTTCAGAAGTTTTGTTATAAGAATATTATTTCCAAAACAGACAACAAAGTTTTGGGTTAGATTCTGTTAGATGGTGTTCTATTGAAATAAATACAGAGCTGTAATTTTTATAATCACAAGTTTACATAGATGTAAATGGAAGCAAACTAGCAAATCTTGAGCTAACCAGTTCAAGATAGTTTTCTAAGTATAACAAAAGCAAGTCAATATGCATATTTTTCAGTACTATGCTGTATGAATAACTGAGAAATTTTGGCAATTCTGATGCAGTAATAAAATGTTTACAATCGATCCAGTTCTTCTTTTGTCAGAGCCCATTCTTTCTGTGCTAATGTTACATTGAGTGATTCCCATTGCCACTTCTGTGTAGAAGATGATATGTCACAATGGGTCATGAAAATTTCTTTTCTTTCCAGATCACAGTCTAAACACTGTGCTGATATTGGATGGAAAAGCTGTTTTGTATCCTGTAATAAAAAGTCAGAGATAAAATGATAATCATTTTTATTTTTGGTTATCAATCTTCCCTTCCACTTCCTTAAATATTTTAACTTCTTTACAATGGACTGCTAAAAACTTCTGGATTGGACTCCTGAAATGAAACAAGTGAAATTCTGAGTCAAATGAAAACTGACAAAAGCCCTGGAATAGACCAGTGTTCTCTCAGTTAACGGTAATTCTAACTAAATACCTAAAATAACTGAAAAATAACTGTCAGTTAACTAAAACTTTAACTGTAACTGAAAAATGACAAATAACTTTAACTGTAACTGTAATAGAATAAAGTGAAGCAGTTAAGTAATAGAAAAATGTATACAAGTGAAAATTAATTTTATAAGTTTATTTGTGTTTGTTGAACAATTCTGTAGGGCTTCAATTGTTGTGGCAAAACTTGCATGACTCAGAGAGGGCAATGTTCTTTTGGGCCAAGATTCAGGGCTATAGTACAGACCTCAAACAAACAGTGGTTGCTTGATTGGATGACCTTGGTTAAACGGCCTACATTCCATTGTCCACACCTGATAATACCAAGCTTTGGCCTGCATGTGCTAGTTTACTGTTTACCAGAGCGTAGCGATGGGGGCAGGTGGGGGATTATGCCCCCGGGCGCCGAGGTGAGGGGCACCAAAATGGGTTTTGGGGGTAAGTTAAACAGTTAAATACATAATAAATAAGAAGAAACAAGCGCGGCGACCTTTATTTTGCTTGGAATTGGTTATTGAAAGGAAAAATGCAGCAAGAAAACATGGATAACCATTCAAAGGCATAAGGAAATTGCAGCTGATTTTAGAATCAAGATAGAAATTGCGGGAAAAGAAGCAGCAGATGCAGTTTCGACTAAAGGTATTGAATTTCTGTAGTGTGAAATAGCTGCTTCCAAGATCTTATCAAGATAGAGCATGATAGAGGCATAACCAAGTTTGAATTAATTATTTTTGCTTTACTTCACTAACCCATAACTAAGTAATGTATACACATTGATTTACATGTTGTTAATGTCATCAGGGAAAAAACTGTAACTGTAACTGAAAAACAACTGTAACTGAAAAACCATAGCTTAAATAACACTAACTGTAACTGAAACTGAAAAAACATAACTGCAACTAAACTGTAACTGAAAAACCATAACTTAAATAGCACTGGAATAGACAATATACATCCACAATTTCTGTATGAAGTAAGACATGAGGTTAGTGAGGTAATAGCCACAATATTCAATATGTCACTTAATCGGGAATAGTCCCTAGGGACTGGAGGGATGCAGTAGTCACTCCTATATTCAAAAAGAGTAACCGTGGGGAGCCTGGAAATTATAGGCCAGTGAGCCTGACCTGTATAATATGTAAAGTTCTGGAAAAAATAATAAAAGCAAATATATTGGACCATCTTATGAGACACAATATTTTAAAGGATAGCCAGCATGGGTTTATTAAAGGAAGATCTTGCTTAACAAACATACTAGACTTTTTAGAGGAGATTCATGACAAGCTAGACGAGGGAAAAGCAGTTGATGTAATATACCTGGACTTTGCAAAAGCATTCGATAAAGTACCTCATTCAAGACTGGCAGTCAAGCTTTAGGCCAGTGGAATTAGAGGTAAAGTTCTTGGATGGATAAAAAATTGGCTTCAGAGCAAAAGACAGAAGGTAGGTATAAGAGGTAAGTATTCAGATTGGGCTGAGGTCATAAGTTGGGTGCCACAAGGTTCAGTGTTGGGACCTCTATTGTTTTTAATATACATCAACGACATCGATGATGATATAATGTCAAAAATTTCAAAATTCGCTGATGACACAAAACTGTGTGGACAGAGTGATAGTGAAGCAGAAGCAACAATTTTACAACAAGACCTTAATAGACTATCCCAGTGGTCAGCAGATTGGCAAATGCTTTTAAATACAGATAAATGCTCGGTGATGCACACTGGGAAGAAGGGAACATATCATGAATTTAAGTTATGTGGGAAGGGACTAAAAGTTACAAATGAGGAGAAAGATCTAGGGGTCATCATGCATAACAGCTTAAAGCCATCTAGGCAATGTGCAGAGGCAGCTAATAAGGCCAACAAAATTCTAGGTATGATCAAAAGAACGATAGTGAGCAGAGAGAAGGATGCAATAATAAGACTTTACAAGACATTGGTACGTCCACATTTAGAGTATTGTGTTCAAGCATGGTGTCCATTCCTGAAGAAAGACATAGAGATCTTAGAAAGAGTGCAACACAGAGCAACAAAAATGATCAAGGGATATCATAAACTAACCTATGAGGAAAGGCTAAAGCACTGTGGATTGACAACCCTGGAAAAAAGAAGAGAGAGAGGGGATTTGATCGAGACATACAAAATACTAACAAAGTGGAAATGCCAAGAGAAAGATATTTTACAATGAAGCAGTATGATCGAACCAGAGGACACAACATGAAACTGTTCAAGAAACGGGTTGGGAGACATAAACAGCATTTTTTAGTGCAAGAGTGGTGGACAGATGGAATGAACTGGATGAGGGCATAGTAATGGCTACAACTGTAAACGAGTTCAAAATAAACCTCAGTAGTCTAGGGTATTAGATTGGACGGGAACAGTGGTTCTCACACAGGGCAGTCCCTACTGAACCACTTTAAACCTTGTTATATTATATTATATTATTATAATTGCCTCCTAATATTTTTGATACCTATTGAATTATTGAATATACAGATGTCTGATTTTGGTATACGAACTTTTCAACTGCTGATGAAAGGTCCGGGGATGAATAATAATAATAATAATGTGATTTTAAGTGGTTTAGGAGGCTAAGTAAGCCTGTGTGAAAACCACTGATGTAACCATCTGCATTCAATAACCTAGTTTATCTAGATAGCCTTTGAATCCGTTCACTGTTTCAACTGTCACTCCCACCTCGTCCAAACTGTTCCATTTGTCCACAACCCTTGCTAAAAAAAGTTTTTCTTTCTTGGACCAACCCTCTGCTTAAACAATTTGCACTTGTGGCCTCTTGTGCTGCTATAGTGTGCCAATGTAAAGAATCGATCATATGGCACATCTACTTTCCCAGTCATTATTTTGTATGTTTCTATCAAATCCCCTCTCTCTCTTCTCCTTTCTAATGTTGTCAGTCCACAATATTGAAGTCTTTTTTCGTAGCTTAAATTATGGCACCCATTGACCATCTTCGTTGCTCGTCTTTGCACTTTTTCTAAAAGTTCTATATCTTTTTTCAAGAATGGATTCCAAGCCTGAACACAGTATTCCAGATGAGGCCTTACTAATGACTTATAAAGTTTAATGATTATCTCTTTGTCACGACTCACAATTGTCCTTTTCACCATTCCCAACATTTGGTTTCCCTTTTTGCTGCCTCCATGCATTGGTGAGATGGATTCATACTTCTATGGGTGATTATCCCCAAGTCTCTTTCTTTTTCTGTTGTGGTTAGAACCTTCCCCCCTAAAGAATATTCATTACCATTATTAGACTTCCCAACATGCATTACAGAACATTTATCAATATTGAAAAGCATCTGCCAGTCCACAGACCACTGAAACAATTTCCTTAGATCTTCTTGTAAAATTTTTGCATCATCCTCCGAGTCTATATTTCTGCATAACTTTGTGTCATCGGCAAACTTTGAAATTTTGGACAGTAATCCTTCATGGATATCATTTATATATATTAGAAAAAGTAATGGCCCAAGCACTGAGCCCTGAGGCACTCTACTGATAACTCTTGCCCATTGCGAATGGCCTCCCCTAATGCCAACCTTCTGTCTTCTTCCCTTCAACCAATTTTCAATCCATCTGAGAATATTGCCCCTTATTCCACAGGACTTCAGTTTGGCAGCCAGCCTTATATGGGGTACTTTATCAAAAGCTTGGCAAAATCTAAATATATTATGTCTACTCCCTTGCCCTTGTCTAGATTATCAAAACCTCCTCCAGAAAGTCCAACAGGTTGGTCAGGCATGAACGCCCCTTTGTAAATCCATGCTGACTATCTTTAACAATTTTATGCCTAGTCAAATGTTCCAAAATGCTTTCTTTCAGTATTTTTCCATAACTTTACCGATTACAGATGTTAGGCTCACTGGTCTGTAATTGCTTGGTTCACTTCGTTTTCCCTTCTTGAACAGTGGGCTGACTAATGCGTCTCTCCAGTCTTGCGGTACTACTCCAGTTCTGAGTGATTCATTGATTATCAAAGCAATTGCATGTCCTATTTCATTTCGAACCTCGTAAAGAAACTTTGGATGTAAGCCATCTAATCCTGGGCTCTTGTCTGTCTTTAAATTGGTCAAAACCTTGATAACACATTCTTTTGTACACACTATATCTGTTAGCATTTCTTCTTCATTTCCATCAAACACAATTTTGGCTTCTGGCATAGTATTTGTATTTTCCTCTGTAAATACTGAACAAAAATAGTTATTTAGAATCTGTGCAGTTTCTACATCGTCTGTTATTGCACATCCTGCGCTGTCCAAGAGGGGACCGACTGTGTCCTTTCGTCTCAACTTTCTATTACAATATTTGTAGAAACTTTTACTGTTCTGTTTTATATTTTTTGCTAATCTACCTTCAAAATTTGCAATAGCCATCTTGTTAGTAACTGCTGATGCTTTTCTTTTCTGAGTATACTGTTCCTCCAAGATCTTAAGTCTGTGCTGATTCTGCTCATTTCCTTTACTTGCTAATCTGAGTTTACTTAGTTTCCTCCACGCTTTGTTTTTCGCCCTTCTTTTTCGTTGCACTTCTCTTGTTATAATAGTCCGTGATGAAAAATTCAGAGGTGAATATGAATAGTTCGGAGATGAAAAGTTCTAGAATCCTGATTTTGAATAAACTCAGGTCAGGTATAGTTGATAGCAAGTAGTTTTAATCTGAACTGTGTCCTAATACTTTGTTGTATTCAGATATTCTAATTTGACCAGTTTAACAACAAAGGCCATTCAATTCAATAGCAATTTATTCAGGATATTAATAACATGCTAAATGTTACACAAATGAAGACATGTTGTCAAAGGGTTTTTGTAGAGTTCTTCATTTCTGATAATTTTGACCCATCTAAGTCCTCAGGATTATCCTAACACAATTCTTTTCAAAACAAGTGTTCTCCTTGTGAGGATGGCACCAGAGAGTAACAGGTGCTGAGCCCATGGATATTAATGATGATAAAAATGATGAATGTGATGTCAAAACTCCATTTTTCAAGACCACAGTTTGGAGTACAAGACCAAGACAGTTGTGTTTCAAGACCAAATTCCGGCAACAATTAATTATTTCATTCTAAAATTAGGCCAGAAGTATATAAAACTCAATACTCTCCAAAATGAAATGGCAAAATGTTTCCTAGCTTTGAATAAAACTCTGCTAAACAAAATTCTAATATGTTATTGTAATGAATTTCTTTTTTTGGGAGGATTCCACTATAGACATGGACCAAACTTATCACTTCTGCAGTTGGATTGTGCCGAGTTACATTGAGAACAGATCATGCTGCCTTACAATGGTTGCAGTGAACAGCAGATCTGATTGATCAACAGGCTTGCTGGTAAGAGCAATTATTATTATTATTACTATTATTATAAACAACAATTTATATAGCGCTATATGTGTGACAAAGGCCATAGTCAAGAGCGCTTTACAATAGTCTCTAGTAGGAAATGTTGAAAAGATGGTTCCCAGAACATTCGGTACCGGAACATTCGGTACTGGAGAATTCGGCACCAAAATTTTACATGTGGAAGATTCGGTACCGGATAATTCGGTACCGGATAATTTGGTACATATTCGACATACAGATCAGATGACGCCTCACCACCTATTAAACCCTAACCTTAATCCTAATCCTAATCCTAACCCCGGTGTTGTAATAAAAACTTCACTGAAGTATTGAAATACTTTCATAAATACTTTGTTCTCAGGTAGTATTTAAATAGTATTTAAATACCCAAATACTGGGCTAAGTATTTAAATACTGGCAAATAGGTTTTAAATACTTTTAAAATACTTGATAATGTACTTGACACATGATTCGCCACAACCATATTTTTGTGTAAAGAAATGTTTGTTAAAATTATTTCTAACAATCTAACAATGTCAATGTAGGCCTACTTAATGCTCAACTGTCTAAAACCATCGTAAAGAAAATGTAAAAACGACTGACGAAATAATAGAAAGTCATGCACGTGAAAATTGCAATAAATCAAAACTATTTAAATTTCTTGAATACATCCAAATACTGTATGGTATTTAAATACTATTTAAATACTTAATTTTGGATGGGTATTTCAATACTTTCTTAAATACTAGGCAAAGTATTTAAATAGTATTTAAATACTAAAGCATTTAAATACTTTACAACACTGCCTAACCCTAACCCTAATCCTAACCCTAACTCCAGCAGAACCCCTTTGTGGGCATATCCGTCCCGAATTTACCGTCCTGAATATTCGGTACCGAATCCTCCATGACCGGTACCGAATTTTCCGTCCCGAATCTTCCGGTACCGAATCTTCCGGTCACCGAAAAGATGGGTCTTAAGTTTCGCTATGAATGGGTCAAAGGACCAGAGGTGGTCTCCCTCATTATTTTCTCCAGAAGGGAGTTCCAGAATATTGGGTTCCCTCTTGAGACGGATCGGTCCCCAAATTTAGCCGTCTTAGACGGGTGGGGAACAACAAGCTGAACTCGATGTCTAGAGCAAAGCTGTGAGCGTCTGTCAGTTAGCGAGGATCGGTGTACCAGTCTCGAAAGATACTGTGGACAGCACGGGTCGTGCGGGTATACCCTACCCGTACCCGTGGGTACGTGTAAGGTAGGGTACACATTTTTTCAGGTACGGGTCAGGTACGGGTATAGCGCTACAGGTACGGGTATATCGCTACGGGTACGGGTATACCCGTTTTTACCCCCCCCCAAAAATTATATTTTCATTTCTCACTACTATAGCAAATTAGCAATGCAGTAATAGAAAAAATATTATTGAGTAAAGTGTATTAGTGTAACTTGTATATCGCGTTCAGTTTGTCAAACAGCAGTGGCGTAGCCACAGGGTTGTTTGGGGTTGTTCAAACAACCCCACTTCAAAAAATATGACCAACACAATTTATGTCAATCCGTTGACGTTTGGTTGAAGGATGGGTAGTGGGGAGGGGGGGAAAGGTGGCCGCGGCTTCAGTGTTCAGTTGCATAGTGCCTCCAGTTAACAACCCCATTTTGCATAAGCTGGCTATGCCACTGTCAAACAGCATGCATTTTACTTACTGAAAGCATAAAGGAAATACAGATGACGTCATCTGACATCATCAATAAAGTAGTGTATAATAATAAATCTATAATTTTAATGGCGTCCTCTAACTCCTCCAGCGAGAAAGTTCCTTTGGTAAATCGTTTTGTTGTTTAACTTCAGCTCTAATGCCTGCTCATAGCTAAACTATATCTATTAAATATTTTAAACAAGCCCATTGAGTCTTCTAGAAGTTCTAATCCATGTCCGACATTCATGTAAGCTTAGGCTAGCCGCTAGCCGACTAGTTGTATTACACAACGCTACCAACCAGTAGTCCAGACTCCAGAACCCCAGAGAGAATCCAGGCCTACTAAGTAAGTAAGAAAGTAAAATCTCGTAAACTTATACAGCGCCCCGGAAAGCAGTACAGCAGTAGCTGCTTATTCTTATGCGCTTAATCTTTCTTAAAATAGCTATAGTCAAGGTGGTTTGTCGGCCGGGCAAAGGTCAGTGTATCTATGAGGCGGCTGGTCAGGTTGTTATCAGGTTGTTATTGCTATGGGGGAAATGACTTTTCAAATAGGAAGGTTTTAAGTTTAGACCTAAAGGCTTGAGGAGACAGTGAAGGAATTAAAGGAAATGAGGATTCGGAGCTTATTGTTTGACCATGTCGTAAGCTGCGGAGGGAGGCTGGAATTGAGTTCCAAAGTTCTGGTGCGGCGTATGAGAAAGCGCGGTTGCAGATTTTGAGTGATGACTGATTTAACGGGCGTGAAAGTGTGAGATGAGATGATGATCGTGTAGGTCGAGGAGGCTGAGGCGTTAAGAGTTTACGAAGGTAAACCGGTTTTGACGAATGAAGTGAACTGTAAGTAATCGTTATTATCTTGTACTGGATACGTTCGGATATTTTAAGCCAGTGTAGTGACTTCAGTATGGGTGAAATATGGCAGAACTTTGGTGATTTGGTTACTGCTCAGGCTAGTGCATTTTGAATTGATTGTACCGGTAATTTGTTGGAGGTTTTTGGGAGGTTATAGTAAAGGGAGTTGCAGTAATCCAGTTTGGAATGGACTATTGAAGTGGCGATTGTGGAGGCAGTTTTGGTGTCAAGGCAAGGACGGAGGCGACGTAGATTGTGAATATGGGCATAGCAGGATTTCGATAGTTGGGAGATCTGTGATTCTAAATTTAGGGATGAATCAAATTTGAAACCAAGATTTTTTGCAGTCGAAGCAGGGGTTATTGTGGTATCTGGAGTCAGGACTAGCTTGGGACTGTCAATTTTTTTAACTATTTACCAAGTGGATTACCCTGATTCCTAAGTCTTAGATCTGTCCTAATCTAAAGATGCATGCTATTTACAATGAATTAGTTATCCCAATTTCGTCCAGGGCAGCTCAGATATCTCATCATGATGGGTGAATGAAAATACAGTATCCTATACCACCTCCCCCGGCGCCCAATCAATATAGTACAATGCAAATCGATATTATATAGGTGAACTGTTGTGTATTGTGCAAGGCTGCAAGGAACTGCAAGCACTGCATTTACAGACTGAAATTTGAAATGTGCGTCTTTAAACAAAGTTCTTGTCGAAATATGACATGTTTAAAAAATGTACTCTGCGTTCATTACTATTTCATTGTTGCCTCTCTACAGTCTCTAGGAACAGATACGGGTATACGGGTCCGTGTACAGGTCCTTATAACCGTACACACATCCGCAGGTACAGGTCAAAATTCCAACCAATGTAGGGTATGGGTACGGGTATGGTACACAGCTTTTGGGTACGGGTCGGGTACGGGTATAGTACTAGGGGGTACGGGTAGGGTAAAAAAGTTTTTGCACGGGTAGGGTAGGCATTTTGGTGTACCCGCACATCTCTAGTGCAGAACCCTGAATGTAAGCCAACATCATTTGAAAGTTATCTGTTCATGGATCCAAAGTCAGTGAAGGTGATCTCGCAGTAATGGTGTAAACATGTTCGTTCCACTTGGCTCCAAATATAAGCCATGCAGTAATGTTAAGTACTGATTGAAGTCGGTTCAGCAGGCTGTCCGGGAGTCCAAGTAGTAGACTGTTACAATAATCCCCACGTGTCAGGATAAGAGCACAAACTAACTTGATCACGTCTGGTAACAGTGGGTAACGATGGATCGCTTTAATCCTGAGCAGGTGGTAATAGAAGGTACAGGTCACTGTTTAAGTGCCCGGCGAGGGAGAGCGTCTCGACCAGGAGAACTCCAAGGAGATGTAGCTCAGTCGTTGGCGCAATGTTGACCCCGTCAATTGTGAATGGGTTGTGGTTGATCAGATGACTCCATCTCGGTGTGGTGACCCAGAGGAACTCAGTCTTTCTAGGATGAAGGGATAGTCGGTTCGCGTCTGTCCATTGTTTGACTGAGTAGATGCAGTCTGTCATTCTGGATCGAAGTCGGTCAACCTCGGATGGGTGGCAGGATGAACAGACTTGAACATTGTCCACATAGGCATGTGAGTCCAGCACATACGACTTGATAATTCGGCCGATGTCTCCTACGTATAGGACAAATACAGACTTGGGAGTCCTCGAGGCCGCGGCCTTGGCCTCGAGGCGCCTCGAGGTCAAGTGACACTGTTCTTGGCCTTGGGATACAAGTCCTTGGCCTTGGACCTGATGTCCTTGGCCTTGGCCTCGGGATTAAAGTCCTTGGCTTTGTACTCGAGGCCAAGTCCTCACACCATCGGCAAATTTTTGTCAATTTTGGGGCAAATTTTGGCAGTTTTTGGTGATTTTTTGCACATTTCACATTTATTTATTTAGTTAGTTAGTACATTATTTCTTCATTTCCTGGGGGGGGGGCAAAAAATCAAACTTTGTAGTGTAAAGGTCTACATGTGAGGTCCTCAGCCTTGGCCTCGGACCTGATTTCCTTGGCCTTGGCCCTGCTGTCCTTGGCCTTGTGTTACAAGTCCTTGGCCTCGCCTTGGCCTCGAAAGTTGTGGCCTTGACTCCAAGTCTGGATAAATAGTGGCGGGCCCAGAACGGATTGTGAGACTCCGCTAAGGACCCGGCATGGCGCAGACATAAGGCCATACCAGCTAATCGACTGAACTCTCCCGGCTAAATAGTCTCTGAGCCAGGCTAGGACGATGCATAGCAATAAACTGTCATCAATCAAAGTAGCGAACAGCAAACACATAAATTTTAACAGTTCAAAGGATAAGCTACTGTTCCAAAATGTTATTATAGGTGATAATTCTTATAACCCTAACTATGCCTGGTGCATAGCTACAATATTGATTTAGCATTTCCCTCCCATTGCTGAAGTTGTTCAGTCTGACTCTTTGGACCAGACTGAATAGCTGATTAGTCTCTTGTTGATGAGGATACCGTATATACTCGCAATAAAGTCGATCCGAGTATAAGCCAACCCTTAAATTTTTTGGATTTGAAGGTGTCTAAAATCAATGGCCCGGCTATAAGTTGAAGTGACGTCACCTCTGTGCACCCTCTTGAGGTGATTGAGAGAGTCGGAATAATGGCGGACACGAGCTGGGCGCGCGGCGCTATTATTTTGATTGAAAAACTGAGTTTTAGCTTTGAACTATCGAGAAACTGAACGATTTTTACATTCACAGATCGATTCCTGATAATTAAGAAAACTTTAATCCTGCTATTCGCTCAATCTTGACAATATGAAAAATTTAATTAAAAAAGTATTATAATATTTATGTAGCACCAATATATTACAATTAATATTTATGTGGCACCTATAAATTACTAATCTTAAAATCACTGATTTTATTTAGATGCCGTAGCTTATGTCGAAAGTGATTAATTACACAAAGTTTTAGCGCAATTGACTATTTTCGACATCCTCTGTGTCAAAACTTTGTCCGACAGTTGGTGCCTCGCGTATAAGTCGAGGTCAGGGTATAAGGCCTCTGAATTAGCCTTAAATTACTCGACTTTATCACGAGTATATACGGTAGATGCCAAGGGTAGTGGCCAGTTGTGTCTTCTGTTTGACGGCTCGAGAAAAAATTAATGCTTAGTATGTTGACTACTTGAAGTTTTGTAATCCTCGGATAAATCCTTTTTGATCCTTGCATTGGGGTACAACGGCGTAAAGGCACGTCCCCCAGATGGCAGAAGACAATGGCAGGGATGGTGGAAGTATTCAACTTAAGAGTATGAAAGAACAGTATTACTGGTGGAAGATCTTTGTACACTGTCGAGCAAGCAGAAGGTGCATATCTAAATATATGGGACATTGTGGCCAGCTCGATATACTGAGAAGTCCTGGCCAGTGCTTGGCAAAATCAGGCAGTGATGGGCAAAAGTTAACTAAAAATTAGTTAACTTTTAGTTAAACTACTTTTTTTTAGTTGCATCATAAGTTAAACTGGTTGGGTAAAAGTTTAGTTAAGGCATTAGTTAAACTGAAATTGTTTTAGTTAACTGGCTAATAGTTAAACTTGAGTTATTCAGATTTTATGCCACTTTCAGCACAGACTAAGTCACGTGTAGGCTCTACTTTTTCATGTCAACCGCATAATTACCTGTTTCAATTATGAATTATTATTATTACCGTTATTATTATTATATTTATTTATTGTTAAAATTGTGCTATATGAAATTATAATCGTAAATCGTGTTCGTTGCAGCTTGTAGCCTAGTTTTACTAGCTCGGTATAGCTCATGTCAAAGTTAAACAGTTAAAGTAATAAGTTAAACTGCTTTTAATTAGTTATCAGTTAAAGTTAAACTACTACAGTGAAAAGTTAGTTACTTAAAAAGTTAAACTGCTTGATTGCAAAAAAAGTTTAGTTAAAGTTTAACTAAAAAAATTTAGTTAGTGCCCATCACTGAAATCAGGGTCATGGAAAGACACAAAACATGAACAAGAAGAAAGCAGATCAATAAGCTGGATCGGTCATCGCCTGGATTACCAAGGCCTGTCCTGGTTGTTTGGGCACTAGGGCAGCCAGCAAAGTCAGCTACTTAGTGCCAAGAAATATTTGGGAAAACAGACAATACTGGAATTGGAATCTGGAATGTAAGAACTTTGAAATATGCAGAAGGATTAAATATACTAATACAAGAAATTAACAAGAATCAGTGGGATATTATAGGAATCTCAGAAACATGACGGAAAGGTAAAGGAGAATTTATAACATCAGTGGAAGAAGCAAAATACAAAATAATAAGCTCAGAAAGAGACGACAACAGTTCACAAGAAGATGTGACAATCGTTATAAAGGAAACGGCAGAGTTTGCGAACAAGTTAAAGACGCACCTATTCAACATCTCGTTTCCATGTTTATTGTAAAGCACCTTTGACTTTGGCCCTTGCTATGTTACAGCGCTATATAAATTGTCATGAACAATAACAATAACAATAAAAGCACTAATAGGTTATCAAGCAGTGTTATCTAGAATAATAACAGCAAGATTTAGAACAAAATTTGGAAGAATGACAATAATATAAGTATATGCTCCTACAAGCAGCAGCTCAGAAGGAGCAATAGACCACTTCTACAATAACTTACAGAGTACAATAAGTGCAGTGACACGATATGACATGTTTGTCATAATTGGAGACTTGGAATGCAAAAGTGGGTAAAGATTATGAAAGGGGCTGTCCATTAATTACATCAACAATTTAGGGGGGGAGAGGCTTGAAAAAGTTTGACAGTTATTGACAGGGGGAAGGTGGGGGTCAAGAGAAGTTGATGTCAACAATTTCTCTTTTTACAAATACTCAAAAAATAGGAAATTTCATAGAATACCACTTATTACAATGGAAAAAAGCATGGCAAAAAGGTCACCACCACATTTTGACACTCGATGAGCAAAACAGAGGAAAAATGGTCATCACCGCAAGAAATAATAACCTTGTTATTGGGACCTGTCATTGATCTTGGGGGGGGGGGGTCAAAAGGTTTTGACGTAATTATAGGGGGGTAAATGAAAGTTGACAGTTGTTGACAAAATGGGGAGGGGGTCAAAAATTGTTGACATAATTAATGGACAGCCCCAAACCTGGGGTGGCACAATTGGAAAATATGGAAAAGGAGAATCAAATGAAAGAGGAGAGCGTCTTTTAGACTTCTATGCAACCAATAAATTATATTATCAGTAATAAACACTTTCTTTGAAAAATGGGAAAACAAACATTGGACCTGGATATCACCACCATCCCCAGATACGGTGCACCTGCGATCTCAGTTTGAAGATTGTCTACATGAGATCATGTCATGGACCGCGACAAATCGCCTTGCATTCAATCCTGGTAAAACAGAATTGTTATGGATTAGTACTCCCAGGAAGGCTCACCTATTAGATCGTTCTCCTTTTATGATTGGTGATGTTGTCATTGCTCCGACCACGGAGGCGTACTTCTGGGTGTACTTCTTGATGACTCTTTATCCTTTGCTGGCCAAGTGAGCTTCGTAACTCGCGTCTGCTACTTTCAGCTGCGCAAGATTGCAGAGATTCGATGGTACATCAGCAGTGATCCACGTAGTCCAGGCACTAGTGCTATCCAGGTTGGATTACTGCAATAGTATTCTCCTGGGGCTTCCGGACTACCAGCTGGACTGTCTCCAATTGGTCATGAGTGCTGCAGCCCGATTGATCTTCAGCGCGAGATGGAGTGATCATGTGACTCCATTACTAAAGGAAAGGCTACACTGGCTGAAGATTTTGGAGCGCATAGCGGCATAGTTTACAAACTTTGTACGCTGACATTCCGAGCACTTAACGATCCTCTCTGCCCGGAGTATCTTTCTGTGCTCATACGGCGGCCGAAGTCATCAGACTGTCGGAAACAGCTGCGATCAAACAAGCGACTTTGCCTTTATGTCCCTCCATTCAAGACAGTGATGCTGGGGAAAGATCCGTGACCCAAGGCAACCCTCTTCTCTGGAATGCTCTTCCCACTTCAGTGACATCGATTACATCCTTCGAGGCATTTGCTACTGCCCTCAATATACATTTATTTCAAATATCTTACGAACATTTGTAAAATGCTCTTGACTTTAGCTTTGCCAAATTAGTTTTGGTTTAGATTACAATAAGCACCAGACCTTATAACATGAAATGACTGTAGAAATTTTCAAATGGTGAAAGTGTTGTTTAAAATGATATACAACAAACATAAAAAAGAGCTTCACTACATACTACATACCACATTGAACTTCCACCATTGATTACCTTGCATACCATGACAATTGTAAACAATTATTGGAGCTTTATGAGTTGACTCAGAAACATCAAAACAGACTGATCGCCTTCTTGGTCGGATGTCCTTGTGCCACGTTAATTCCATTTGCTAAAATAACACAATATATAATTTAAGATAAATAATTTAATTTTAATAATTTAAGACTTAGATGTGATAACAACCAGAACAGATCACCTACAAACATTACCTAACAAAATAAGGAAGGCCGGAGAAGTTGCACTAAAAATAAATATACAGAAAACTAAAGCAATGGTCCAAGAAGGACCAATTAAGCTAAAACTAAAGGAGGAAGTAAAAGAACAAGCATCAAAATTTGTTCGGCCGAACCGTTGGTTAAAATTCCGACTGGTTCGGCCAAACCGTTTGTTAAAATGACAACTATATCACCGAATCATCTGCTTGCTTACTGGCCTCCTGGATACATGTAGAAAACCTTTCGGCCCTTGGATTGACACTTGATTTTTAAGTGGTTGTCAGTCTTGTAACCCAACAGCATTCAAATGTTACTCTACTATGGCTATAATTACAGCGTATGTGGTTTATTGGTTAACACTTAAAAGTGCCCCACCATATGGTCCATGTCATCTCCCACCTAACTTCCTGCTTCACCGCACTCATTTCCAGTGGACATTAGGCTACCAGATCAAAGCTGGTGAAAACTGAAACTGCCAAAGGATTCCTTTGGAAGTGGTATTATAATTAGTAGATCTATGCCTTGGAAGATTCACTTACACCAAGCGCGACCAGTCATGATGGACGAGATGGACCAGGAGCCTGATGGACGAGTGTCCATTGTCTCACACCGTTATTTACCGGGGTATGCATTTTTCTCTGGACATTCCATTCCACTACTTTCTGTTGACTTTTGTAAGTTAGAAGCCTTCCATACGAAATGTCTCCACTCCATCATGGGAATTTGATAGTATGACTTTATTACGAACCAAGAAGTTCTTACCCGAGCTGAAATGCCTCCGCTTGCCGAACTATTAATCAAGTGCTGACTGGCTTTGTTCGGTCACATTGCCCACCTCAACGAGGATGTCCCAGCCCATCGGATCCTTAGCACCCATCTCTAAGTGTCACCCGGTCATCGTCCTGATCCTTCCTGGAGACACTCTCGTGGTCGACCAAGGATCCAGTGGATTGATCAACTTCGTCAGGACAGCAACAACACTCCTCCTACCATGCTGTGGCGTCATGCCATCCTCCTTGGCCATGGTTCCGAGGCAACGCAATGGCCCTCCGCTGGCTACGCGAAAAGATGAGATTCCACGGGAGACTGTCTCTGGCCATATACTCAGCTAACCCCCAGCTAAGACTGCCAAGTTCGGGGACAGATCCCTTTCAAGGGGTAATCCCATAGAGTGGAATTCCCTCCCGGTAGATGTCAGGTCAGAAATCTCCCCAGACCGTTTCGCTCAGAAACTGAAAACACACCTTTTAGTACTTCTTATGGAACTTTTCTGTAAAGTGCTCTCGTCTACTGCCTGAGCTTTAAGATAGAGCTATAGAAGTTGTCACCCTAATAATAATAATAATAATAATAATAATAATAATAATAATATAATAATAATACTGTACAGTATATATATAGCATAACATATATATATATATATATATGTTATATATATATATAAAAACGCGCACAAAATTTTGCCGATGAACTGCACGCCAACATTCAATCTGTTTCTAGCGGCACAGGTCCTGCTTCCGCAAAATTGCCGACCAGAAAAAGCAGAAACCAGATGCTGGCCGCCTCGGTGTCATCCAAGCTCGAGGATGGCAACGTAAGAGCGGCCGTGCGTATTTTAATGTCAGACGAGGAACCAGTCACACCCAATGCGCAGACACTCGAGGAGCTAAGGGCTAAGCATCCCACTCCAACACCGGACCGGGTGCAGATGCCCCCAATCAGCGACTGCCCTCCACTACAGGTCTCAGAGGAAGAGATCAGAAACAGAATCCGATCCTTCCCGGCAGGGTCCTCAGGAGGCCCGGACGGCTTGAGACCACAGATTGTAGCCGAACTTATCGCCGGTTCGGAAGCGGGCAGCCGATTACTCTCTGCCATCACTGGTCTCACCAATCTGCTCCTCGCAGGCACCTGTCCAATTCAGGTCCAACCTATTCTTTTTGGGGGTAACCTGCTAGCCCTACGTAAACCATCAGGGGGCCTGCGCCCCATTGCAATTGGGTATTTTTGGCGTCGCCTAGCATCAAAGTGCGCAGCAAATTTTGCGATGACCAGGGCACCTGAATACCTTGCACCTTTGCAGGTAGGAGTAGGGTGTCCCGGTGGATGCGAGGCCGCCGTTCACTCAGCCAGACGCTACTTAGAGGCAATGCCCAACAACCACGTCCTGGTGAAGCTCGACTTTAGCAACGCCTTTAACAGCGTGCTAAGAGACAGCATGTTGACGGCCCTCGCAGATTTGCTGCCAGAGCTATCGGCCTACGAACATTTGTCGTATGGCAGTCCAAGCAGTCTCAAGTTCGGTCACTATCTGTTACCATCGCAAATGGGCCCGCAACAAGGGGACCCCTTAGGCCCCCTCCTCTTCTGCCTCCCAGTGCAATCTGTCCTCCAGAAATTGAAAGCAACCCTTACACTGGGGTATCTGGACGACATTACACTGGGAGGGGAGGCAAAGGTCGTGGCAGGAGATGTCTCTGTTCTCGAGGAAGGGTGTGCAGAGCTAGGCCTCTCACTGAACTATCAGAAGTGCGAGGTAGTTTGCAAAGGCCCGGCTCCAATCGCCAACACCGTCCTCGAACACTTTCAGAGCATCCACCCACAGGAAGCCACCCTGCTAGGGGCACCCCTCTCTACCGCGGAGGCCTTCGAGACCCTTATGTCGCGGCGCATAACCGAACTGCACACTGCACTGAGCCGCTTACCATTAATACACACGCAGGACGCCCTAATCCTTCTTAAAATGTCCCTCACTCACACAAAGCTGCTGTACACGTTGCGCTGCACTCCTTGCACCGGCCATCCTTTACTGGAAAGTTTTGACGACACAATGCGCCAGGGACTGAGCAGGATCCTAAACATGCGCCTCTCAGACCACCAATGGGTTCAGGCCACGCTGCCTATTAGAGATGGCGGACTGGGCATTCGTCGGGTGTCTTCGCTGGCATCTTCTGCCTTTTTGGCTTCAGCTGCGAGCACCCGCGGACTCCAGTCATCCATTCTCCATAAGGCTGGGCTGGCCATTGACTCACATGAGGCTGCAATTCTCACCAAATGGAGCCTAGAGAGCCAGATCCCCATTCCAGCATCAGGCTCACTCGATAAGCAGGCCACTTGGGACCGCCCAATAATTCTCAGGGAGATTTCCAACTTGCTTAGCTCCGACCTTAGCCAATACCATCAGGCCCGCCTAAGAGCAGTGGCAACGGAACACGCCAGCGACTGGCTTCATGCGCTGCCCATCAGCTCTTGCGGTCTGCGCTTGGACGACGAGACAACCAGAGTTGCAGTGGGTCTCCGTCTTGGCGCTTTTATCTGTGAGCGGCATCTCTGTCCCTGTGGAGAGCAGGTCCAGGAGAATGGGTCCCATGGACTCTCCTGCAAACTCGGACCAGGTCGCCTTGCACGTCATTCCATGCTCAATGACGTAGTCTACCGGGCCCTGGTACGAGCTGGCATACCATCGGCCAAGGAACCGCCCGGTCTTCTCAGATCCGATGGAAAGAGACCGGACGGCATGACCATGATTCCGTGGCAAGCCGGCCGCTGCCTAGTGTGGGACGTCACAGTGGCAGACACAGTCGCTGCCACTCATCTGCCAGTGACGTCTCTCTCTCCCGGAGCCGCTGCTGAAGCAGCTTCAGTGAGGAAAATCGCCAAGTACACTGACTTGTCGGCCGACTATTTCTTCTTGCCATTGGCCTTCGAGACTCTTGGTCCTATCAGTCACGACGCACTCACTTTCATAAAAGAGTTGGGCCGTCACCTTTCCGTACTTTCCGGAGACACTAGAGAGAGAAGTTTTTTGCTCCAACGTATTTCGATGATCTTACAACGCTTTAATGTGATTGCCTTCCAAGGGACTTTCTCTGCTTCTGGTCCGGATCAAGACGAGAGCTGAAAAGTATATATTCTTCTGTCTCCGGACACTTTCTTGTAATAAGTCCCTCGGGAACTAAGTACCGAGGCAAAAAAAATATATATATATATATATATATATATATATATATATATAGTAGTGGGTTGAAACATAAAAAATTTTGGAATTTCTTTACGGAACTTGGTAATTATTTGAGAATTTAAGTCTAAAGAAAGAAACAACTTATAAAATGGTAGTTGCACTATTGCAAATGCCCCATTTTTGGCCCTAAAAATTGTAGCATTTATCAGCATTTATCATTGATTACAGACTTGTTAATGCTCCCTATTTTTCGCTGACAATTTTTTTAATCTACCTGACTTTCGACTCTAATTTGATTGCCTCTTTGTTTTAGCTGTACACTGTTTAATAATTGATTCTATAAATTTTGGAAAGTGTGGTTTCGACATGAGAACAAGAAACATTACACGGCATGCTATATTCTGCAATTCTAGAGGACTTCCTTTCAATATGATGCCGACAAATGCTCAAGTTGGACAGCACTTCTTGCGCATCAAAACAAAAAAGAATGACACAAAGACAATAAAATAGCTGTGTCAGAGGCTGTCATCAATCTCCGGAACAAGGCTTCCATTCCAACACGTCAAGTTTGAAAATCGAACACCCCTCTGTCGGAACATAGGGTGTTCGGGTTAGAAGTAATATATTTCTATCAAATGTTGTCCAATTTTCAAACTTTTTGATTTATTTTGTCCCACTGACTTTCTCCTACAACTTTGCTGCTCATCCAAGTAGGGTTACCACTCAAAAATTTTAGCTGGTGAGCTTTGAAAAAATGTTTTGTGAGGGGGTGCTATTCTAGACCGTAGGGTGGACCATACCCCTACATTATTTTTTTGGCACAGATGGTTAGAAAGAGCAATAAAAATGCTAAACAGTGGTGTATACCTAATCTTCTTAGCTCTCATATTGCCTGAGATATAGATCATATAATAAATGTAAATATTCAGTTTTGTAGAATGTTTTTCAAGCAAAATAAATGGCCGGCACGGTGACGGCTTCTAAAATTTTAATGGACGGTAAAGGGGTTAAGCGCTCTTGTCTTGGACCTTAGTCTTGTATATTGCGCGGAAGAAATTGTCTGGTAATAATAATAACAAATTAACAATAATAATAAATATTTACCTGGTACTATATTGACTCTATTAAGAGTAGATTTGTGTAACTGTGATGTACCCATGAGAAATATAAGTCATAGAGGGCACCAAATTCGAAGCTGCAGGGAGGTGCTGTTCTGGCTAGTTTTGGCTTTGGTTAGTACACTTGGTTTGCCAAGTTCCTATGGCCTACTATGGCCTGTTGCACTCTGGAACCACTCTTTTAGCAGTGGAGGATTAAACTAATGTGCAGTAGTTTAATCTGTTCGAGAGATCATTCTGTATCAATTACAACAAGACTGCATGAAATGATTGATTGTAAATCACTTCTGAACTTTAAGGAACCAAATTCATTCAACAGCTTTGATCTGCCCTCAAAATACTAAATGTTAAATACGAGCAATTAAATTTGAGCAGTGCCATCATTCCAGGTACAGTAAATAATTATCATTCTGGTGGGTTGTTGCTGCTGCAGTAATGTTACTTATAGCAGAAATCTATAACTATAGAAAATTACTGCTTAGCACAAAGAAACAGATTTTGCAACTATTGAGAAATAAACAGAAGTGATATAGATTTTAAAAAATTACAAAACAGTGAAGGGCATTCAGTTGAAGTGACAGTCTTTTACCTGTTCACCACCCTGGTTAGGGTCATTTTTCAAGCATGATGCCAAACCAAAACGATCATTTTCACCACGGTATTTGGTATCTACACAAAAATTAGTTCCAAGACTTCTGAGCTAAAACAAAAATGTCAGAGCAAAGAGAAAAATATTTCATAATTAAAAATTTAAGATATTTGTGCTCAGTTGACAAAAAATTCGAGCTCTTCATTTTATCAATCATTTATTGATCTCAATTAGCTAATGACATTTTAAGAATAACTAAACACCAGACTTGTGTCAAATCAATTGTTCAAAATCCATACTGTGGTGTTTCAAGAACCAGACTGAGATGAGGTATCCCGTAAGTCGAGGAGCCTGAACTCGCCATCTCACAATGGTAATGAATTTTGGTGGTCAAACTCAGTGGCGTAACCACACCCAGGCAATTATGGGCAATGCTCAGGTTACTTTGCTTTCTTCCCGGGTTGAAAAAACTAAAAAATTAAGCCTTTCATTTTTGGTTTTGCTTACTTTTGCACTGCATGTACGTCATTGCAATAATATACCAACAGCATAGGCGTCAATCCTGTGAGGGTCCTGGAGTCCGGACCCTCACAAAAATTTGGTTGTGAAGGTCCATAAGGCATTGGACCCTCTCAAAAATCTGAATGAATCTATATTGTACCGTTATACAATTATTTAATAAATTGTGCTGTATAGATAATACACGTAGATATTATCAGCAAATGGTATTTTGGAACATTAATAAGTAATAAAAATTATGCTAAAAGGGTTAAGGTTAGGGTAAGGCAAAACAACAGGTGGACCTTCAAAACTTTTACTACAGATTGATGCCACTGACCAATATTCAACAACAGTCTCTGGGAAACGTGTTTCACAGGTTACAGGTATCAGCTAGAAATGCAGTAGGTACTACAGTTATTGTGTTTGGCTGGTCTATGTATCTGCATGATATATCGAATTTCAGTTATGGTGGTAATCGCCCATCTGAATGGATGATTTATTTCCTCTGCATCTTCCTCTACCAAAGTAGACTCTATCTAAGGTGGTATGCTGAAGATTTATGTCTTGGTGACTGATAGCAGGGATAGCAGGTAGCTGAAGTATCTCTGACATGTGCGTGCTACGAATGTGCTCAAAATACGCAAAAGACCCATCTTAGAAGCAAAGTCGCAGCTGCTTTGGGATCTGACCTTTTTGACCCGAGAGGTACTCCGATTTCCCTGTGTATCTACTTCTAAAGTTTGCAAGCAGCCATTTGGTCAGAAACGGTAAGGTCAGCACTGGGCAACAAGGTACAATGACATCAAGAGAACATTCCTAGAATTCCTTTGTATAATGCCATCAAAGCAGGTGGTTGTGCTTTAAGAGTTAAGTTTATTACAAGTTCGCGCCAAGAGTAAATTTATCGTTTTACTCACAATCTCGCACATAGTCAGATTTAAAAACAAACAAACATATCTTCTCAAATCAGCCATGGCTACTCTACAACTGTAGATGGTGGAAATAAACGAAAAGAAGAGCAATTGGCAGCAGCATCGTCTAGATTGCACAAGTTGTTTGCATTTGGATTTTTCAATAATTCTAAAGCACGCAACCAGTTAGAAGTGGGGTCTATGGATTCACTCTTTACAATTCATCTGCTGAGCAATTGTGTTGCCTCATGGAATGGTATCAATTTAAAATCCACATGTTAATTTTTTTAATAATGATTTTTGTTGAGTGGCTGTCCATAAATTACGCTGGATCGCCTGCCTCTCTACTCTGCAGTCCTGAATGGGGCTGCTCGCCTAACTCATCGGTCTGCGCGTTGTGAGCACGTCACTCCGCTACTTATTGATCTGCACTGGCTGTCCATGCCAGAGCGCATTAAGTTTAAACTATCAAGTCTCGTTTATCGTTGCCTGCACGGAACAGGACCGAACTATCTGGCGACCAAGTTGCGCAGCGTCTCGGATCTCGAAGGCCGTAGAAGACTGAGATCCTCCACTACGGCTGAACTGATTGTCCCTAGGACGCGTCTCGTCACTGTTGGTGATCGAGCTTTTCCGGTAGCTGCTGCGCGCGCTTGGAACTCACTTCCCGCTGACATCCAGAAGTCTCCGTCACTCGACACATTCAAGAAACGCCTCAAGTCCTGGCTATTCAGAACTAGTTACTGTATTTAGTTATTTAGTTATGTAATGTGTTCGCGCAGTCTGTCGACTAGTCACCACATTAATCTTGACTTTACTTACTTACTTACTTACTAAACAAAATAGGGAGGGGTTGGAAAAAGTTCGACAGTTGTTGACAAGGGGAGGGTTCAAAATTTGCCCCCAAAAAAATTGTTTACGTAATTTATGGACAGCCCATGGTCAGCTGCCCGGGTTACATTTTAACTCTGGTTATGCCACTGGTCAAACCCAGAGCTAATCGGTCATTCCACCTAGCAGCTCACAAAACAAATATATTCCAGAGAATAGGGCCAACTAACTTGAAACCTCTTTTCAGGAATAATGAGGTTAGTGCTTATGGCACGCTGATGGGATTTTGAGTTGTGGACCAAAGACAGGACCGACCAGGGATAGAGCTAAGGGGATGGAGTAGCTCTGACAGATACGGTGGAGCAGTACCAATAAGATAAAGTGCAACTGCTTTCAGGACATGAAACACAACTTGGGCAGGATAAGGCTGGCAATGTAGATCAGACATCATACACATTCACTAAAGTCATCATGTCTAGTGATATCCTGGTTGCCAAACAAAGAACCAACCAAATTGCATCCACTGAAGATCAACAAAAAGTGAACCACAGTAGAGTTAAGACTGAAACAAATAAAAGTATGAATCAAAGTAGAAGTGGATGGTAAGTCTAATGTACACTGAATGACTCTGAGCTGGTGGGGATGATACAAACAACTGAAACTAAGTGAGTTGATATGTTCCATAAATGTCAACTTAAGAGTCCAGAATAATGCCAAGATTACATACAAAAGAGAAAGAGAGGCCATGGAAGGCATACTGCAAAGATAGGTGGTTGATTTTTGAGAGATGATCTTGAGTACCAAACCAAACGAGCTGAATTTTAGTTGGATTAAGTTTGAGTGCATCCATGAACGAAGTAAGTGAGAGGCTTCAATAAATCCACGAGTGATCTGCAGCACATTAATGGGGTTGAAATGTGATTAGGCCTGAATATCATCAGCATACATATGTATTTTAAAATCAAATGGTGTGCAACATTATTCTTGTTGTAGGCCTTAGCCTTGTCTACTGTGCTATATAAATTGTCAATAAATAAATAAATAAATTACTAGTATAAAGTACATACAAAAGAGGTCCAAGGACCAAACTCTTGGATCTCCACATGTGATTGGCACTTCACAGGAGTAGGCAGAATCAAACCACATAGCCACACGGTGATCATAGATAAGATGAAACCAAGCCATGAGAATCTCAGATACCAATAGAGAGGAGAGGTGCTCTAGAAGAATATCATGGTCACCCGTTTCTAAAGTAGCACTGACATAAAATAAGGCAAGAAGAGTTCTAACCAGTTAGTGGTCCTATAGAGGGTGCAAGTTCAAGCTCTCTGTTTTACAGACTTCCTGCCAAGACCAAGACTTTGGTATAGAAGAACCAGATCAAGACAAAAACTTGGATAGCAACCAAAAAAGAAATAACCCTTTCAAAACATTACCACAGATTCAGTTTAAAAACTGAATGTAGACAATAATCAGCTTCATACATAAACACATCAAAATAAGCTTATCAAATTGAACAAATGTCCACTCATTGCAGGTGGACACATGAAAACCTGAAATACATAATCTCTGATCCCCAGAAAGAAACTCAGGTGAAAGACCCATGTAGTAGTAGTAGTAGTAGTAGTAGTAGTAGTAGTAGTAGTAGTAGTAGTAGTAGTAGTAGTAGTAGTAGTAGTAGACTTCTTTAGCGCCATTGTAGTAGTACATCTGCACCAGTCGATGGTCGCTTCAGTAAATAATCGTAGTCGTAATCTTGTCCATGGTGAATCGAGGTTGTAATCCAAAGGTCAGTCCGTACTTACAGATTCCAGGTTAAGGCGGATATGCAGTCAGGAATAGATGTGTTTTAAGTCTAGACCTGAAGGTAGTAAGACAATCAGTTTGGTGGACCTGTACCGGCAGAGAATTCCAAAGTCTGGATCCGGCAACAGAAAAAGCACGTTTTCCAGTAGTGGTCTTGCTATATGGTATGTAAAGAGTAGTAGCATCAGATGACCTCGTTGAGTGCTGGTTGTCTTGAGCAGTCAGTAACGATCGGAGATACATTGGCTGATTTGTGTGGAGCGTCTTATGCACAATGAGACTTATCTTGAATTCAATCCTTTGTTTGACAGATAGCCAATGAAGTGATTTTAGGATTGGTGTGATGTGGTCATATTTGGCAGTTCCAGTGATAGCCATGGCTAATGAATTTTGAATCCTTTGCAGGCGGTTTAAGTCAGATCTTGAAATCCCAGTATACAGCGAATTGCAATAGTCGAGAAAACTCGATACCAAAGCGTTGGCCAGAGGAATAAGTGCAGAGGAAAGGATGAGGTGCCTAATCCTCCTTACATCTCGTATCTTATAGTGAGCAGAACGGCAGACGAAATCAATGTGTTCTGAGAATGAGAGGTGATTATCAAAGATAACACCAAGATTATGAGCAGACTGAGAAGGATGAATCAGTGAAGTGCCAAAAGAAAGACATGCTGATGACAAGTCGATCTTCTTAAGCTGAGGTGGTGTTCCTACTAGTAGAAATTGGGTTTTTCCTGGATTTAGGAGGAGTTTGTTTTTATTCATCCAAGTGTGAACAGAAGCCAGAATGCTCGACAGATGTTCCAGGGATGGTGAGGTAGATGGTTGGTCGAAACTCAAGAAAATTTGGGTATCATCTGCGTACAAATGATAAGCAGCATTTTGCATGGTGAGAAGGTGACTGAGAGGGGCAGTGTAGAGTGTAAAAAGAAGAGGTCCTAGAACAGAGCCTTGTGGGACACCGCAATCAAGCTTTCTAGATTCTGACATGCAGCTCTTGACACACACAGATTGCATACGATTTTGTAGATAAGACTTAAACCAATTTAGTGTAACACCGGTAATGCTAAAAACCAGTTTTCTAGCCAGTGAATGAGTATTGAGTGGTTCACCATGTCAAATGCAGCAGTGAAATCCAAGAGGACAAGAGCAGTGACTTTACCCTGATCCATAGCGGTTATGATGCTATTTTGAACAGTAAGAAGAGCTGTTTCTGTGGAATAAAGCTTACGTTAGACCGATTGAAGAGGTGTATAAAGAGAATTTGACAACAGATAGTTCTCCAACCTTCGTGCAACTATACGTTCAAGAAGTTTCAATATGAAATGTAGATTAGAGATTTGCCTATAATTGTTTAAGTTCTCAACATCGAGAGACGCTTTCTTGAGAAGCGACTTAACAATAGCTTGTGCAAAAGATGGAGGGAAAGTCCCTTCCGACAAGGATAGGTTTACTAGGGAGGTGAGTAGATGTCCAAGTACATCAAAGCAACCTTGCTCGCTAGAGGGTGGTGGCAAAATGAGGAGCATCAAGCTCAGTGCTGAAGCTCTAGGTGAGCTGTTGACATCCAAGAAAAAGAAGCAGAATCTTATCATTTAGGGGCGTTGGGCAGTGCCTTAATCAGTAGCAACGACAATGACTATTGAAATTATAGCATTTAATATAGTGTAGTGATGATGAGAAGGTCAGCTTTAACATCTTTACACTAATGCTTCCCTTCAAAGGTAAAGATAGGTCCTGTACTCGAGTCTGATCGTTGGGTTCCAGCGCTTATCTCCGGCAATCAGCGACGTGGGTGGTATAGGCCATTAATCTGGGGTAGGTTGCTATTACTTTCCCCAGACCCACGTTTTACCTCGCAGCTTAATGCTGCTCCTCAATTTGCCACCGCCCTCTAGCGAGCAAGCCTCAGCAAGGTCGAGTCCAGCCTTAGAGCTCCTGCGGGAATTGAATCCGCGACCTTCTGCTCCATCGTCCAGCGTTGTTACCACTCTTCTAACTTCCCTTAGATACAGTTAAACTGAGGAGCTGATTATGCAGTTATGGTTGCTGCCCATCCCATTCTTGAATTTGTCCCAAGTTGTGGTTCTATAAAGTCAATGCTCCTTCATTAAGGAGATATCAACATCTCTATCTCCTGTGAAGGTTTTCAAGGTTGGCAATACAATCACTTAGAGATAAGGCCCTAAGGACAACAAATGAAAGGATGACATAAGTAGATGGTGATCTTTCCAGTTTTGTGTTGCTGCTGCAATGGTGCACAGTTGTGCAGTTGAGACAGGCGATGCATAATGCCTTGTTTTATACATCTGATCCTGTTGAGAAAGAACTGTGAAAAGCCATTTGAGAGCTGAGTACAGTTATCTGGTGACAGAACTTCACAGTCTTCTGTAGTGTGAAGTTTGTCACATATGGCAGCCCAGCAATGTTAGGAGTCATTTGCAGCTTGAATTCTGTTGCCATAGAATTGACCTTTTGCTTGATGTCATTTCTACTGGTAGTGTGGCATGCTTTACTGTAGGCTATGTAGCCTTCTGTTATGCTGCAGACTTATAATATAATATATAACAAGGTTTAAAGTGGTTCAGTAGGGACGCCCTGTGTGAGAACCACTGTTAACTTCCAACTTCTTTTGAGTCAACACCTTATCCTCTTGCTTTCAACGGTGGGAGAGGATAGCGACACTCCAGTCTCATTGATGATTTGCTGCCGCCAAAAACCATCGAGGGGCCTGTGAATTATCAACACAACGCCAGCCACCAGTTGACATCATCTCTACCATTATAATTAAATTGTGTTTGACGTTGCTTGCAAACCTCATTACCCACCTCGCTTTGCTGTCATTCACCATAGACAGATATCTCCTGCATGTGATGAGTGGGCAGTGTTTGTTTAGTATGCCAGATACAACATTGTCTAGCTGCTTGTCAAAGGAGTTGGTGGTTTTCTTTGGCTTAGGTATGGGACACACACCACACGCTTCTGATCCAACTGTGTAAGAAGCAATGTGCAAAAATTAAAGTTGCAGGTGAAGCATCAGATGATAATTAAAATTGAGAAAAATGTTAGAGAGGGGTGTGTAACCTCATTCTATTTATTTGACATTCTGACTAGGATGGCAATGAGAGAAATTTTGGAGGGTTTTGATTGAGGAATTGTAATCACAAGAAAGACTTCAAACTTAATATATATGTTAATGACCACATTCTACTGGAAGAGTATAAAAGAAAATTCAGAAAGAGATGGTACATACACTGGATAATGTAAGACAATAAACATTAAAAAACCCATAAGTCATGAATAAAGATGGCACTCAATGCAGAACATGTGCTATAAAGGCTCAACTAGAACAGGCAACAAGTTTTATTTATTTAGAATTCAATATTACAGATGATGCTGAATGTGAAGCCAAACTTTATGCCAAAATGAATAAGGGTCGCAGAAGCTGTAACTGCAACCCAGCGCGTCCACGGGTGGCAGATAGTGGAACAGCTTTCAGATATGAAGGGTAGCTGCAAAATAAGCGGGCAAAAGTCTGACGAATAAGCAGTCGTGGACCTATATTGGTCCTATATTACTTTGTTGGCTGCTTGACCTTCTTTTTTTCTTCCATCATCTATAATGACGATGAGTTTGATACGAGATGAATCCAGGTCTTCCTATCTCTAGCCACGTGTGTTGCTTCTTCTAAGTTCAGATTTTGTTTTCTGACATCTTCTTTTATATTATCTATCCATCTTCCTTGTCATCTAGCTTGTCTTGCTACTTTGGTTTCCCTCACTATGACAGTGCAGAGCTCTCACAGGTAGTCTTTCTACTCCCATTTTTGTCACATGTCCAAACCACTGTAGTCTTCTCCTTCGGATTTTGTCTATTGCTGTGTCTTTCATATTCGTTCTTTCTCTGATTTCTTCATTCCTGATCTTACCTCTTCTTGTGATTCCTAACATTCTTCGAATATGAAAGACACGGCAATAGACAAAATCCGAAGAAGACTACAGTGGTTTGGACATGTGACAAGAATGGGAGTAGAAAGACTGCCTCTGAGAGCTCTGCACTGTCATAATGAGAAACGTCATCAGAGCACTGTTAGAAATTAGATCAATGACAGCATGCACTGAATTAGAATGACAATGTAGCAAGAAGCAACAAAAAACTGGAGGAAGTTTATTCATGATGCTGTCTACATCTTAATGAAGACAGTTGAACACAAGACATCAGAACACAGGACTGACTTTAGCATTTTAGGTTAATTCCCAGAGCAGTGCTTCCCAACCTTTTCCCAGCCACGGAACACTATCAAAGAAACATACAATCAATGGCACACTGCAGCCGACAAGCAATAAAAATCTCATCTGTGATCGATCGTGATCTCTCCATTTTCCCAAGCTGACAAGCAAAAAAGTTGTCAATTTATTTACATTAGCTGTTAGTTAGATTCTATTCTAGATCTAAAAAAGCATTAATTTTCCAACATTTTGTCGCGGCATACTTCTAAAGTTGCTGCGGCACACTTGTGTGCCGTGGCACACAGGTTGGGAAGCACTACCCCAGAGTGTAAAGTTCTATATAAATTGCAATAATAATAATGATAATGATGATGACAATAATAATAATAATAGTAATAATAGCAAAATCAACAATAAAAACTGAATTATGCTGCACCTCTCCCTCTGCAACATTTGGAGGCTCAACCATAGGATATCTTTTGGGAAGATCAAAGGCTATTTCCTGCATGAACCACTTAAATGGTTTGCAATTTAGCTTTTCACGAATTGCAAATTGAGCCTTCAGGTCACCAGGATTTATATTTTTGTAGTGTGGTCGCCTTTCGTAGATGTAATTTTTATATTCGTCCATCCATACTTCAGCAACACGACGATAGTTCTGCAAAATAAGCCATAAAACTATACAAAAGTTTCAACTGCTCATACTTGTAAGTAAAGTCAAATTTTAGACCCAATCATTGTCATTTACCGGTATGTCCTCCAATTTTGAATTGAAGTTCAGAACTGATTCTGCAATAAATGAATGTATTTACACACTATTTTAATATTCTGTTACTTCTGATGTCATCTAAAATATGTGCTTCGGGCTATATTGAGCTTAAACTTGGATGATCTCTAAAGCCATTAACCCGTTGAAGGGGGAATTAATTTTTACAAGACGTTACCAATTTGGGTTATTAATTTTGGAGAATAACGTTATTTTGAACTGTTAACATGTACTTTTTAAACTTACTATATTTCAGGCTATATAGAAGCTACAAAGATGTGGTTTGCATCATTGTTTAGCATTTTTATTGTACTTACCATCCATCCGTGCCAAAAAAGAAATTTCGGGGGTTGGGTCCACCCTACAGACCAAAATATGACCTCCTCCCAAAAAATACGTTCAAAGGTCAATAAAAAAATTTTTCAGCGGTGACCCCCTAGGTTCAGCGGCAAAGTTGTAGGTTGGTGTCTTTGGAACAGATTAGTTCAAAAATTTTGAAGATGGGACCCAATTTGGGGGAGTTATGGTGTTTCTACACCAGGCACCCGTTGCTCGGAGAAGTGACATTTTTTTGCGAGAATCTCAAATCTGAAACACCTTACCTTGCAGGCTATATAGAAGCTACAAAGACGTGGTTTGCATCATTGTTTAGCATTTTTATTGTACTTACCATCCATCCGTGCCAAAAAAGAAATTTCGGGGGTTGGGCCCACCCTACAGGCCAAAATATGACCCCCTTCCAAAAAATACGTTCAAAGGTCAATAAAAAATTTTTTTCAGCGGTGACCCCCCTAGGTTCAGCGGCAAAGTTGTAGGTTGGTGTCTTTGGAACAGATTAGTTCAAAAATTTTGAAGATGGGACCCAATTTAGGGGAGTTAAGGTGTTTCTACACCCAACACCCGTTGCTCGGAGAAGTGAAATTTTTTGTGAGAATCTTGAAATCTGCAGGCTATATAGAAGCTACAAAGATGTGGTTTGCATCATTGTTTAGCACTTTTATTGTACTTACCATTCATCCGTGCCAAAAAGGAAATAAAATCAAGAAAACGTTTTTAAACGGCGAACACCGTGGTGGAAGAGCAAAACAGTTGCGAGACGTTTTAAAACGTCGAACACCGTTCGCATATGATTTCCGGGCGACGTTTATAAACGTCGAACCCCTGTAACGGGTTAAGAACAAACTTTAAGCTGCTGAGATGTGGTTCTTAAGAAAATTATATATTGTAATGGACATGGACAATAGAAGTTATTGCAGTAATATTAGCAAGTATAATTATTAATTATGGTGATGTCAGACTTATTGTGGCTTGCTGTTATGATTTTCTTTGTATAGTTGACTGTAGATGTGGCAGACGATACCCGAGATCGGATATTCTGATTGGTTGCAATCAAGGTCAAAGTATCAGAAGGAATTAGGTCGGTCTCGAATCCAATCAGCACGAGTAGGTTTGAGAACGAATAGTCAGCTGATCAATTTGAGGAATGTGGAATGAACCAAGAAGGAGAGCCTGCTGATGAGGAAGAAGATGTCGGATGTTGATTGAAATTATGTTTATGTCCAGGATATATTATTTAGCGCTGTAACATAGTTAAATACCAAAATCAAAAGCGCTTTAACAACGCTGACATGTCAATGAAGGTTCGAAGGTGACGATGTTAAAAATCTGCACAGATGATGGAAAGAACTCGCTGCCGTGTAGAAATTCGGTGCTAAGTCCTTTAGAAGCGGTCCTTCACAAGAAAATTGTAGCCACATTGACAGGTCAATGAGGAACGGAAGATGACGTTAATGGGCCGCAGGTTGGTAGTATGAGTTCTCCGCATGGTAACATCCAGCAGTGAAATCCAAAGAAGCGGTCTTCCATCAGAGAATAGTTCGTTGTCGAAATTGGCAAACCCGACTAAGATGCAGGTTCCAGCGAGGTCCGGAATGACAGTCGCACACGCAGTCACGTTGAATTCTCGCGGCGACCATAAATGGCCGACATATTGGCGGACTCCTCAACGGCGGCGGCGACTGACATTCCAGAACGACGAGGAAAAGTAGAGGATGGCAAGACACTTTGGAAAACTGACGAGTGGAATGCAGTCCTCACGGTTGGTGCAAAAACCAAGCGCAGAACATCGGTAAATGCAGAAAACGAACAACGAAACCATGACACGTACAAGCACGTGCAGGCAGCCGCGTGGGCGCCAAAACCGGAAATAGTTGAGATTGTTTTGTTTTAATTAAATCATTTTAAATGAAATGTTTAGTAATTGTGAGGATTACTTGCATCGACTGGCATATTAATTAGAGATGTGCGGGTATACCCTTCCCGTACCCACAGGTACGGGTACATCCATTTTTACCCATAAGAACATATTTTCATTTCTCTCTATTATAGAAAATTAGCAATGTAGTAATAGAAAAAAATATTATTGAGTAAAGTGTATTAGTGTAACTTGTATATTGCATTCAGTTTGTCAGACAGACTGAAAGTTATATGCCACTGCATGCATTTTACTTACTGAAAGTATAAAGGAAATACAAATGACGTTATCTGATGTCATCAGTAAAGTATCAAACATAATCAAACGTAAAATAAATCATTGTAATGGTGTCCTGCAGTGATAATGTTCCTTTGGTAAATTGTTTCGTTGTTCCACTTCAGCTCTAATGCCTCCTCTTAGCTAAACTATATCCCTGTACTAAATATTTTAAACAGGCCCATCGAATCTTCTAGTTCATGTCCGACATTCAAGCAGGCTTAGGCTAGCCGACTAGCTGTATTACACAATGTTACCAACCAGTAGTCCAGTACCCCAGAAAGAACCCGGGCCTACTATTTGCCAAGTGGATTACAATGATTCCTAAGCCCTAGATCTGTCCCAATTCAAATATGTGCCTCTTTAAAAAAATTGTTGTCAACATATGACATATTTAAAAAATGTACTCAGTTTTCATTAATACATTAATGTTGTTGCCTCTCTATAGTCTCTAGGAACGGATACGGGTGTACGGGTACGGGTACAAGGACCCGTGTGTAGTACCCGTACCCATACCCGCGGGTACGAGTAGGGTAGGCATTTTGCTGTACCCGCACATCTCTAGTATTAATCTCTCTGGAATGAGTTTAAGCATTTACAGGGCACATGATTGATTTTAAATGTTTTATCTTTTCAAACAATATGGATGCATTGCAAATCTGCGTACAGATGGCATTTGTAGCAACGATTTTGCAGAGAATTTTCTGAACTATAATATTATTATTATTACATGTTTGTTAATGCACATCGAGTCATTCACTAGGTGAAGAACCATAAGTGCGGGGTGAGTCACGTGTCCTAAACAGTGTAGGCCAATAATAATATATAATCAAATTGACACATTAGAACTTGTGACTAAAATGTAGTCACTGGCAGTAATCTGTTGTTAGCAGTGGTGTAGACAGGGGAGGTATTGGGGGTTAAAACCTCCCCTTGGTTGGCTGACCAAGAAATTTTTATTGTGCATTATTATTCTGTGGGTAGAGGGGCACCAAACTCGGGTTTAAAGTAATGAAAAAAGAAAAATTTGAAACCTCGAAAGACTAAGCAGTGAATAAGGAGCCATTGCATCCTATGCTTTGAAGTTCGCATAGATCATAAATTTTATAGGAGGCAATAAGGGAGATGTTATGGGTTTACAGCAGATGGTTCAAAGGATGTGAGTAAACTAACCTTTATTCATCAATTTCGATTCCAACAGTCCAGTTTCACGGCGGGCTGATCCGCAATGGATGCAATCCTTGCTCTCAGACTCCTGTCTGAGATTCACTGGGAGTTTAACAGACCATTGCAAGTGGCTTATGTCGATCTAAAATCAGCCTTCAACTCCGTAGACCGTCAGGCACCCTGGATGCAGTGATGTGACGTCTCGAGACACTGTCTCGTCTCGAGACAGTCTCAAGACAGTGTTTTCAATGTCTTGGTCTTGCTGGCCAGTGTCTCGGTCTTGGTCTCATCATTACTGTCTTGGTCTTGTGATTCAAGACTGAGACAGTGGGTTTTTCCACTGTTAGTAATAATGTTTTCAGTGGTAGATGTCATCCTTATTATGTGGCTATACGAGATTGTCACTGTTAGAACCCTTCGTGAATAATAAATAATATAATATGTTTGCATAGATATGTCTATGTCAAATTTTCGTAATTTTATGGCTGATGCTGATAAAAAATTTGTGAATCTTGTTTTGTCTGTTTTCTTGATGTTTAAAATTACTGTCTTGGTCTTGAGCCCTAGTGTCTTGGTCTTGATACCTGATGTCTTGGTCTTGATGGTTAGTGTCTTGGTCTTGGTCTTGCCACTTACTGTCATGATCACATCCCTGCCTTTATGGCACTCAGAGGTATTGGTGTTCCAACGTTCTTATTGAACTTACTTAAAGATCTACACGAGGGCACGACTGCACAAGTGCACATCAATGGCATGCTATCTGAAGCATTCTTTACTGCCTTGGGAGTCTGCCAGGGCTGTGTCCTGGCTCCAGCACTCTTTTGCAGAGCCATGGACTGGATCTTGGAGCACGCTATTTGACAGGCTGGTATCATCCTACCGGAACATAGCTTCTCCGACCTAGACTATGCTGACGACGTTGCTCATCTGAAAATGTCTGTTACAAACCTTGAAACAACACTTAATCAGATTGAGTCAACAGCCTCTCAACTAGGACTACACATATCTTGGACAAAAACCAAACTGCAGAACCTGGGTTCTGGAGGGTATACGGGAGACATAGATGTAAATGGACAACGGGTGAAAAATGTATCTGAATTCACCTACCTAGGCAGTGTCCAGAGTTCTGATGGCAGATGTCATCGGGACATCACTCGTAGAATCAGCATAGCTGCTTCTGCCATGAGGTCTCTTCAAAATCTATGGCGCCAAAGACAGATACCGCTTGGCACCAAGATCCGTATCTACCAGTCCTGCGTCCTGCCAATTCTCCTATATGGTTCCGAGACTTGGACTCTGCAGACACGAGACTCTCAAAGACTACAGGCATTCCATATGCACTGCCAGAGACAGCTTCTCTACATCTACTGGTTTGACTTTGTGACAAATGTAGCAATCTTCAAACAGACTGCCCTCTTGCCAATGACAGACCATCTCACGGCACCGTCTGCCTCTTTGGTCATGTGGCTTGCCAGAACAATGACATTCCAGCCCACTGTGCTCTCGCCTGCGTCATTCTCGCCGCACCAAGATGCGCCCATCTCCAAGCTGGAGAAGACCTTCTGGCAGACCACACCGTACATGGCCCCAGCAGATTGGCGATGGTCTGCCCTCTACAATCCTCCATGAATGGCACTCAGCCATCGGTCGCGGACACAACTCGCGCAACACGAGATTGGTGCAACAAACATCCGTCGTCCACGTGAGCTAACGAACGATTCCAATCATCGAATGCTTTGCCTTATTTTGTCCCTCCGGTCTTATGTAATATGCATGGAGGTGTGGGAGACTTTAATGCTTTGTAATAGGAACAATTGGATTGGATTAATAGAACCAGGGGCATGGCGACCATGAGGAAAATGAGTATTGATCGACCGATGCAGGCATCGACACATCGATATCGGGTCGAAGCAGATACATCGGGATGTATTGCTTTGTTTGTTTGTACCTTGGACCCATGGGAGTTAATCGTAATAATTAACAACGAGTGGCCCCTGCAGCTACATTAGGCCCGACACCTTGTGACATGATGTGAGCATTTCTTTTGTCTGCTAGCAGTCGTGGCCAGTGCGCAATCACACGAATTCACCTTACTCACGGGACCAATATCATCAAGATTAGACAATTATATGGCTCAACAGTTGGTATTAGTTGCCAAATTTGCTGCTTTTGCCGAGAGTCTTATAGGTCTATATACTGATCATTGTAACATGGAGGGCATTGGAGGCACGTTGTGCAAGAAATGTCAACAGTGACAACACTATTCATTAATACGTCAAATTGTTTACACACTCTTCTATAGTGGATAGAACTGAGAACTATTAAAGATTGTATAAGAATGATTCGAGATGTTAACTATTCAACAATCATCGGGCTTCTCCCTTCACTCGAGCAATCGCCAACCAGAACATTTAATCGGACTCAACACTTACAAATGCGTCTAGCCATGACGTCATACAGACAGACGACAAGATGTATGCAAGTGAGCCACAACATTCTCAAGACCACCCACATTATAATTAATGAGTTGGAGCGTAAACTACGATTATTTTGTTGTTATCAAGCCGCTGATTAAATGCAGATATAATTTGAACTTAGCAAGCAATGAAAACCAATAATCGCTATCTTATATTAATATTTAGATGAACTATATGCTCACATATGAAGCATTTATGGAGGGAAGGAGAAGAGTAGGAGGTGAAGGGAAGAACCCACACAAGTATTTTAAACAATAAAAAGGGAAAATAAAATCATGTAAAGTTGGCAACTGATCAAGTTAGTACATATTAATTAAGATGTGCAGCTGATCATAGTTTACAGTGTAAGTCACAATTCACTGTTAAATCAGGCTTTTTGTCTTTTACTCAGTGCAATTGACCAAATGTATCCTAAATGTCGTAGCGGTCCCTCCATATACTACATACGCACTGAGGGGGAAGGAAGGGGTTTGTGACTTAAGAGATTTTGCGTACGGTAAGGGGGAAAGGATTTCAACTTATTGCGCACGTATGCACAAATTTGTAAATAGCCTACGTAACAATTAAAAAACCGCTCAGGTAGAACGACTGATATATTCACACAAACATTAGATTTGAACAGAATTACTTTCTCATGGTCACACAAAGGGTCACAAGTTTTGTTCCCACAGTTATTAAATAATTGGCCAGTAACTTGGCAGAGGGAAGCATTTATGGAGGGTGTGCAGAATGCTTGAGCATAGCAGCCTATTAACATAGAAGTATTCAGCGGTCACCAGCACATAGGCCCCAATATTAGAGCAAGTTCTATTAATTTTGCACTGAGGGGTGGTAGCTAATTTGTATGTACGCATAGGGGTCCCAAAAATATACAGTATGCAACAGGGTAGGTGAAAATATGCCTTTTTGTGTATGGATGGGCCCTAGAGTCCTAGATGAATAGTCCTATTCTATCCTATTCTACACATGACGATTTATAAAGCGCCGTAAACATGACGAAGGCCAAAGACAAAAGCGCTTTACAATCAAAAAGCTACATTATATGATATCTTAAATAAGTACGTCTTAAGCTTGCATGCGAAAGACTCAGCCGAGGTGGCCTTGTTCACATCTTCCAGAAGCGCATTCCACAAGCGATGATTCCCGTATGACATGGATCTCTCTCCAAGCTGCACTGTCTTCAAGGGAGGAGGGACATACAGTAGGGACCGACTGCTGGATTGAAGCTGCAGGAGCCGGTCTGTCCGATCGCGTCTTCGCACCAGAGTAGACAAGTACTCCGGGCAGGAGGTGTCGTACAGGGATTGGAATGTCGGCCAGCAGCGTTTGTATATGATTCGCTCGGGCACCTTGAGCCAGTGTAGCTTATCCCTTAATAATGGGGTGACGTGGTCATTCCACCTAGCACCAAAGATCAAACGAGCCGATGCATTCAAGACTGATTGCAGCCGGCTCAGCTGGTACGCCGGAAGACCTAGGAGGATACTGTTTGAGTAATCCAGTCACGATAGGATGAAGGAGCGCACTAGACGGACAGCGGCCCCATCGATATGTAACAGCAGACCTCTTGGATGTGCCTCAGTTGGAGATAGCACACCCGGATCACTTTGCTGAGGTGCCCAGCGAAGGACAGCGAAGAGTCGAGCAGGACCCCAAGGAGGCATGCTTCTGTCACCGGAACTCCAGCCGCGTCACTGATCAGGAACGGAGCAGTGCTATTTAAGTTATGGTTTTTCAGTTACAGTTTAGTTGCAGTTATGTTTTTTCAGTTTCAGTTACAGTTAGTGTTATTTAAGCTATGGTTTTTCAGTTACAGTTGTTTTTCAGTTACAGTTACAGTTTTTTCCCTGATGACATTAACAACATGTAAATCAATGTGTATACATTACTTAGTTATGGGTTAGTGAAGTAAAGCAAAAATAATTAATTCAAACTTGGTTATGCCTCTATCATGTTGATTAAGCAGCTATTTCACACTACAGAAATTCAATACCTTTAGTCGAAACTGCACCTGCTGCTTCTTTTCCCGCAATTTCTATCTTGATTCTAAAATCAGCTGCAATTTCCTTATGCCTTTGAATGGTTATCCATGTTTTCTTGCTGCATTTTTCCTTTCAATAACCAATTCCAAGCAAAATAAAGGTCGCCGCGCTTGTTTCTTCTTATTTATTATGTATTTAACTGTTTAACTTACCCCCAAAACCCATTTTGGTGCCCCTCACCTCGGCGCCCGGGGGCATAATCCCCCACCTGCCCCCATCGCTACGCTCTGGTAAACAGTAAACTAGCACATGCAGGCCAAAGCTTGGTATTATCAGGTGTGGACAATGGAATGTAGGCCGTTTAACCAAGGTCATCCAATCAAGCAACCACTGTTTGTTTGAGGTCTGTACTATAGCCCTGAATCTTGGCCCAAAAGAACATTGCCCTCTCTGAGTCATGCAAGTTTTGCCACAACAATTGAAGCCCTACAGAATTGTTCAACAAACACAAATAAACTTATAAAATTAATTTTCACTTGTATACATTTTTCTATTACTTAACTGCTTCACTTTATTCTATTACAGTTACAGTTAAAGTTATTTGTCATTTTTCAGTTACAGTTAAAGTTTTAGTTAACTGACAGTTATTTTTCAGTTATTTTAGGTATTTAGTTAGAATTACCGTTAACTGAGAGAACACTGGAACGGAGTGCGACTGATCAGATGACTTCCTCGGGGTGCTGAACCAGAGCAGCTCCGTCTTGTCCAGATTGAGAGCAAGGCGGTTAGTTGCAGTCCAGTTCATAATCGCTAGAATGCAGTCTTGAACGTGTAGCCGCAGGTCGTCCGACTTTCCGGGTTTGCAGGAAGAGAAGATCTGCACGTCGTCCGCATAGGCGTGTGAGGCCAGGCCAAATGAATCGACAATTCTTCCAACGTCCGCCACGTAGAGGGTAAACAGGAGTGGGCCAAGAACCAATCCTTGTGGCACCCTGCATTGAACGGGGCGCGATCCGGAACTGGAGCCTTTCCAGTTAACAACCTGTGATCTCCCTGCGAGGTAGTCGGAGATCCAGGACAGCACTCACCCATTGATCCCGTAGGATAATTTGAGCCGATGCACAAGGATGGCGTGATCAATGATGTCGAAGGCTGCAGAAAGATCCAGGAGACCAAGCAGAGCCAAGTCCCCGTCGGCTATCGCTTCAACGATGATAAGTCCTGAGTCCTGATAAGAATAGTCCTAAGATGCATATTCCTCCTGATGAAAGGTCCTGAGATGAACAGTCCTTGATATGAATAGTCCACGTTGAACAGTCCGGATATGAATAGTCCTGATATGAAACGTCCGGATACCCCAAAACTCGTAAGCATGATCATATTAAAAAAAACTCGTAAGCATGATCATATTAAATCTGTTCTTCAAAAGTTAAACTGGCTGCTGGTCGAACAGAGAAGTGTATTCAAAACTGGTCTCCTGGTTTTTAAAACACTGCAATCTGGCCAACCTCAATATTTAAAATCTATGTTGAATCACCCAAAACATCATCATTCAACAAGGTTTGCTGATTCATTGTTAAATGTACCTAGAATCAACACTGAAATCAGTAAGAGAGCTTTTTCTATTTCTGGGCCTAAAATCTGGAACTCTCTCCCTCCAGCTGTCAGATCTTCCAATTCATTGAGTATCTTCTGATCTAGACTTAAGACACATCTCTTTCAATTAGCTTTTCCTCCATAGTCCGTCTTACTCTCTCCCTCTGACTGATCTCTGAAATGACCTGGATCTTTTGCGGATGGATTTTGAAGTACCATCGATTGATACCCTTGGGTATTAGAACTGGTGCTATAGAAGTGCATAATTATTATTATTATTTCGGCTATGGCCGAATCTATTACAGACAGTTACGGCTTAGCTTCAACTACAGCAGAATGTAGAACCAGTGGCAGATTAACATTTTTAGGCTCGGTACACATATTTCCATGGAGGTCCACTGGATGAAAATTCTGTGAACCAATAGTCTACATAGTGTCGATGAAAGTTTACATTTTTTTTAAATCTCGAAAAATTTACAGATTTACAGATCAAGTTTAAAAAAGTGGTAATGCTTGCCAAGCTTTTCGACGTTGCATGACAAATTCTTCAATTTTTAAAAACAAAAGTTTATATTCTGAAAATAAAGTTTTTAAAAGGAAGAAATAATTTAAAATCATAAAAAATATTGTTAATAGAAAAGGTGGGCCCCTAAATTTTAAATTTTGCAGGTGGGCTTGGCGCGCATAAAATTCCATTACAATTATATAGAGTATCTATACAAGACATTTGCTTACAAAAATCGGAAATGAATTTATGGATTTTTTCAAATTTTTAATGTTTGAAAAAACTTGGCAACGATGTAGCTGAGGGAATCCCGAACACATGAACTGTAGATATAATAATAATAAGAAGAACAATAATAATAATCATCATGATGAATTGATTATGGTAGCATATTGTACAAGTACTACTAGGACACCTAACAATAAATAATAAATTTTCAAAATAATAGTGTTCACATTTCGCATTCTCATTGGCAGTGGGCGAGCATCTTGTCAATTCACCATCATTTCTCTTTTTATTTTACTTTTACTTCTTCTCACTGGTCTTGAGCATAGATAGAAGTTTCTGTACTGTAGAGCTGCAGTGTTGTACATTCAATCAATCAATCAATCAACTTCTATAGCGCCATTATCATAATGCCCAGAGCATCAGCCGATGGCACACCAAATCTAAATAGAATTAGAGCCAGGTCAAGCTGAAGTCAAGAAAGTGTATAGAGCATATAGAATGGCCTGGTGTTTTGCAGATGGATTTGAAGTATCATTGATTGATACCTTAAAAGTACTAGAACTGGTGCATAAAAGTGCATAATTTATTTATTTTATCATTTATTTGCATATGCCACAGCCAGTTGGGCATAAGGCTGGTTGTAGTCTTCTGTCCAATGATAATGGAGGATGACAACAAAGGAAATCTTTGAATGGTTATTTGGTCAAGGATGTATCTCTCCACTGCATTAAAGAGTCCATCAGGGAAACCAAACACCAAAATCTAAAAACTAAAGCAAAATTCAGTGAAATCAAACATTTCAAACTGAATAAGTTCGCAGGATGTTTTAGACTCCTGCCTGACGAAGATGGAGGAAGAGCAGAGGTAATTGCATTTAAATGATATACCAAAATCCAAAATCAAACAAAATTCATCAAAACACAAATTCAAATCAAGTGAATTTGTCGGCATGAATTCACTACAAAATGACAACATTCTTAACGAGAAACTCCACTAAATCACCAAAGAAACTGCAAAAAGCCCAAATCACAATTACCTGTGTCGTCTGCTTCACATGGTGCCAGAATATTGATATTGTGGTGCCTCATTACATCCAGGTGTCCGGTATTTGACCGGACTGTCCGGTATTTAGGTCATTTGTCCGGTGAAAAAATGGAGGCAATACCAGACATACAAGTGTCCGGTATTTTCTTGCAAACAACAAAACTACAGCAAATAAGTCACTCTCAGTCTAGAGTACAATCTGATTTCTGGATTTGACTTTGCCCGGCTGACCATTAAACTTCGGATATAGCTATTTCAACTGTAGTCTGTACTCTGTAGAACTTGGATACGCTCAAACAATAAATTTTGAATCCTCATTTCCTACAATTCCTGCATTATCTCCTCAAGTCTTCAGGTCTAAACTTAAATCCTTCCTTTTTCTTAAATCATTTCCTTCATACCTGAACAACCTAACCTCACTGCCCTTTGGATATTGACTATTGCCAGGCTGATATTTCACCTTTCCCATAGCTATTTTAAGAGAGGCTGAGCGCCTAAGAATAAGCAGCTACTGTTGTGCTGCTTTCCAAAGTGCTATATAAAAATATGAGATTTTACTTTACTTACTTAGAATATATAATATAGAAATTCAAGATATTTTACTTACTTACTTACTTACAATGGTTTGAGGAAGCAGTGAAACAGTGACGCAGACTAGTTAGGGTTATTTTTGCCACCTAAACTGGTGTCCGGTATTTTAGAGACAGGGACCTGGAAACCCTACTCATCAGTACCAAATTCCAACAAAGATGATCCATATTGGTTTCAAAGACATTGTTCCAGATGATTATGTTTATGACCTGGGTGTGTACCTTGACTGTGATGACTCATGACAATGCAAGTCCAGTAAATGGCATCCTGCTATTTCTCAATCCTCAGAAGGATCTGAAGCATCTGAAGCTCACTTCCACCCTCTGTTATAAAGACTCTTGTGGTGGATCTGGTCAAGCCACACATGGACTAGTGTCTTGGCTGGGTTATCTATCAGTCAATCAATCGATCAACCAATCAATCAATCAAGGAACTTCTATGGCGCTACTATCATAATGCCCAAGGCATCAGCCAATGGCACACCAAATTCAAATTGAATTAGAGCCAGGTCAATCCGGAAAGATCAGTCAAAAACAGCAGGGAAGCAATCTAAGGGGAATAAGCCTAGTCAAACAGGTATGTTTTAAGACCGGATCTGATAGATGAGAAACTGTTAGTTAAACAAAGGTAATGAATTCCAGAGCTTAAGGCCACACAAAGAATACGAAATGAAAATCAATATAACACTAACGAAACAGTTGAAAGAAAAAATAATGGCATTCGAGATGTAGTGCTTTAGAAGAATACTCAAAATAAGTTAGCAAGAAAAAACAACAAACGAGGAAGTACTAAAGAGAATAGGAGAAAAAGATATTTATTAGTAGAAATAATAAAGAGGAAAATACAATATGCCGGACACATCATGCGAGGTTCGTGCACAGAACAGGCCAAAATATTCTTGAAGGGCAAATACGAGGGAAATACAACCAAAGGAAGGCCACGTAAAGAATGGCTGGAGGATGTTAAAGAACAAACAAAAATAGAAAACAAGTCCTGCCGAATACCTAGTGGAGTGATTAGTAGGTCGAGGGATGACGCACCTGAAGGTAATTCGGTTCATTATATAACATGGTTTTAAATACCGGTACTAAAAAGACAGATTTTAAAATTAATTTGGTATTTGATAGGAAGCCAATATAGGGACTGTCTAGCTGAAGTTATATGTTTGAATCTGGGAGTTTTGAATATGAATCTAACTAAGGAATTTTGCACTTTCTGGAGCTACTTCTTGATAGATTTCAGTCACTGTGCAACAGTGCAGCATGTCTAGTCTTATGAATAACATTGGCTTAGAGTTCCAAAGCACATTCAATACAAATTGGCAATCCTTAATTTCTGGTGTCTTCATGGTTTAGCAATATCATATTAAAGAGTTATGTCTCCACCTTGGTGTTATGTCTCAACCTCAATGATTATTCACCTTGTACGGGCCTTTGTCCTGTCCCAACTTGACTATTGCAATAGCATTTTCTTAAGCCTTCCTGGTACTCAACTCAACCGGCTGCAAAAAGTCATGAATATTGCAGTCCAGCTTATATTTGGACGATGCTGGAATGATCATATGACACCGCTTCTCAAAGATAAGCTGGCTGAGGATACAAGAACGGATCACCTTTAAGCGATGCTTCCTGACGTTCAGAGCACTTAAGGATCCCTTTGTCTAGAGTATATCTACATACTCTTTACAAAATCCACTTCAACTGAAAACCACACATTCCTCCGTATGAGCAATCAACCTCAACTACTGGTCCCTCCACTGGCCAAAACAGCCAAGTTTGGGAATAGATCTGCACCGTGATGCAACCTGATCTTGTGGAATGCCCTACCTGACTTTGCAACTAAAACTGACATAGCAGTGGTGTTCGTGAAAAACTTAAAGACCCATCTGTTTGATCATTCGTATGGGAGACCTACCAGTATGTCAAATCACCCTTGATTTTGGTTTACCATGCTTACTGCGCTTACATAAGTTGCCTCAATAATAATAATAATCATCATCATAATCATAATAATAACCATAATAATAATAACAGAGAACTGGCTTCTGCTAAATAACTGATGTCTACTTTCATAAACACCTATGATCGATGTCCGCTTGCACTCTCATAGTATTACAGACACATCATGTGTTACCATTGATGATCACATGTTCCTGATGGCTGCTGCCAAAATCTGGAATAGTCTGCTTTCATCAGTAACACTCACTAAGATAATAACTAAGATAATAACATAATAATAATAATAATAATAATATTGTGATTTAAAGTGATTTAGGAGGTTAAGTACCGGTAAGTCTGTGTGAAAACCACTGTAATAACTCTCCACATTCAATAACCTAGCTTTCCGAGATAGCATTTGAATCCATTTATCGTTTCAACAGTCACTCCCACCTTGTCTAAACTGTTCCATTTGTCCACAACCCCTGCACTAAAATTCAAGATACTATGCCTGACCTACAACGCCATCCAGTTCTCAAAACCCATGTACCTTTGTAATCTCTTTACAATTCAAGTGCAACGGTCGGTGCTAGGACAAAATGTCATAGGATAAAATGTCATAGGACAAAATGTCATAGGGACAAAATGTCATGAACAAGATGTAATTGGGATAAAATGTAACCCTATAAGCCTAACCCTAAGCCTAATCCTAACAGAAATGTAGTACTTGGTACTTGTACTTGTACTCGAGTACAAATTTTTAGTACTTGTACTTGGAGGCCAGGTACTTGTACTTGTACTTGGAGGCCAGGTACTTGTACTCAGTGTTTATTTTAGCCACCGTGACATTGGGGGGTAGTTTGAAATGTTTGGGGGGGGGACAAGATTTGTCTCTTCACGCTTTTGGGGGGGGGGGAAATTTCCATCCCCAAGCCAGCATATACAAATTGGGGGATTTTAAAACTTTGGGGGGGGGGGAATTCCCCCCTAAAAACAGGCCTAGAATAAACACTGCTTGTACTTGTACTTGAAGCATTGTGTACTTGCTACATCTCTGCCACTGAGCATTAAACAGGCAGCTGCTAGGTTGTTGAAGAATTATGTGGTCTTGTCCATAGAGTGGCATAGACTTTAATCTATGGTCTTGTCCGCTGGTCAGGTAGCGCATTGAAATTAAACACAGTCTAATAAATATTCTATGGAACAGGCAAACATAAACAAGAAAAAAATGGCTGACGATAAAGCATCTGAGTGTAAAGTGCCTCGTGTGGTTAAATTTGCATTTATCGATTACAAATTTGAGAAAAAGTCTTAGTGGCAAATGCAAATTTTGTAAAAATAAAGTTATAACAGAAAAATGCGGTACCACGTCAAACTTCGTCAAGCATTTGGAAAGAAAGCACACTGACAGGCTGGTAACAATTATTACTAATAATTTATAAAGCATACCGGTGTAGCCAACCAAGCCGTTCAGCGCCTAGGCGTCGATAAATTGGTAGCATCGTTAAGCTGTGAAGGCAAAACGCAGTTTTAGAGAAAGTAATGGCAACCTACTCTTTATTAATGGCATAAGCCTCTTGCGTCGCTGCTTGCCTAGTAAGCAGAGATCAGTGCTGCCCCCCTACGCTCGTTTCTTTGAGAATGGGACTAGGCCTACCTTTACTTTTACCGGGGTAGTCAAGTATGTAGGATGAGTGTGCAATTGCGCACCAAGTCAAATTTTGGTAGTATTGTTAAACTTACAAAACCTTTAGACATCTGCCATATTGCTAAGCCCTTATTTAACGTTGTACTTCATGAAGCAACAAGGATTCTGTGGTGATCTAATAGTAATTGTAATGAGAAATGAAAGAAAGGAAGTACTAAAAACTTTTGGTACAAAAAGAAAATTGCTAAAAACCATAAGAAAGCAGCAGCTTGAATTCTTTGGACATCTAATAAGAAAAGACGGATTGGAAAATCTAGCCATAACAGGAAAAATAGAGGGGAAAAGAGCAAGAGGAAGACAAAGAATAAAGTTTACGGACAGCCTAAGAGAAGCGACAAGAACTACAGACAACATCGAACTGATAAGGAAAGCCAGAAACAGAGAAGAGTGGAAATCCATGGTCGCCGACGTAGCAATACATGGCACATGAAGAAGAAGAAGAATGAGAAATGATTTAAAATTATTAATTAATTGAAGAAGATATATAGCTGACGATATTATAAATGAGGCGCTGAGGACCAGAGTAGCCTAACCCTCAAAATTTTCAAAATTGAGTTTGATATGCCTTTATCATATGAATTCATGAAATTTTCCTATGTCAAAGTGGCCTTATACTTGATGATATTCCACTTATATTTGATCAAAGCTAATAAATTATAGCTTGGTGAATTTACAGGTTCCTTCCAAACTTTAAATCTGTTTTTCTCGAAATTTTACGTTGTTTGGTTAGGCCACTCTGGTCCTCAGTGCCTCAAATGTGATCCATGTAGGCTGTGAAAGTGTGATGTGGTAGTTGTTGTATTATGTTGCAGTTACAAGGAGTACAAAGCAGCAGTTGCTAAATCAGATGGTCATCCATCTCAGCAGCAGGTAACTGCCTTCTTTAGAGGACCCAAAGGCAGTGATGTCAGTGATAAATATGGGCCATCACCTCAGCAGCAAAAAGCCATCAAGAAGGCAGTAATTGATGACTTGATCATCAAGTGCAGCATGCCATTGTCTATTGTGGAAAATGAACATTTCCGCCATTTTCTGTCAATACTTGACCACAAATATACTCTCATGGCCAGACTACGGTGTCGTATAAACTAGACAAAAAAGTCGAAGAAATTAAAAGTACGCTGTGTGATTGATTGTGTCATGTGAAAAAAGTTAACTTAACCATAGACATCTGGTCTGATCGCAGGATGTGGGCATTCCTCGGCATCACGGCGCACTATCTATCACCATCAAATACTCTTCAGTCGTCTTGAATCAGTTGCGAAAGGTTCACTGGGAGTCATACTGGCGAAAGAAGTGCAGGTGAGATTGAAAGTGTGCTGACTTATTATCAACACTTCCTAACAGATAGACAAGTATCTGGAGCTCAACAATATGTACAATGAAGCAACTGATGCCATCGTATTTTGGAACAGCAAAGTTAATAGAAAGGAGTTCAACAGGCTGTATAATGCAGCCATTAGAGCCCTTAGTGTGCCTGCTTCTAGTGCACCAATTGAACGAGTATTTAGCCAAGCTGGCTTGATAGCGAGACCACATAGGGCTAAGATGACTCATGCAAGACTATCATCTCTAATTTTTTTAAAGTGCAACTGTGATAATATTTAGATGCTAATTGTGACAATTTTATTTATGGCCTGACAAAATGTCACGGTTTAGGGTTAGTGTTAGGGTTAGAGTTATGATGACATTTTCTCTGCTGACATTTTTCCACTGACATTTTGTCCTAGCACCATTTTATTGAATAACGGTGACAAACAGCTACCAGTTAATAAAATGTAGGCCTACTTGCTGTTTGTATTTGGCAATGAGGATCGGTACTTGTACTTGAGGCTTCGGTACTTGTACTTGTACTCGAGGCTTCGGTATTTGTACTTGGAGGCCAGGTACTTGTACTCAAAGTTTTTGGAATACAAGTACTTGTACTTGTACTTGGAGGCCAGGTACTTGTACTTGAAGCATTGTGTACTTGCTACATCTCTGAATCCTAACCCCAATCCGAACCTGTGACATTTTGCCCATGACATTTTGTCCGGCCACGCAACGGTCAACTCGTTCATCTGCCAGCCCGACACTCATTTGACCAACAGCCATGTCATTAAAATTTTCAGGTCGGTCGAACTCATACACTGCGCCTCGTCTCTGGAATGATCTTCCATCAGAGATTCGAAAGATCAATAACTCGGGTCCTCTTCAGTCCATAAATCAGTCACCATTGGCCATCACTCCACAAACTTTCCAAAAACAACTTAAAACTATTCTTTTCAAGAAATCCTATGATGAAATCCTTACTACATGCCAGCATTCTATCCACTGCAAATCTTGTTATCATCCTCCATAAAATACTTTGCTGCAAATGCCTACCTGGAACTACAACCTTGACCACCAAGGACTATGGATTATGAACTATGGATTTACCTAGATTGAGTGCTCATGAATAAGCTGGTGCACTGCACCAAGCTTTCGGGCATCGCTATAGAAATTTCATGTTTACTTACTTGCTTACTTTAAAAAATGTTTCTTTCTTGGACCAACCCTCTGCTTAAACAATTTGCATTTGTGACCTCTTGTGCTGCTATAGTGTGCCGATGTAAAGAGATCAATCTCATGGCACATCTACTTTTCCAGTCATTATTTTGTATGTTTCTATCAAATCCCCCTCTCTCTCTTCTCTTTTCTAATGCTGTCAATCCACAATATTGAAGTCTTTTTTTCTAAGCTTTAATTATGGTATCCATTGACCATCTTCGTTGCTTGTCTTTGCACTTTTTCAAAAAGTTAAAAAAAAAAAATCTTTTTTCAAGAATGGATTCCATGGCTGAGCACAGTATTCTAGATGGGGTCTTACTAATGACTTGCATGGTTTCACAATTATCTCTTTGTCTCGACTCAATATTGTCCTTTTCATCATACCCAACATTCGGTTTCCCTTTTTTGCTGCTTCCATACATTGCTGAGATGGATTCATACTGCTATGGATGATTACCCCAAATCTCTTTCTTTTTCTGTTGTGGTTAGAACCTTCCCCATAAAGCAGATTCATTACCATTATTAGATTTCCCAACATGCATTACAGAACATTTGTTGACATTAAAAAGCATCTGCAGACCACAGACCACTGAAACAATTTCCTTAGATCATCCTGTAAAATGTTAGCATCATCATCAGAGTCGATATTTCTGCATATCTTTGCATCATCGGCAAACTTTGAAACGTTGGATAGAAATGCTTCATCAATATAATTTTTCTATATATTAGAAAAAGCAATGGCCCAAGCACTGAGCCCTGAGGCACTCCACTAATAACTCTTGCCCATTCCAAATGGCCACCCCCTATGCCAACCTTCTGTCTTTTTGATGTTGGAAACTATTAAAAAAGAGCTGAAAAAAACTGTGCTGCTTGTTAGGTGCCTAGAAGTATTTTGTCAGATATGCCAACATAATAAGTTTCTGACTATTAATAATATTATAAAATAAAATAATTTATTATAAAAATATTATTATTATTAAAACCTGCCTAATATTTCTAGGTAAATTCTAACAAGACCAACCCTTCCAACAAAGTCTCCTACTCCAGGATTAGGAAAAGGAGCAAATTTTCTGTAAATATGTCCGACACGTGAGCATGGTGCATCCACCATCTGTCCACCACATTGCCACAACTAAAATGATAATAAAAAAAGACATTTGAAGACAAACTGCATCAGTTGACCATCAAATAGCATCATTTAAGCTTCTGTATATTTATTAATCAATTTAGCAGCAGATTAGTTTTACCTCCTTGATATTGTAGCTTCCATATAGTGCAAAATGAAACTTAAAACAAGGTGTTTTCAGGAAGACTAGTTCAACTACTATAGCCAAGCCACAGCTGATCGAGAGTTGCTCGTTAATGACTTAAATGCCTTCATCGCACTTCATGGGATCAGTGTTTAATCTAGGCCGTTTCCGGGGGAAAATTATTTTAAAATAAGTGAAATTGCCATTTCCCCCCGGAAATTTCAAATTCAACCCCCCGGAAATTTTGGAATACTACATGGACTAACAGCGGCCCCTAGCAGAATTCCCCCCGGCTTTGTCAGTTTCCCCCCGGCTTTTTCAGTTCCCCCCCCGGAGTCCAGATTAAACACTGCATGGGATGATAGGAGTGACTACTGACATGTGGCAGGACAGCTTCAAGAAGAAGAGTTACGTTGCAATGACTGTTCACATGATCCAGTATGGCAGACTTATTTCAAGACTGTTCCAGGTCAGTAATTTACAAAACTCATTATTATTATTATTATTATTATTATTATTGTCAATTTGTATAGTGCTATGTGCCTGGCCAAGACCATAGTCAAAAGTGCTTTACATAGGCCTAGGCCTCTGGTAGGAAGTGCTGAAAAGATGCGTCTAAAGTTTCGTTGCAAATCGGTCAGGGTGGTCTCCCTAGTTATTTCCTCCAGTAGGTACTATAGGAAGATCATGGGAAAAGCATGGGGTTCCCCCTTGAGACACATCTATCTCCAAATTTGGTCGTCTTAGACGGGGGTGGGATATGTCCTAATGAATTGTTTCCGATCGCGGTTTGATTAGCAAGGCCATTTTTAAAATCGAATTTTAAGATTCAAGATTTTATTTTAAAATAAGTGAAATTTGGGAGCTTACTGGAATCTATGGATATAAGATACATATTGGTTTGTTTGCTACATGTTTATCAATTTCCCTTAGATGAAAGCAAAACTGCCACAAACATAAGAACTTCACTGCAAGAAACGGCCAAGAAACTCGGAGTTAAGGACGATATACGATATAGGCCATTTCTATTTTGTAACTGACCAAGGCAGCAACATAAAGGCAGCCCTGAGCGTCAACTATCAACGCATTGCTTGCGCATGCCACTGTCTTTCAACGGCATTGAAGCATGCGCTCCCCGATGGACCTGGTGACAGAGGCGAAACCGAAGAGCTTCGAAGTCTGCAACAAGCAATAGAGGCTGTCAAGGCACTAGTCCATTACTTCAAGCAATCGGGCCTGAATGCATTGATGGATAGTACATTGTTGCAAGACAATGATACGAGGTGGAACAGCTTTTTGATGATGTTGGAATCAGTGACCAGCCAAGAACAGATTGTTCAGCTGTTGGCGGAAAAAGACCAGCAGCATCGCACTGACAACTTGGATTTTGGTTTGCTCCGCAAATTCTCATCCTTTCTACAACCATTGAAACAGGCAACAAAAGCACTTGAAGGCGCCAAACAGCCAACAATTCACCTTGTAGTTTTGTGGTATAACAAATTGTTAACGCATACGGCTTCCGAACCATTTGACAGCGAGCTCATTGCACAATTGAAAACAAGATTGGCGGATGCTCTGAGGTGCAAATTTACAGTGTCTACAATACATCACCTTGCATTGTTCCTTCATCCCCAGTACAAGGCACTGCGCAAATTATCAGAGAAAGAGAGGGACGATGTGTACAGCTTAGCAAGGCATTTCATGAAGAAAATTGACAGGTTTGTGTAACGCTTTCATCCTTGTATTCTGAAATGCAGTATTTAAGGCCTAGTACTACTACTGAGTTTCTGGTTAACTCATTTATATACATAATTTTGTCATACTAGTTATTAAAGTCATATGATAATCACTCAATAACTTGGATTGTTTTAATTCATTCTGAAGTTGGATTACATGTACATCGTTGTAGACAGCAGACTCTTGAAGACGTGTTTACATCCTCCACCACCCATCCTGCTGTACGTGATCATGACCTGTACCAGATGCCAGCGAAGAGAAGAAAAATCGACAACGACCATATCTTTGACGACTGGAAGGATGAGGACAATTATTGCAAGGAAGACGATAAAGATGACGTAGCTAAATACATGGCAGTAAAGTTCAGTGATGAACTGACTAACTCTTTTCTTACAGAGCTGGGATGTTATTTCGACAAAGCGAAATTTTGGTGTGACGAAATAATCCAGAGTATGTTTCCTAAGTTGTGGTGTGTTGCCATAGGGGTACTCAGCATACCTGCAAGCAGCATGAGTAGCGAACGAGTGTTCAGCACAACTGGATGCATACTGGAGAAGAGACGCATGCAACTGTCGGCTAAATCCTTAGATTCGATCGTATATCTCAATTCGAAATACCACAACAATGGAGAATTTCTTGACAAACAGTAGCGTTTGTTTTAAAAATGAACGCGTTTTAATAACTTTAATTTTAGATTTGTAAAAAAATTCTATGTTATGCTTTACATGTAGCGTCTCCTTTATTACGACTATTTGTGTGCATTGTGTACGACAAACTCGGACATAGGTACATAATTTTACTGCTTATTGAAATACATTAGGATAGGCCCTAGGCTTGCAGAAATCATGGGAAGGGTGATAGTAAAAGACCAAATTTATTTACTATCTGTGGATGCGGATCCTCCGCGGCTCCTGATATTGGAAATGCGCGCGGATGCGGATCCTCCGCGGATCTAAACCTGGCGGACCTGGATTATCCGCGGTCCAAAAATTGTTGGATCCGCACACCTCTGCCTGGAGGTTGCTATTGTGTATGTAAGCATAGAGGAGGGTGTCCCACAAATGTATGGTGTGCAACAGGGGGTAGGGGGAGTCAAAATATGCCATTTTTTGTGAATGTACTATATGGATGGGTCTCTATCGAATACAAGAAGCTGTGAACAGTGTACAAATGGCCAGATGAACGATATTATTTCTGAGAATACTTTTACAGTGCCGCAACAAAGCCAAGGCCAAAGTCAAGGGCGCTTTGACATCGCTGGCATGTCGATGACGAACGTATGATGACAATCTTGAAAGTCTGTTTTGAAGTTATTCCAATCAAAGTTAGGACGTAATAAATGTTTAAGTTATCTAACCCTAACCTCTTAGTAAAAGGGTTCTAAGTACTGATTGGCTTCCAATTAAAGAAAGGATACACTTTAAAATCTATTTTCTAGTATACAAAACCTTTAATACAAGAAACCTACCGTAAATACTCACGGTCAAGTTGACCTCACAGGTGGGTTGACCTCGTTTTTTGGTCAAAAATTATGCAATTTGCTATGACCATATGAGCTTTTTAGATTTCTTGAATTGCCGATCTACACTGAAATTGAGTCAACAGACGGCGCTCCCCCAAATATGTCCAAGCTGTTTACAGGTCAAAAGTATTTGCGGTACACAGAGGCCAAGGTCGGCCGCGCGGTAGAACAGACAGCGCTCCCCTCCCCAACCAGTCGTCTCCAAGCTGTTTACAGGCCAAAGGTAATTGGCTTGAGGTATTTGTTGTCCACAATGTCTGATATACTCTGAACGAAATCTGATTGGCCCAATCTATCACTGCTTAACGGTGCTCGGTTGAGAAAGGAGCCAGACGCCCATCCCCTTTTGACAGTCGCATCTTTAAATAGACACAACATGTCTTAACACTGTAATGCATTAGGATATGTGTTTCTTTACAAAAATTCTTTGGAAAATTGCATTGACTTGCAGATAAGTCGACTTGGCGTTTAAAAGTGAATTTTAAGGCACAAATTTCTCGACTTATCCGTGAGTATTATACGGTAGCTGTGTCCTTCCAAAACTTTCTGTGCAAACAAACAAATACTTGACTAAATCCTCATCTTCATTAGTTCTTTCCTCTTTCATACTCAGACCATTCTTGGCACTTATGCTTTCTCAGTGGCCACCCGAAAAGTCTGGAACTCATTGCCTCATCATGTCATCATCATCAGCACGTAGCCATTGGGGGCCATATTTTCACCTGCTGTCCATGTCTTCAAAGTATGGCACTTTGTCATAGAGTGATAGGTGGTACTTTTGAGTCCTGGTATAGCTGGTGTATTTTCTGGTTCCCCAGTCGATTACGAGGACGTCTCCAAGAGTGGTTAGGATGATGGCCAGATGACAGGTTGATGTGGCACTGGAGAACCAAATGGACTAAAACATTTTCATCCAAACGAAGGACATGTCCAAAGAGGGCAAGGCGGCATCCAGAAATCATTTCTGCCAGCGATTTTAACTCTGCAAGAGACAGGATATTGGTGTTGGCAATTAAATCAGACCAGTGAATTCCCATAATTAGACACAGGCTTTTGGCGTGAAAGGCCTTCAGGCCGCAAAGTCCACATTGTAGTTGCATGGAGGATGATGATGATGATGATGGATAGGACAAGTGTGCAGCATATGCATATCTTGAGTCATAGTGAGTCGCTTGTCCCTCCAGATCCTGTTCAGCGAGTGCATGCTAAGGGACGTTGGGCTGATATGTCTTTTTAGATCATATATCTGTAGTAGCCATCAGAGATGACTGGATGATGCCTATATATGTGAAACTGTTTGTCAGCTCAACTGACTCATTCACAATATCACTGTCATAGGCCAATTGCTGAAATATAAATTCTAAGGTCTGGTTTTGGTCCAAGAAACCTTCAAACTTAGAGGGGCAGAAACAGACTGAAGTCTGACAAACACTGAGAAAGTGTGTGTGCACAGCTAATTCACTACCAACCTTTTGAACACAATTAAAAACCCATCTTTTTGACTTGGCCTATCCACCATAGACTATCATCTGGTCGCATGGCCTGATACCCTGGATTTGTAATGTAATGTAACAAAATATTTGTATAGCGCCTCTTCTAAGAATCACTCAGAAGCAGGGCCGCCAAGGGATATTCTGGGCCCCTGTGCAGAAGGGCCGACTGGCCCCTCCTGACAAGTTGACTTAAGTCTTAAAATTTTCTGACTACTTTTTTTCTTGTCAATTTTTTCTTTTTACGAAATGCGCTGAGCCGCTGATGCTTAAACATTAGTGCAGCTATTGAAAACTTAGTGACAACCTTTTTTTGTTTTTTTACTTGTCACCATTTTGATGTCCTATGCGCCCAGGCCCCCCTTATTTTCATTTTTCATTTAATTTCATTTGTCAATTTCCATGGTGCAGTTAAAGTCAAATGTGCCTCGGCTGCTTAATCAAACAGAAATGTTTTAAGACGATTAAGAAAAATTGAGCGTGTCACAGATTCATCACGCAATGATGATGGAAGGATGTTCCAGTATGCAGGGCCGAGCGCATGAAAGGATCGATCCTCCATCTTGGATTGGGTGCGCGGGGCCCAGAGGACACGAGTCGAGTCCGATCGCAAGTTGATAGGCCTATTTCGGTTGCATAATAGCCGACAATCCCTGGCAAGGTACTCAGGTGCTTCAGATCGTAAACATTTGTTGACCAAATATATGATTTTGTACTCTGCGCCACGCTACCGGTAGCCAATGAAGGTTTCGGAGAGCCAGTGTGATGTGCTGCCCTCTACCAGTCCTGGTTATGAGACGTGCTGCCGAGTTTTGAACCACCTGCAGCCTTCTGATTTGCTTGTCCGTGTTTCAGGCTAGCAGACTATTGCAATAGTTTGATGTGCGTGGAGATAAGCGCATGCACCAATGCTTTCACGGCATCCTCTGTAAGACAATCGATTACAGTGCGCAGCTGATGAAGTTGATAAAAGCTTCCCGAGACAATTTTACTGATCTGGTCAGACAAAGTGAGATTCTCATCGATGATAACTCCAAGGTCTCTGACTGTATTAGTTCGCCTAATATGGACTCTGCCAATGTTTAGATAGTCAATGTTAACTTTTGCCGTCTGTCGTAGCCCAAGATTATGAACTCAGTTTTATATTAGTTTAGCTTCAGACGATTTCGATTGAGCCAGCTCTAGACTTCAGCAACACAGTTGGTAAGTATTTTGATGGAATCCTGCAGGGCGGATGGTTCACAGCACAAATAGAGCTGAATGTCATCAGCATACATGTGCGTTTGCAGCTGATGGCCTTTGATGACGTCTTCCAGCTGGCTGATAAAAATGATGAAAAGTAACAGGCCAAGAATCGAGCCCTGCACCGCACTAGCCTGTTACTTGATAGCTTACCACCATACCGGACTTGCATCGAGCGGTCGGTGAGATAGGATTTTATCCATCCAAGAGCCTGACCTATCCTGATTCGTTTCTCCAGCCTATACTCATCGGGCCCTCTGCATATCACATGGCAACCTCCTTTTTTCATCGGCCCGGGTCCCCTCCAGGCCGCCGGGCCCCTGTGCATTTGCCCCCCTCTCGGTCAGAAGCGCTCCCACTGCAATTACTGTATATTGACAAAGAGATAAGTTTTAAGTTGTTTCAAAAAGAGGGCCATAGAAATAGGAGTTGCTAAGCCACACACACTGGCGTCAAGAGAATTCCAAAGGATAGGGCCAACTGATTCAAAACCTTGTTTCAAGAACAATTAGGTTCGTGCTTGGGGCACACTGAGAAGACCATTTGTTGTGGACCGAAAACATGGCCAACCAGGGATAGAGCTAAGAGCATTGAGTAGCTCTGAAAGGTAAAGGATTTGACCTGGACTTTGACTGATTTTGATTTGGTGAGCCAGCAGCCGATGCTTTCATGCATTATCAAATGGAGCTGTAAAAGTTTAGGATTAGATTAAATTAGATAATGCTAAGTATTTTCTAATGAAAAGTTATAAACTTTCAAACTCACACAGGAAATAATGGCTTGATAATGGACTTTGATGAGAGTTTAAATAACACTTGTAAAAACCATTAAAACATTCGCAAATGAAAATGTATACAATTTCAAACTCACTGTGCAAATAGCAATTTGATAGTCAGTTTTAGTCAATGACCTTGCAAATCTAAGTGTTCTCATTCACCATGTCATCGCCAATACTTTACAAAGTCTCATAAAAATTGTCCAGATGCAAATGGAGAAAGAACATTTTAAAAGAAACTAGTTTTACAGATAAAACTGCTTCAGAGTTTCAACAAGTTGACTATAATTACCTGCTTCATTGTTTAAGTATTATAGTGTTCAATGAAATTATGCCACCAAAAAATTCTAGCCACTTGCAGTAAGCATCTCATCAAAAGAATCACCGTGCATCAAATCTCTTATCTCTGTTATGATAAAAATGTTATTCTTCCTTGACAACTGATTTAATTTAAAAATTTCATTTTCATATTCTTTAGCAGTTTCTTTATTTTCAAAAACATCGTAAAATATCCTGGAAGAGTTGGACTGATCAAATGCATATCCAAACAATATAATCAAAATTATATTTACATAACTAATTCATTGAAGCAGGGCATGTCAGTAAGTCAAGCAGAGTAAACAAGTGGGATTTAAGCAAATCATCACGTCTGCAATTCCTGCTACCACCTACGTGCCCTTCACTTGTGTATAGATGAAGGTAATAAAAATAATAGCAGTAATAAAAAATAAAAGGTGGTATTTGGCCAGAATTCACTATGATTGTATCATAAAATACAGCATTTTTAAATAGTTAAAAACAAAATACACAAAATACACCTTGAAGGAAAGTTCATATTGTTCACCACCCCATATGTCCAATCCTGGATCATAACCACCGAGCTCCCAAAACCACTTGCTACTGATGGCAAACAGCCCACCAGCCATAACAGGGCTCCTAAATTATAACAACAGAAACAAAATAACCTTAATTACATTTAACAAAAATTTTTATTTTTCTGTTTTTAGAAAAAAATTTATGTTAAACAATAAAGTGCATTCGCTATAGATTTTGGAGTACTGATCTGAAAAATCATAGGCTTTTTGGTAATAAATACAATCTAACAAAGTAATTAACTGCATAATTAGATCTAATGCTTTAATCATAAAAATATAATACGGCAGCAATTTCATTTCATCATAAGACTTATAAATTTGTATTAAATTATGGTTCTAGAAACACTCAGCTCATTTCATTTGTAGTAAATCACTCAAATACCTACAGGCAATGTCAACTGCAGTAGTTAACTCAGTGGTTCTCAATCTTTTTTAGGCCATGCCCCACCAAAGTCTTTTTAAAATCCTTATGTCCCCCTCCGTGACATATAAAGAAGTAATCACAGAAATTGTATAATCAGAATAACATGAAACGATATGAAAAACAGCAACGACAGATACAAAACCTGCAATGCAGAAGTGAATTGCATTAATATACATTATTCATTTAGTAATGAAAGTTTCTTCTATGAATCTATATTCCATAAGTTCTTTAACACTCGTCATTTTAATTATCCTGCTCTAAAAATTTTAAGCATTGAAATTGCCCAATTGCCCCCCTAAATAATGAAACTGGCCCCCCGGTGGGGCGTATGCCCCACGTTGAGAACCATTGAGTTAACTGATATGATAGGATTTAAGTTGCTCTGGTAATACTTTTCCATTGCTGCAATATGTTGATGAGGCCATTCACCATGTAATCACCAACACTTCACAAAGTCTCATATAAATTTTCCAGATGCAAATGGAGAAAGAACAATTTAAAAGAAACTACAGAGAGTGGGAAGATGGCAGATTGTTAACATGCTAGACAGGCACGCTGACGGAACGCGTTCAACCCACAGTAGCCTCTAAGTTTGACTCAGCCTTCGTTCGCTAGAGGGCGGTGGTAACTGAGTATCAGCTGTGGCTGCGAAGATAAAATGCGGGTCTAGAGAAAGCATGGCAAACTACTCTAGATTAATGGCTTTAGCCACCTGCGTTGCTGCTTGCCTAACCCAGGACATCAGCACTGGGCCCGAAGCTCGAAATCGAGTATGGCGAACCTTTACCTTTTTGTTACAGTTTAACAGATAAAACTGCTTCAAAGTTTCAACCATTTGAGCATAATCACCTGCTTCATTATTTAAATTATTCATTATTTAAGTGTTATAGTGTTCAATGAAATTATGCCACCAAAAAATTCCTCCCCACTTGTTGCATGCATTTGATCAAAAGATTCATCATGTATCAAATTTCTTATCTCTGTTGTAAAAAAATTTCTTTCTTTATTGATCTTCTTCAGGTGTCGTGTATTTCTACATTGACGACTATGGACTTCGATTTCTCTCTGTTGTGTGTTGCTTTATTTATTGATTTATTTATTTAAAGACAATTTCTATATTTATTTATTTATTTATTTATTTAAAGACAATTTCTATAGCGCCGTGCACTAGGTTAAGGCCTACGACAAGGGCGCTGCACACACATAGTCAACCGTAACCTAAACTAAAAAGGTGCGTCTTTAGTTCTCTCAGGAACAGTCCAGCAGAGTTGGCCTCAGTCACTGCGGTCGGCAAGGCATTCCAAAGCAATGGGTTCCCGCGAGAGAAGGACCTGTCTCCGAACTTCGAAGTCTGTGACGGAGGCGGAACGAGCAGTAAGACACGATGGCTGGAGCGAAGTGCCGACCTCCGTGAGTTCGAAGTTGATCTTAGGACTAGCTCAGCCAGGTACTGTGGACAGTGCGGGTCCTTTAACGCTCGGAAGGTGAGCCAGCAGCGCTTTTGGATAATGCGCTCCCAGGCTCGAAGCCAGTGCAGCTGATCACGCAGTAGGGGGGTCACGTGGGCTCCCCAGGGGCTGCTAAAGACGACCCGAGCAGCTGTATTGAGCACGGATTGCAGACGATTCAACTTCCCACCGGGGAGGCCCAGCAACACGCTGTTGCAATAGTCCAGCCTGGGCAGAACAAGGGCGCGCACAAGGTGCACTGCCCCGCTGATCGGAAGATGCCGGCGCACTGACCTAATCCTCCGTAGGTGGTAGTAACATCCGCGGACAACATTACCGATATGTTCCTCGAACGACAACGTCTCATCGAGTAGTACTCCCAGGAGTCGTAGGCACTTTGAGGGGACGACGGTCACATCACCCAGCATGAACGGTAAATGGCTCAGGAGATGCTTCCTCCTAGGGGTGCACATCCACAGGAACTCAGTCTTGGCCGGGTTAAGGGCCAAGCGGTTCTACTCCGTCCACATGATGATCGCCATGATGCAATCGAGGAAGCGAAGTTTAAGTCTTTCCATGTCGGCAGGCAGACAGGAAGAATACAGTTGCACGTCATCCGCGTAGCCGTGCATGGTTAGTCCGAACGCGATAGTGATTTTCCTCAAGCCCGCTATGAAAAGAATGAACAGCAGAGGGCCGAGAGCCGACCCCTGCGGAACACCATGCTGAACAATTCGCTTTTCCGATGTTTGACCGCCACACCGGACCGATTGCGTCCTATCGCTGAGGTAGCTCTCGAACCAGCTGAGGACCCGACCCCTGAGGCCGTATGAACTCTCCAGCTGCTGAATAAGAATCTGGTGATCGGCCGTATCAAACGCGGCGTAGAGGTCAAGAAGGCGGAGCAGAGCCACCTTGCCATTCGCGACCGCATGTATGAGTTGCATGCTTGTATGAGTTCTAATTCTGTAGTTACCCCTTTTACATCAGTCAGTAAACTACTGATATATGTCATTCCTTGTCTTCCTCTTGATCTTTTGCCTTTGACTTTCCAGTAGTTACCAGGTTTTTCTATACCTTTCTTCCTCATTATATGTCCAAAAAACTGAAGTTGTCTTTCACGTATTGTAGATAGCAATTTTCTTTGTGTACTTGCCATTTCGAGCACTAATTCATTCGTTTTCTTTTCAGTCCAAGATAATTTCAACATTTTTCTTAAGAACTACATTTCTGCAGCTTCGAGCTTTTTCTTCGTGACTTTAGAGAGTCCACATTTCTGCACCATATAACATGACTGACCAAACATAGCATTCCAGAACCCTAATCTTTGTTTTCATTGTTAAATGTCAGTTTGTTAGTATGTGTTTTAAATTCCCAAAGGTTGCTTTGGCCATTCTTATTTTTGCTTATGTCTGATTCACTTTTCACATCACTGGTGAACCAGCTTCCTAAATATTTGAATGTCGTGACTTGTTTAATTTTCTCTCCATCTATGTTGATTTTGCATTTGGGAATGTCTTTCTTCTTGGATATCACTAGGCAAAATGTTATATTGATGTTTATTCTTAAACCTTTCTTCTCACTTTCTCTATTTACTTGATTTAGCCATTCCTGCAATTTTTGCTGTGAATATGCTATCAGCGCTGCATCATCTGCAAATCTTAGGTTATTGATGTTCTGTCCACCAACTCTTTATTGATCACTGATTTAATTTTAAAATGGTCTAATTGCTTAAATTCATCTTCAACCTCATGAGCTTCATTATACCAGATTCTATAATCAGGTAGAAAAACAAATCTACAAGCACAACCACAAAACTGCGCTTGATGAAAACATTAGTGTGGCCGGTAGCGACATATGGATGTGAACCTTGGACACCAAGAAAAGAAGAAAAACACATGCAGGCTTTTGAGAACAAGTGCATAAGGAAACTACTACACATACAATGGCCAAAATTACTAACAAATGAGCAAGTTTACAACATGGCCAAAACAGAAAAACAACTACTGAATCATATAAAAGTAAAGAAATTGGGTTATTTTGGGCACATAATGAGACAACCACAAGACACCCTCGAGTGCAGCGTGATCACAGGACTAGTGGAGGGAAACAGAGGCAGGGGACGTCCGAGGAATTGTTGTATGGATGGATATCAAGATGTGGACGGGTCTTTCTGGAGACTGCCTATTACGCACCGTACAAGACAGATCAAGGTGGAGATCGTTAATCCATTCTTGTAGCCAACCGCCGCAACGCGACGATGGCGCATTGACATGACATATGCAGATGTGGTTGCAATCACTTCTCATAATCTGTGCTCAGACATACTACTGGCCATTTCTATGAGCAAGATTTGGTTTTATTCAACTAAGTCCCGGCTCTATTTAAATATATAATACACCTGAAAGTGTATATTCATAGGATCTTTAAAAAATTTAAAAGTTGTAAATGTTTGCTTAATTATAAAAACTATGTCATTTTTTTATTTCAAACTATGTCAATTATGTCATGCAGTGATCAACAATAGTGATCTTCCTGGAACTCTGTCGATTTTTGCCCTAAGATCAGAATGGTCAGCTTTATTTTGGTTAGTAATGCTGCTCTTGGATTATTTTGAGGAGAGTAAGTAAAGTAAAGTAAAGTAAAATCTCGTGGATTTCTATAGCGCCTTGGAAAGCAGCACAACAGTAGCTGCTTATTCTTAGGCGCTCAGCCTCTCTTAAAATAGCTATAGGAAAGGTGTGGGATCAGCCAGGCAATAGTCAATATCCGAAGGGCAGTGAGGCTAGGTTGTTACAGCTATGGCGGAAATGATTTAAGAAACAGGAAGGATTTAAGCTTAGACCTGAAGACTTGAGGAGAAAGTGCAGGAATTATAGGAAATGAGGAATCAGATTTTATTGTTTGAAAGTGTCCAAGTGTGCGAAGGGAAGCTGGGATCGAGTTCCAGAGTTCAGGTGCAGCGTATGAGAAGGCACGGTTGCAAATTTTCAGGGATGATTGATTTAGCGGGCGTGACAGAGTGAGATGAGATGACGAACGTGTGGGTCGAGGAGGCTGAGGGATTAATAGTGACCTAAGGTAGACAGGTTTTGATGACTGAAGTGAGCTATGTGTAAGTGTTATTATCTTATATTGGATACGTTCAGTTATTTTAAGCCAATGTAATGATTTTAGTATGGGTGAAATATGGGAGAATTTAGGTGACTTAGTAACAGCACGAGCAAGTGCATTTTGTATTGATTGCAATTTGTTGATAGAGGCTTTGGGAAGGTTATAGTAGAGGGAGTTACAATAATCTAATTTGGAGTGGACTATTGAGGTGGCAATTGTGGAGGCAGTTTTAGTATCTAGGCAAGGACGTAGGCGGCGAAGGTCACGAATATGAACATAGCAGGCTTTTGATAATTGGGAAATTTGTGATTCAAGTTTAGAAAAGAATCAAATTTGAATCCTAGATTTCTAGCAGTTGGAACAGGGATTATTGTGGTGTCAGAAGCCAAAACTAGTTTAGGATTGTCAATTTTTTTGAGTTGTTGGGGTAGTCCAATTAAAAAAAGAAACTCTGTCTTAGAAGGGTTAAGAGCGAGGAGATTAGATGACATCCAAGCAGAGATTGATGAGAATGCAGATTCAAGCTCAATAATAGAAGCATTGAATGAAAGAGGTGAGAAGGAAAGGAATAGCTGAGTGTCATCGGCATAGAGTTGGTGATTTAAATTAAGGGAATTGATTAAAGATGAGAGTGGTGTAGTGTAAAGGCTGAACAGTACAGGCCCAAGAACAGATCCTTGAGGCACTCCAAAATCTACAGTGTGAGATAGAGAAATTTGGCTAAGACAGGACACTTGAAAAGACCGGGATTTAAGATAAGATGAAAACCAGTTATGAGCTATTTCAGATATTCCAAACCAGAGAGAGAGTCGTTCGAGCAGAATTTTGTGATCTATAGTATCAAATGCAGCAGAGAGGTCAAGGAGACAAAGGCCAGTAACTTGTCGGAGACCAATTGCGGTTAAGAGTCTGTCATGAATGTAGGCGAGAACGGTTTCAGTTGAGTGATGTTTAGTGTAGGCAGACTGATGAGCATTATATAGCGAGTTATTTGAAAGGTGTTCGGTCAGTCTAGAAAGCACAATTTTCTCAGTAAGTTTTGATAGAAGTGAAAGATTTGAGATGGGGCGATAGTTATTAAGATCTTCTCTGTCAAGACCAGGCTTTTTAGGAGAGGAATGACAAAAGAGTTTTTGAATGAAGATGGGAAAGTGCCTGAGGTAAGAGAGAGGTTAATGATTCTAGTTATGATAGGCGTAAGCACGATGGCACACTGTTTGAGTAAAGAAGTAGGTATGGGATCTAGATCACATTGTTTGTTTGGGAGAGAAAGTAGCAGTTTGGATACCTCTTCATCAGTTGCAGGAGTGAAGCTGGATAAATTGCATGGGGTTGTGGGGGGAGAAGGGTAATGAGGAGAGGTGGTTTGAGTAATAGTGAAAGACTTAAGGACACTGCGAATCTTAGAGATTTTTGCAGAGAAGAAATTAGCAAAAGATTCAGCAAGTTCTGACAGAGAAATGGATTGAGGGAGAGGTTTTGATTCTTTGCGATGGAAAAGATCATTTACGGTTTTCCAGAGCTTACGTGGGTTAGAGCTATTTGTTGAAATGATGTTAGAATAGTACTTCTTTTTGGCAGATGTAAGGAGATTATGGTACCGGTTGGTGGCGGAACGAAGATTTAAAAGGTCAGATGGAGAATGTGTTCTATGGTATGTTCGTTCAAGACGTCTGCGAAATGACTTGAAAGCATGAATGAAAGAGTTATACCAGGGTTTGCTGTTGTGTGATGAAATAGGTCTTGTGATGATAGGAGCATGTTTATCAAGAAGACCGGATAACACAGAATTGTATTTATTGATCAGTGACGGCAGAGAAGTGGGGGTTAGTAATTAGTTCAGATGATTTAATGTTGTCACAGAACAAGGCTACGTCAATTTTGTTAAGACGGCGAAATGAGTAGGTGCCACGAGGCGGAGGAGTTGGCGAGCAGATACTTAAAATGGAGAAGATGGGAAAATGATCAGAAGGAGAGAATTGGCTAATTGCTGAAATTGGAGATAGTGATGAAGAAGAAGACGTGATGAGCAAGTCTAAAGTATGTCCAAAAGTGTGAGTAGGAAGAGATATGTGTTGTGTGAGGTTAGTCTGAGTGAGCAGTTGTATGAATTGGATAGAGTTGGGATCATCACACTTATCAACATGTACATTAAAATCACCGGTAATTAAGAACTCATGTGGAGTTGTAGCTGCAGAGCCTAAAAAGGAGGAAAATTCGTCGAGGAATGTCATGAATGAGGTTGAATATTTTGATGATGTAGGGGGGCGGTAAATGTTAAAAATAGTTAGTTTTGAGAGAGGAAGATTGAGAGTGACAGATGAACATTCAAATGAGGAGAAATTAATTGATGAGGAATTGCTAATTTGTATATGATCGCGAATAAGGAAAGCGGTGCCTCCACCTAAATTACTAGAGCAATTGGTAGACTTTTTTGAACGAGGAAAACTTAGGAGGGAGAAGCCAGGTGGGGTTACCTCAATCAGTTGACATGAAGTAGTAGACGGAGATACCCAGGTTTCAGTTAGTGCAACTATGTCTATGGTAGAGGAGTGAAGTGTGTGCGTTGGAAAGAGGGATTCTAATTTTATGTTAGTGAGTTCATGTAGTGAATGTGTGTGTTGAGGATTAGTGAGGGATCTAATGTTGAGAGTGCAGAGTGTTATGTGTGGTTGGGATGGTCCAGGATTCGGGTGGATATCGCCTGAAAGAGCAAGAAGGATGAAGATGATATCTGAGCGTCGCATGAGACGGAAATGTGAACGGTGAATACGAAGATGTGAGCAACGGAGGGTTAATGAAAAGGAGATAGGAATTTTGTTCAAATGTGAGTATTGATCAACGGCAGTGCGGTAGGTCCAGTGATTAATCGGTTTGCGTACATCAAGTTTCGAGGAAAAGAAATGAACAGTTAGAATAAACAAATAGAGAGGAAGTAATGTCATGATGTCAGGATGAGATTAACGAGGAAAGTAAAAATGTGAAGGAAAGTCAAATTGTCTTTCAGCTCATGCAGCGGATCACAAGCTCAGCATGAGGTCAATAGTGCAGCCGATATTAGTGTGGAGTGAAATAATTTAATTTAAAAATTTAAAAGAAAAACTAAAAGAATGCTTAGTTAAATTACAAATAGTAACGGTAATGAAATGAGCGATGATAGGTCATGTTGATTCTAAGTTTATAAATTGTATGGAGTTAAATAAAAATAGTTAAAGAAAAATATACCGACATAAACAGCTGAAAACGTCTTAAAATTAAAGAGTAAAATTTTAAAAATTCGCAAGAACAATATCGGAATTTGTCGAATTAATTAACAAACTCTACGGAACAAAATCTCGAGCGTTTAGTCTGCCAAGAGTAACTTCATGACCAGATGGTCAAAATCAGATTCAACTATTTTAATTTCATTTTTAATGCTTGTTTAAGACTGCTGCTATCATTGTCATTGGTTGCCATGGAAACAATTATTTCAATGAGCCGTTTAGCCTTCCTGATTTCCAATTATGACATAATCTGTTCACCTATTGCATGCAGATATTCTGCAATTTGTACTTTCTGTCAAGTTGATACCCAACCATGGGAAGCAGCATAGTAAGTTTCGTGACAGTGGCAGAAGAGACTGCAGATTATAGAAGTAATTGGGAAGTCTACCATTGTCCAATGATCCAGAAAGCAGTGAAAAAATGACAAAGACAAGATTTTATCCTGGATCAGCTTTTGATCACATTATCGAGGACAAAACACCAGGTTTGGGAACTAGCGCCTGAACGGAAAATGTGCTACTAAATATGGAGCAGAACATCTTACACTAGCCAAAAAGAATGAACTGCTCCGTTTGGTGTAGTGGAACATTTGAGGGCTTAACAAATTATGCAAACTCCATCTAGTGTCACAGGAAATTGAAAATCATGGTATACTACTCTGCGGACTATCAGAGACAAAGTAAAACAAAAATGGGCATTTTTCAAGTCAAGGACACAGTAAGTTTTTCAGGTAGAAATGATGGCACCCATAAGCACGGTAAACATCATGGAGTAGCAATCTGAGTCAGCCACAAAATAGCATCATCATTATTAGAATATAACACAAGTGACAGCAAGATTGTGACGGCCACTTTCAAAGTCAAACTACATAATTTGACAATCATGCAGTGTGTGGGAGGCTCGGAGCGCGATGCTGTAAAATAAATGAGATTTTGGTTGATTTTGTATAAAAGTATATTCTTTAGTAACATAACAGTCCAAAACATCAACGGAAGAGCAAAAGATCTAAACCAAAGACTACAAATCTACATGTATATAGTAAGTAAGTAGATCACACCCATAACATATCCTCCCCTTAGTTATGATTTTTAATGAGAAAAAATCATGATTCACAAAACTCCTCACAATTGACATTACCAGTCATCGATTGAGAACACAACATAGACACTGTATTCTGCTTAATACCATTCAAATAAACTTCATCCTTAATAACTGACACACACAACTATTTAAAGAATCCTTAAAATTTACACTATTTACACTTTCATCAAACTCTGCAAAATTAACTGCAACCTTCATTGTCTCTTGACCACGACACTTTGAATCAACTCTCACCTTGAAATCAGAACATAGCACAGAAAAATCACGTTGTTCATAACGCTTCATCAAATTTACATGACAAACACGCTTATTTTTCTTCAATCAAGCATGGCTATTACATAATCAACAGTCCCAGTTTCTGAATCACTTCATAAGGACCACAATAATTAGCTTGCAAAGGCTTAAATTTCACAGGTAACAAAACCAAAACCTTATCACCAGGACTAAAAAAAACTAAAGCAGTTTTCTTATCAAACCAACACTTAAATTTAGCCTCAGACACAAGAGTGACACTCTCTATCCCTCGCCGGCCAAGTGAGCTCCGTAACTCGTGCCTGCTACTTTCAGCTGCACAAGATCGCAGAGATTCGACGGTACATTTCAACATCAGCAGCGATCCACGTAGTCCGGGCACTAGTGCTATCCAGGTTGGATTATTGCAATAGCATTCTTCTGGGGCTTCCGGACTATCAGCTTGACCGCCTTCAGTCGGTCATGAACGCTGCGGCCCGATTGATCTTTAGCGCGAGATGGAAGGATCACGTGACTCCATTGCTAAAGGAACGGCTACACTGGCTGAAGATCTCGGAGCGTATAGCTTACAAACGCTGTATGGTCACATTCCGAGCACTGCACGACCCTCTCTGCCCGGAGTACATTTCTGCGCTCATACAGCGGCCGATGCCGACTGACTGTCGCAAGCAGCTGCGATCAAACAAGCGAATTCGCCTTTATGTCCCTCCTCCGTCCAGGACGGTGATGCTGGGGGAAAGATCCGTGACACGCGGCAACCCCCTTCTTTGGAACTCTCTTCCCGCCTCAGTGACATCCATCACATCCCTCGAGGCGTTTGCGACTGCCCTCAAGACGCACTTATTTCGCGCATCTTATGAACATCTGTAAATCGCTCTTGATTTTAGCACTAGCTATGTTATAGCGTTTAATAAATCATCTAGAAATAATAATAATAATAATAATAAGAGTATTTTCATTTGCTCCTTCAACAGAACTTTTAATTAATTTTACATGCAAATCCAACACAAAATCAATCAGATTTTCATTGTAAGTTTCAACTTTCAACTATTGACTTTAGTATATCCTTCAACACTCTATGAAAACGTTCCAAATTTCCATCCGTTTTAGGATGCTATGAACTAGTCCTAATACGATGAATTCCAAATTCAAGCATAAAAACTTGTAGCAAATCAGACAAAAAATTTGAATCATTGACAGATAAAATTTCATTCACAAACCCAAACATAGAAAACGCATGTATCAAACACTTCGCAACTTCAAAGAGGAATAATTCTGTAATGGGAATGCTAAAGAGTAATCCGAGTCTGTGGAACTCTCTGCCGAAGAACGTGACAATTGTGACCTCCCTTGACCTGTTTATCAAGTGCCTTAACGCCTCAGCCTCCCCGACCTACACGATCATCATCTCATCTCACACTTTCACGCCCGTTAAATCAGTCATCACTCAAAATCTGCAACCGCGCTTTCTCATACGCCGCACCAGAACTTTGGAACTCAATTCCAGCCTCCCTCCGCAGCCTACGACATGGTCAAACAATAAGCTCCGAATCCTCATTTCCTTTAATTCCTTCACTGTCTCCTCAAACCTTTAGGTCTAAACTTAAAACCTTCCTATTCGAAAAGTCATTTCCCCCATAGCAACAACAACCTGACCCGCCGCCTCATAGATACACTGACCTTTGCCCGGCCGACAAACCACCCTGCCTATAGCTATTTCAAGAAAGATTAAGCGCATAAGAATAAGCAGCTACTGCTGTGCTGCTTTCCGGGGCGCTGTAGAAGTTTACGAGATTTTACTTACTTACTTACTTATATGTTTAATATCTCTTATAGTGTTCATTAGGGTGGAGTGAAAAGGACGAAATTTTAAAAATTTTCGAATTTAAAATTCTAATAGAGCGGGAAAGTTGGGCACGGTATCAGTGATTTGTTCAGTGAAAATTTTGAATTTTTAAATGAGTGTTAAGAGCCTCCCCAGAGACAATGAAGTTTGGGCATTTTGTTCAATTAATGAGAAAAAGTGTTTTCACTCCACCCTAGTGTTCATTGTTAAGTGCTTTTGACTTTAGTCTTCACTATGCTTACTGCACTCTATAAATTGTCTTTAAAAATAATAATAATAATAATAGTAATAATAATAATAATGAGTAGCCAAATCGAGAATAGTTAAAATATACTTGTTCCCAGTATTCTTACACACATTTAGAGGACCTACCACATCTATCGCAATTCTACTCCAAGGTTTTGAAATCACAGGAAGATTAATCAAAGGTGCTTTAAGCTTACACAGTGAGGGTCGTTTAGAACGTTCCGCATTCTAAACGACCCTCACTGCCCGACATACCTCACCGAACTGATCGCAAGAACCACAGTGATGGAACGCCGTTCTCTACTTCGGTCGGGTCACAGTAATCAACTAGTCGTCCCTCCTCCTTTCAAGACAGCGGGCTTCGGTGACGGATCCTTCTGGCGCAGAAACCCTGCTTCAAGGAACTTGCTCCCGAAGACAGTGACAACTGAGACACTCCCTGATTGGTTCCGGAAACAGTTGAAGACGCATTTGTTTAACAGCTCATTTTTGTAAAGCGCTCTTGACTTTGCTTCGATAGCCATGTTTACTGCGCTTAAGAAATTGTCTTTTGTCTTGAAATAATAATAATAATAATAATAATAATAATAATAATAATAATAATAATAATAGTAATATAGACTTTCCTTTTCCCACTCTCTGACATGTATCAAAGAACGACAATTCTTAACATTTCGAGAAATTCCAGGCCACCAAAAATTTCTTTGTAACCTATCCAAAGTTTTCTGAACTCCCAAATGTCCACAAGCAGGAATATAGTGAGCCAAAACAATAGCTTCTCCCTCAAAATTTTGGGAACCACAATTTAATTCAAAATCCACATCAGAAATACATTCGTTTCTTCTTTTTCTCACCAAAACATTATTTTGTAGCACAAAACAAGGAATTTTTACAGAATCTCTAGCATTAACCACTAAATCATACAATGGTCTCAATGAAGTATCTTCTTTCTGTAATCTAATCAAATCAACATGAGAAACACAATTGAAATTCACATCAGAATTCACATCATTTTCTACAATCTCATTTGACAATTCAACTTTATCTTCAACAGTTGCATTTTCATTAGTGTCAACAATATCGATGCCTTCTGGCACAACATTGTCAGAAAATAAATGAGACAAATCACCATCACACAAATGTGCATTTTTATTATCCTTATCAATGACAACTCTTGAGTTATCAGTGTTCTTCTCTACAATACCAGTAACATCATCATTTTGATCTGACAATTTCTTAGCTTGCAAACGAGTAACAACATTAACACTTTCAATCTTTGAAACAGAATCCAAATCATTTCCAATTAGAAAATCGACATTATCTGGCAAATGATCTACAACACCAAGTAAAACTGGTCCATCAGAAAATGACTTCAAATTCACTTAAACCAAAGGAATCTCTGACACAATACCATTTACACAACGAATCAACCTTATCTCCTTCACCTTCTTTCAATAAATTTTTTCTTACCAGACTCTGCACAGAACCAGAATCTCTCAATAATACAACACTACGCCTCGAGCCATCCACATTTAACACTGAACCACCTGAACAATATCTCTAAAACTGAGGATCAACTTTTAAATTGACATAATTTATAAAATTCACATTTTTAGGTTGAGTATTCTTATTCAGTTCCACTATTGTTCTCTCGTTTTTCTTTTCAACTTTTCACAATTAGCCTTAACATGTGATGAATCCTTACAATAAGAACAACCTGCAGGTTTACCAAATTTATCACTTGATCTCCGACTATATTGTGGCGAAACTGAAGTATTAGATCTTCTAGCTTCAGAATAATTTGATTTAGCATTTGAATTTTCATATTTTCCAAACCGCCAACTATTTCCAGGGAGACATTTCCCTCTTGCTTTCGAAATTCACCAAAAGATAAACATTGAGTGTTACGAAAACTAAATGAATTGTCGGAATTATGCAAAACAGCATATTCATCTGCCCATCTAGAAGCTTATGTCAGACTAGCATGCTTCTTATCTAAAAGCCACTACTTAATTTGAAAAGGCAAACATTTTACAAATTGCTCAATTAGAATAAGTTTCCTTAAAATCTTTACTCAAATTTCGAAAACGCAATCGGTAAAATTCGGGCACTTTCTTAAACGCCGTTAACAGAGCAGTTTTGAAAACCTCATAATCCTTAGAATCAGAAAACTCTGAAAACATACACAAAGCTTAGCCGTCAATTGGGTGTACAGAAGACATGACCATTAATCCTTATCAACTTCATTCAATGACATTGCTTTCTCAAAAGATAGTAAATAATCTTCAATATCCATGGCCTCAGAATATTTTGGCACATATTTTGTCAAATTAAAATGTCTAAATGAATACATATTAGGAGAATTGGGTGAATCATTAGCATTAGGCAATGACTCTGATTCAAGTTCTTTTTTTAGAATCAAAAGCTTTCAGCTCAAATTCATGTCTTCTAACTCTCTCTCTCTCTCTCTCTCTCTCTCTCTCTCTCTCTCTCTCTCTCTCTCTCTCTCTCTCTCTCTCTCTCTCTCTCTCTCTCTCTCTCTCTCTCTCTCTGTCTTCATCTCAATATCCTTTGTTCACAACTCTCTTCAGCTAATCTCCCTTCCTCAATTCAGCAGCCAACTTCCTCTCTTCAACTGCATCAGCAACCTCCTCTCTTCAGCTGCCAACCTCCTCTCTTCAGCTGCCAACCTCCTCTCTTCAGCTGCCAACCTCCTCTCTTCAGCCAATCTCTATTCCTTTCTCTCTTCTAATTCTAACTGCTGCATTTTCTATTGAAGTTCTGAAACCCCTTCTACATTGCTTTTATCAGGTATCTATGATAATACCAGTTGAGCAGCTGAACTTCCTTTTCCTGTTTGAAATCTATCCTATATCCTCCATAGCTGTAACAACCTAGCCTCACTGCCCTTTGGATGTTGACTATTGCCTGGCTGATAATATACCTTCCCCATAGCTATTTTAAGAGAGGCTGAGCGCCTAAGAATAAGCAGCTACTGTTGTGCTGCTCTCCAAGGCGCTATAGAAATCCACGAGATTTTACTTTACTTTTACTTTACTTACTTTTGAAAGCGTATGAACCGAGCGCATGCGTTTTTAAGATTTATATTATTCAGGAAGAAGGATCACCTTTAGGGTATACACAGCCGCGAGTAGTGAAAAAATCTCGTTTAAAGACTTCAAGATCGTCGACCCTAAATGGATTACTACTTGTAAGCAGACCCGCCGAGAGAAATTCCGGGCCCCTGTGCAAAGAGAAATTCCGGGCCCCTGTGCATAATACAATTTCTTGACGACCTTTTTTGCTTGTCAGCCTTTTCGCGCCTGGCCCCTCTTTTACTTGCCAGGCCCCCTTACTTTTCTATTATTACTATTGATGTTATTCCTAATTCGTCATCGGCCCGGCCCCCCAGACCGCTGCCCCCTCTCCGAGGCCCTGCTTGTAAGAAATGTAACAAACGCATCCAAGATAAGATATCAGTCACAAGTGCCTTCTCAAAGTAAGTGCTAGGCCTAATACTATTCATATTTTTAATTAAAGCAAACACCCGAAAGTTCAAGGAAAGGTAGACTGAGATGGGCACCCCCGAAAGTCGTACGTAAAAAGCGCTACGTGCATACCGGTATATAGAGGCTCTTTACTGCATTTGATTAAAATTCAGGTTTCAACGAATCCCCTTTAATTCTGATTTTATTCCAGGGACGTCATTTGGGGGGCAGGGGGGGCATTTGCCCCCTGATTTTTAGGGAAAAATTTTTTCGCCAATGTTTGTGTTATTTAGTTTTTACATACCAATTGGCCGGCTAAATAGGTAAAAATACACCGGAAAGCAAAAAAGGTCAGCAGCCCCTAAAGGAGTGCATGATGTCGAGTAATCTGAAGAAGTAACTAATCGTAAAAAATGGCTGACAAGCAAAAAAAAAGGTCGTCAACTTTTTCGCAAACTTGCCAGGTCGAAAGTGTTTTGCCCCCCCCTGAAAAAGTGAAATGACGTCTCTGTTTTATTCTCATACCGGACGCTCCCAAGCACTTGGGGCATTTATTCGAGCCGCTTGCAACCTTCTAAATATCTCAGCGTCTACCCAAGGAAAAGGTGATATCGTATTTTGGTGCAGTTTTTTGCATTTGTTAGTTAGTTAGCTATATGGCCTATTGTTTGTATATCTTTTGTGAAAATCTACAAATATATAGGAAGTGTTTACTAAAATTTAAAGGTCGGTCCTTATCCTTGGTCCTTGTCCTTGTAGGTCAGTCCTTGTGGTCCTTGTGCTTGAGAGGTAGGTCCTAGTCCTTGTCCTCATCCTTGGGGGTCGGTCCTTGTCCTTATCCTGGTCCTTGGGGGTCAGTCCTTGTCCTTATCCTGGTCCTTGGGGGTTCAGTCCTTGTTAACATCACTGCCAAAATTCAGAGATGTTGTTGTAGAGCCAGGGTTAAGTAAGTAAGTAAGTAAAACCTCGTAAACTTATACAGCGCCCCGGAAAGCAGTACAGCAGTAGCTGCTTATTCTTATGCGCTTAATCTTTCTTGAAATAGCTATAGTCAAGGTGGTTTGTCGGCCGGGCAAAGGTCAGTGTATCCATGAGGCGGCGGGTCAGGTTGTTATTGCTATGGGTGAAATGACTTTTCGAATAGGAAGGTTTTAAGTTTAGACCTAAAGGCTTGAGGAGACAGTGAAGGAATTAAAGGAAATGAGGATTCAGAGCTTATTGTTGGATACATTCGGATATTTTAAGCCAGTGTAGCTCAATGTCACCCGAGAGGAGCAGGATTAAGAATATATGGAAACACTGATCATTTGATTTATTAACAATGATTCTAGAGGGTTTGTTGACTTTGTTCTAGGCCATGTTGTGTATGTTTAGTACTAGCAGAAATTGACAATAATGAGGATGGGACACAGCTAAAATAATTGAAGCAAGAGAGGTTTTCGAGGATGCAGTATCCGGAATTTAAATCTCTAACGCTTTCGTAGCTGACCACATGTGTAAATTTCAACTAATTTTGGTGCCAGTTCGAAAGGAAAAAGAATATTGCACAGACTATTAATACCGATTTCATGATTACAACTATTATGTATGCAGCAGTTTACAATAGTGATGACGAGAGCAGTGAAGAATGACTGAATGAAACCAGGAGTAAGTGTTAAATGTAAGACTTAACCCCTTTAACCCCTTTAACGACAACTCTGAAGATATTCGTCATCCAATGGCGGCATTCATAGCGGCAATCCCGAATATATTCGTCCGCTACTTTCCAGACTGCTAGTTAGCTGGCAAAACATAAATTTACTATATTTACTATACCTCAGGCAATATGAAAGCTAAAACGATGAGGGATACATAATTGTTTAGCTTTTTATTGCTCTTTCTAACCATCCCTGCCAAAAATAATTTGGAAAATCATTTTATTATGATCAAGCCTTAGTTGATTGATTATAAAAGGAGCCATTAGCAAGATTTACTGCATAGAGAATTTTAGATATCTAAAGTTAATTCTAAATTAAGTAAGAGAATGATGTTTTAGAATGATGTTTTTTTATATATGATGATTTTTAGTTTAACTAATAATTAATGAAACCTTGAAACTCATCATTATTATATATAATTTCATAATGTCTGTTGCTAACTCTGTTCTCATTGGACAAGGCACTGCTGTCATTTTTAAATGCGTACAGTATGCGACGGTCACATCTACAGGCATTTGGGGAAGCTGAGACTGTCCATTTAATTGTTTCTGTGACACGGCCACATAAAAAGCAGTAACCTGTTTCATTGTGTTCTAGCAAATGAGGTATGCAAGTGGATGCTCTGGCCTCTATTGAATGGTGTGCCTTTATTATTGACACATTGTCCAATGATTGTGCATATAAGCATTTTGCCCTTTGGCAAAACCAGGCGAACAATGAGTGGGTATGTGCTTCAGAAACAATGTAACGAATGCAATGCAATGCTTTTAGAATGGAAATCTGCCAAAGAATCAAACGCCAAAGAGGTTAATTATCACTTAACATAAATATTGATAAACAAAATTAAACAAAAATACATGTGAAGCCATAGATGTTATAAATTTATAAAACATTAAATTAATTCAAAATTATTTGCCAATTTCACTTAAATTGGTTAATTAATTTAAATTTATTTCTCATATTTCCGCGAACCACCAATCAATACTCCACGAACCACCGGTGGTCTGCAGAGCATCACTTTAAGAATTACTGTACTAGTCCATACGAAGCAGATAGGTGGTTGAGGAGGAATTACTGTGTAGTGTATTGTCAAACACCACACTGACATCAAACAAGGCAAGAAGAATCACTCTAAATCAGTGGTTCTCAAAGTGGGGTACATGTACCCCCGGAAGGACGCCAGAGGATTTTCAGGGGGTATGCCGCCCGGAACTGGAGTATGTTAAAATTTTTTGTAGAATGTGAAATTTTGTCATGTATAATGTACATTATTGTACATGCATGTGTGCGCATTTACACTGACCGTAATCCTCCAGTCCGCCACATACATACAATATGTCTGCACGCACACACACATACAGAGTCGCACTCACGATGCACACATACCATACATACTATACTGCTGACAGGTGAAAAATTCAACCTATAGGCATAGCAGCCCTAGACCCTCAACCCAGATGTATGCTGCACCGTGATATAAATAGCATCAGCCTGCGCAACCACATGGTCAGTGATAGCACCAGCAGATTAGGTTATGTTAATAATATTATTACCCTCTTCACCGGGCATGACGTACCCCATACATCAACGGCAAACTTTCATTAAACGGGCGTGACATACCCCATACGTCAAGTCACTTTCGTAGCGGTTCCACGGTCGGGCGCGTCGCATCCGATATGTCCTATGCTATAAATCACTTTAGTATCTATCCACTCGCTAGATGGCACCTGTTTTTACCTAATTCAGCTCTATTGTGCTAGGAAATCGATATTCTTTGGACCGAGCGGTCAAACCTTGGCCTGCGCTTGTAGGAAATCGCTGGAATAAAATGACTTGCTGGGTTAGGCTTGATGTATCTGGACCAAATGTTGGCCGATTTTCAAACTTATTGGTCTATTTTGTTCCACTGACATTCCCCTAAAACTTTGCCGCTCATCCAATCGAGGTTACCACGGAAAAATTTTCGCTACGATGCTTTGAAAATTTTTTCAAAGGGGGTGCTATTTTAGGCCGTTTAGTGGACCCTATCCCCAAATTTTTTTGCACGGATGGTTGGAAAGAGGAGTAAAAGGCTAAACAATGGTGTATACCTCATCTTCTTAGCTCTTATATAGCCTGAGATATCGCAAATACAAAAAAATTGACAGCTTTCATTTTTTAAGAACGCCTTTCAAAAAAATTATTCCCCGGTACGGTGACGACGTCTAAAAATTTAATCCCCACTGAATGGGTTAACCCACAAGTGAGTTGCAGAATAGTGGAGAGCATCCAATGTTTATCATAGTATCTTACGTGAAAATGTGCAGTCACATTGCATCAAGTCATTTGCTGATGTCTTCCGCGTCCTCCTCCTCCTCCTCAACTACACATTAGGGATGTGCGGGTATACCCGTACCCGCGGGTATACCCTACCCGTACCCGCAGGTACGGGTAGGGTAAGGTACACATTTTTCGGGTACAGGTCGGGTACGGGTACAGCGCTACGGGTACGGGTATAGCGGCTACGGGTACACCCGTTTTTACCCGAAAAATTATATTTTCATTTCTCACTACTATAGCAAATTAGCAATGCAGTAATAGAAAAATAATATTGAGTAAAGTGTATTAGTATAACTTGTATATCGTGTTCAGTTTGCCAGACAGCATGCATTTTACTTACTGAAAACATAAAGGAAATACAGATGACGTAATCTGACATCATCAGTAATAAATCTGTAATGGCGTCTGCTGACTCCTCCAAGGACTCTTCGACCGAGAAAGTTCTTCTGGTAAAGTTTTGTGGTTTAACTTGAGCTCTAATGCCTGCTCATAGATAAATGATATCTACTAAATATTTTAAACAAGCCCATTCATGTAGGCTTAGGCTAGCTGACTGATTTATCCTGATTCCTAAGTACTAGATCTGTCCTAATCTAAACATGTGTGCTATTTACAATGAATAGTTATCCCAATTTCGTAGCCCCTATTTCACTGTTGCCTCTCTATAGTCTTTAGGAACGGATACGGGTTCACGGGTCCATGTACAGGTCCTTGTAGTACTTGCAGAGATGTAGTACTTGGTACTTGTACTTGTACTCGAGTTGTACTCGAGTACAAATTTTTAGTACTTGTACTTGTACTTGTACTCGGAGGCCAGGTACTTGTACTTGTACTTGTACTCGGAGTTTTAGAAATGCAAGTACTTGTACTTGTACTTGTACTCGGAGGCCAGGTACTTGTACTTGTACTTGTACTTGAAGCATTGTGTACTTGCTACATCTTTGGCTACATGTACTTCAATGGTACTAGTAATGCTGTTCCTTTAGGCTAATGACAAGCACATCCTCACAGATGGCCAAGTACCTGGAACTCAACGATATTTATGATGAAGCCACTGATACCATCGTAGTTTGGAACAGTGAAGTTAATAGAAAGGAGTTCAACAGGCTGTATAATGCAGCCATTAATTAGAGACCTCAGTGTGCCTGCTTCTGGCGCACCAATTAAACGCGTATTTAGCTAAGCTGGCTTGATCGCGAGACCGCATAGGGTTAATATGACCGATGCAAGACTATCATCTCTTTTTTTTAGTGCAACTGTGATGATATTTAGATGCTAATAGTGTCAATTTTATTCGTGGCCGGACAAACTGTCCTCGGACAAAATGTCATGTAGGAAATGTCATGGGGACAAAATGTCAGCGAAAAAAATGTCAATGTCAAAAATGTTGTACTAGTACTTGGAGGCCAGGTACTTGTACTTGTACTTGTACTCGGAGGCCAGGTACTTGTACTTGTACTCGGAGTTTTTGGAATGCAAGTACTTGTACTTGTACTTGTACTCGGAGGCCAGGTACTTGTACTTGTACTTGTACTTGAAGCATTGTGTACTTGCTACATCTCTGAGTACTTGTACCCGTAAACGCACCCGCCGGTACGGGTCCAACTCCACAAAACTCCAAATTCCAACCAATGTCGGGTACGGGTAGGGTACACAGCTTACGGGTACGGGTTGGGTAGGGTATAGCGCTAGCGGGTACGGGTAGGGTAAAACAGTTTTTTCACGGGTACGGGTAGGGTAGGCATTTTGCTGTACCCACACATCTCTACTACACATACGAAGAAACACCAGTACCAGGAGGATTACATTCAGTATGGATTCACCTACATTGTGAAGGATGGTCACGAACTGCCACAGTGCGTCGTATGCTACAAGGTGCTGTCTGCAGGGGAAATGAAGCCAAGCTTCCTCAAATGCCACTTCAATGGATTTCATGCAGACCTTGCTCATAAGGAAGTCGCTTATTTCAAGCGGAAGGAGGATGGAATTAAAAGGAGTCGCCTCAATCAGTCAGGGCAGTTCAGGCAACTGAATGAAGCGGGATTGAAAGCCTCACTTCTGGTTGCTTTGAGGATAGCCAAAGAAAAAAAGGCGCACACCATTGCTGAGAGACTCATCTTTCCCAGTTGCAAAGATATCGTTTGGTCCATCCTCGGCGAAGATGCGGCAAAAAACTAAATTCCCTGCCTCTGTTGAACAATACTATTCAATGCCGAATTGCTGATATGGCTGCTGATGTAAAGCAACAGGTGGTGACAGAGATTCGTGGGGTAATGCTACACAAATTCACGATCCAACTGGACGAATCCACAGATGTGGGTAGCTGCGCTCAGCTACTTGTCTATGCGTGATACATCATAGAAGACGATTTCAAAGATGAATTTTTTGTTCTGCCACCACCTGGAATCCACAACAAAGGGAGAAGACATCTTCCAAGCGGTATCCACATTCTTTGACAATGAGGGATTGTCATAGGACAACGTCTGCGCCTGTACAACTGATGGCGCTCCAGCCATGCTTGGCTGTCGTTCTGGTTTTCGAACTCGATTGAATGCAGTCAACTCTACTATTAAGCACCTTCTCTGCATTATCCATTGACATGCCCTGGCTTCCAAGATGCTCCCACCCGAGTTAAAAGAGGTATAGGACAATGTCATGAGTATGGTGAATGCAATAAAATCTAGCGCTCTCAATACACGACTCTTTCATCTCCTGTGCCAGGAGTTCGATGATAACCATGAAGGGCTGCTATTCCACACGGGGGTTCGGTGGTTGTCTCGTGGGAACATGCTCTCCAGAGTTGAATTGCTAAAAGAGAAAATGACCGAATTCTTCAGCCGAAGTGGCAGCAACACCAAATACTGAGTTCATGCCGCAAAACTCACGGATCAAGAATGGCTCCTGAGACTAGCCTACTTAAGTGATATATTCACACGCTTTAATGAGCTGAACAGATCGCTGAAAAGGAACGTCAATACAGTGATCGATTTTGTTGATAAAGTTCGAGCTTTCATGATGAAGCTTGAACTGTGGGAGCCAATGTCAGTGAAGGAAAATTCACCATGTTCGACAATGTTGCAACAACGCTGAATGAAAAAAATGATGTTGCAAATATACAAAGACAAGTCAAGTCCCACCTCTCCTCCTTACGGAACAAGTTCCAGAGGTACTTCCCGGATCTGAGCGATCTTGATTTGAAGTTGGCGCGCAACCCATTCAGTGTGGATGTCAAAGCCATTTCTGAATTCATCCAGGAGCAATTCATCGACTTTATCAACGACTCCGCCATGCGAGATGCATTTGACTCTCTCCCTCTGACAAACTTCTGGTGCTGAATGTTTAAATCCTACCATTCTGTTGCTGAGGAACCCGTTAAGTTTTTGCTGATGTTCCCAAACACCTACCTCTGCGAGCAAGAGTTTTCAACCGTCTTCTCCATGAAAACGAAGTTTCGTGCACGTTTGTCCGTGGCGGCGGATCTTCAGTTAGCACTCATTCATTCATTCATTCCTAGACAATTTCTATAGCGCTATAACAAGGCCGAGGCCCACAACAAAAGCGCTTTAACATCTCAACTATAACCCAACCTAAACAGATGCGTTTTTAATCTCGTGATGAAATGCTCGGGAGTATCAGCCATGGTGGTCTCATCAGGAAGAGAGTTCCACAAGATAGGATTACCCCTAGTGAAGGATCTCTCTCCGAACTTGGCGGTCTTGGATGGAGGAGCAACATGAAGTTTAACGCCACGACTCGAGCGGAGCGAAGATCTCCTGTCATTACCCTGCGGTCTCTTTACAAGAGAGGCAAGGTACTCAGGACAGCACAAGTCATGCAGCGCTCTGTACGTCAGCCAGCATCTTTTGAACACAATCCGCTCAGGGACTCGGAGCCAATGTAGACGATCCCTGAGAAGTGGTGTTACATGCTCGCACCAGCGACATCCGAACACAATCCTCGCCGAGAGATTAAGAACAGACTGCAGCCGTTCAAGTTTGCTAACCGGGAGGCCCAACAGGACACTATTGCAATAGTCGATCCTAGTTAGCACCAAGGCTCGGACCAAGTGTACCACTCCGGATACAGGCAGATATCGCCGGACTGATCGGATCCTTCTCAATTGAAAGTGACATCGCCTGATCACATCGTTTACGTATGGCTCGAATGAAAGAGTCCCATCAAAGAGTACCCCCAATAGCCGCACGCACTCGGAGGGGACAATGGTAACATCACCCATCGCGAATGGTTTGCGACTCACCAGCATCCTTCTCCGAGGAGTGCTGACCCACAGGAACTCAGTTTTTCCCACGTTGAGGGCCAGTCGATTTTCCTCCGCCCAGTTCGAGACAGCGACTAGACACTCGATGAACCGTTCCTGAAGCGCCTCCACATCACCAGGAAGGCAGGACGAGTAAATCTGACTGTCATCAGCATAGCTATGGGGTGCCAGTCCAAAGGCCGCAATAATTGATCTCAGATCGGCCGTGTACAGAATAAAAAGTAATGGACCAAGTACTGACCCTCCAGGAACTCCACAGCCAACGCTCCGCCCCATAGAGAGTTTCCCACCGCACATTACAGATTGCACTCTATCAGAGAGATAGCTGGCTATCCACCGCAAGGAGGAACCACACACTCCGAACGATTTCTGAAGCCGGCGTATAAGGATGTTATGATCGACAGAATCAAATGCCGACGAGAGGTCAAGAAGACATAGGAGTGCAAGCCGTCCGTTCGACACATCGTCGACAAGATCGTTGAAGATCTTAAGAATAGCAGATTCAGTCGAGTGCCCCCGGCAATAGGCTGACTGATCGCGCGGCATGAGTCCGTTGGCAGTGAGAAACCCTATGAGCTGCCTGTTAACAAACCTCTCCAACAGCTTAGATAGAAAAGTAAGATTGGAGACTGGTCTGTAGCTCGCAGGCTCTGACGAATCAAGCCCCGGCCGTTTCAAATGGGGCCTTACGGTCGCGTGTTTCCATTCAGACAGAAACTCACACGTCTCCAGAGACACGGTTATTAACGTTCTAATAAAAGGGGCGAGCAGCTCAATCGAGTCCTTTAGTAGCCAAACAGGAAGCGGGTTGGCCGGGCATTGCTTGTTCGGGGCTGACCTCACCAAAGCCACCACCTCCTCAAGGGACGGGGAGGAAAAGACCGACAGTCGTGGGCCATCATGCACAGAGAAAGTCGCAGGACCAGCATTCGCAGTCCTGTCACGTATCCTGGCCACTTTCTCCTCGATGAACTGGTGGAAGTCTTCTGCACTGAAATCCGGGCGAGGACCGTAGGTGTTATTATCCTCTCCCAGCAAGGTATTGAGGACCCGCCATGTCCTCTTCCCATCAGCCCCGGTCTGACTAAAAGTCTGCCTCCAGTAGGCCCTCCCTTTAGCCCTGACCAGCCGCCTGTACCAATCAAGCGCCCCTCCACTGAGCCCGAGCCACCGGCTCCGCGTCGGAGCTCTGAGCCCTCCGAAACAATCTCTCCGCTCTCCTCGCAGCCCGACGAGCCAGCCGACACTCCTCGTCATGAAACGGACAAAAAGGCCTGTCTCGCACCCTGATCTCGGTCGTAGGAGCCACTTCATCCAGGATCCCGGTTATCACCAGGTTATAGTTCACAGCAAGCTCAGACGCTGATCTTCCGGGTGTCGTAGGCAAACACAACTCCGAGGCCCGAAGTCTCTGTGCAAACACATAGAAATCGAAGACCTTCCAGTTCCTCCGTTTGACAGTTCTAAACACCGGAAGTTGGGACGACGTACAAGCAGCCCATAAAACCATCTTATGATCAGACAAACATGTCTCCTCAACCCTCACATCCGAGAGCAACCAATCAGATGGCCCAATGACCACGTCAAGGAGGCCCCTAAGATCATGCGTCGGCTCTCCTACCCACTGCTTAAGATCGAACATGTTAAGAGTCAACCCAAGACTCAGACAGGCTGCATCTGTCGGCTCCTCCATGTGAATATTGATGTCGCCAGCTATGCAGAACTTGCAGTTATAGGTCGCCATGGCCTCAAGCAGTACCGTAAATTCCCGAAAGAACAGCTCACTGATAGCCTGAGACCCGGGCTGATAAACAGCGACCAGCATCATAGGACCGTAGGAACCGTGCTCACCCTCGACCCGGCAGCACAGGTGCTCAAAAGTGGTCGGTCTGAGCTTAGTGTCTACTTTCAGATTGTTGATCCCCCGATGAGCTACGATCGCCAAACCTCCGTGGTTGACGAAGTTAGGTCCAGCTTGTGCTAAACCAGGGGCCACCGAGCGAGCGGCTTCCTTAACAGACAGGCCATAGCCACCTAACCTTTTTATCGCAACGTCTCCAGAGTCAAAATGCCAAGTCTCCGTCAGAATAAGTAATTGCAGGTGATATTCATCCACCAGACATGCTACATTTTCAATCTTACTCCCGATAGACCTGATGTTCTGTAGTCCAATCCTGAGTTTCATGGACCGCAGATTGAGGTGACGTTGTAGCCGTGGGCGCACCAATCCAGGCCGACCCGTGACGCCGGTCCGCACCCTTCCCCTGTTTTCCCCAGGTCTGGGGACACGTGAAGAAACCACCATGATTGGTCTCCGAAGTCTAACTCCACCCCGACTCCCCCTCCTGCCCACCCTCCAGTGAGACGGCCTAAAGAAAATGTGGGACAGACGCCGACGCAGTGCAGCCGAGGGGTGCACCTGTCTAAGCGGAACAGTCCTTGGTGGCTACGCGGCTATCTGGCAGAGAGGTACCAAGACCAGAGTCAAATTCACGCCCAGTAGCCTGCAGGAGATCTGGGTCCACCCCAATGCGGTCAGTACTGGGAGCTGCGGATCTGGGGAAGTACACACCTCCGCAGCTGTATTAACTCCGCCCTCGTGTATCGATGCATCTGCGTGGACACAGGTGCACTGATGACAGACAGGTATGCAAGTATGCAATACAAGGTCCGACAGCCCTGACATCAAGCGAACTGAAGAGAAATCACTATCACTAGCAAAGATCAAACCTCGGAAACTCTCAAAATTACCACCACGACTCACCACCACGACTCAAAACCTTGTAAAAAAAACCGTCCGGCCGAAGCTCCAACCTCTGTATCACCACTCCGATCGAACTTCAGTCCACGATCACGTACTCATCACAAAAAAAGACGCAGTTTAGTCGACGGGGACACTACCCGCTGGCAGCTCTATGAAGCGCCACCTATCGATCGAACAATGCTAAAGATAGTCGGTCTGGGGCACTGTCCAAAACCACCCCCCAAAATGACGCTCTAGTGGAGGCCAAGCAGGCCCATCCATCTCACTGACTCTGATGTGCACCTGTGGATTGCAACTGAAGGAGTTTATGACTGAAGCTGTGTGACTTGTCTACATGTGGATTCTATTTAGCAACTTTGAAATATACGTTTATAACTTTATAGTCATCATTTGCAAATGTAATTTTTGTGTGTGGGGGGGGGGGGTACACGCCACATTTCAAAACTATCGTGGGGGTACGTGGGGACAAAAAGACTGAGAACCGCTGCTCTAAATCAATCACATTACAAAGGTATGAGAGAAGGTGAGCAAGAAGAGTCTCATCAGAGTGGAATGCAGAGAAGTCAGATTGATGTGCAGGGAGTACTATATGTGTACACAAACCACATAACAAAACATGCAAAACTGATTTTGAAGTTGGCTCTCATTACAGAAAGGAATAGCAACCTACTCTAGATTAATGGCATAAGCCACTAGCATTGCTGCTTGCCTAGTAACAGGAGATCAGCGCTAGACCCTACGCTCATTCGAGTATGGGACTACCTCTACCTTTACCTTTCATTATCAGAAAAATAACTTCAGTGCAAAGACAAATCGTACTTAAATGGTCGTGCAGGATTTTTGAGGTCTTCTGGCAGAAGTGGAAGTCGTTTGTAAAAAAATTCCCAATCAAATGCTCCTCTGGCTCCTTCATCTTGTGCTCGGTATGCAAAATTCTCAAAATCAATTACATCAATGAAAGGACACACGACTGTTCTGTAATCTTCTGCAATTGGTTCTAAACATAGAAATATTAAAAGACATATCACAAACATAGCTATTGTTAGAAGCAAACTGCTACAAAAATTACCAGTGTGGTATTACTGTATATTAGTTCAATTAATACCCCTCAGCTTGTCAATGCCAGCATAAATTTACAACTGGATAATGCTCAAAAATAATAAATCATTACCAAGTATAATTGGAAAAAATGGCAATCGCTGTCCATTTATGTTAGAAGCTAGTCAATTTATAATGACTGCTCAATATATACCATCAGGCCCACCAAGGAGGCAGAAGGCATGGCAATTTGTAGGGGCCAGGGTGGATCAGCATGGGTTGTCAGCCCCTGGGGCAGCATTGTGTGCCCTTTACTTGTAAGTAAATGTAAATAGCAGTCCATCTAAGTCGACGATGATTCAGGAGTAGCTGTAGTAGTATCTATAACAAGTTGAATGTACAGTCTAATTGTGTTCACTATAGTAATATTTAATGTGATCGCTGGTGACTGATGAACCCAATTTTGACTGCATATATCCTGACATGGTCTGCACAGGGGAAACCGGCAGAGGTGAGAGATGCTGAATTGAGGCGACTTTTCCAATATTGCCGTTTTTTTCAGCATTGGAGATATTATTGGTTTCCATGATTGTAAGACCAGCATTGACAAGTTTGTACCAATTGTTTGAGTCAATGTTGCACTGATTCATGGTGACCTTCAACTGATCTTTGTATCTGCCTTGCGTGTGTCGGTGACTGGATGAAAGTTTACCATTCAAGAGAATTTTAGGAAGGTGACGGTCTTCCATACGATAGAGATGCCCCATCCATCTAAGCCTCATTTTTTTACAGAGTGGCCTCCACACTTACAGAGTTGGCCCTCTTTAGTCAACTTTAGTTGCTAAATGTCAGTACACTAGGGATAACATCAAGTTGAAAAATGTTGACAAGCAATAAAAGGTCTTCGCTTGTTTCCCACTTACTTTTCATAATTATTGAACGTTACTTTGAGCTTTGATGTTTTCGTTACAGCTATATTTTATTGTATGGTTTGCACCTGCTCCACATTTATTGTAACAATTTGATTCTTAAACTTTTCTCACAAACCTAAGAATTGTTAAGGGCCTGAGACTCTGCCCAGGGGCCCAGATCTAGAGAATAAACACAAGACGAGCGATACAGAGCTACAATAGAGTGAGGGATGAAAACAATGACAATTCAGAACATAGAAATTCAGAAGAGCAATAAAAAATGAAAATACTCATAATCATAATGCCATCAATGGTTGTCAAACGACAATTTCAGAAGATATGTCTTCAGTCAATTCTTGATTTTCAAATGATGCTGATGGTTATTTTCATGAGGCAAGAGACCACCACATAAAATGCCAAGGATCTTTGACTAAAATAAGTAAGTTGCAGCAAACATGCTTACATGGGTAAAACTTGCAGAATTGGAAGTCCACCTCTTGGAACACTATATGACCAGAGAAAAAGGTTGAAGTTCATTTATTGTTTTCCACATAATAAGCATAACTTGCAATTCATTTTCTCTAGAGAATTTAACCGATACAAATTTTCTAATAGTACAGTACATATTCATGCTTCTTCAGGAAATAAAAAGTGGATGCAGTGGTGCTGATTAAGATTTTATAAATCAAATTCATCAGATTCAGGTTCAATCAGATTCAGATTAAGTATTGGTTTCTATAAACTAGATGTGTTGATTAAGTATTGGTTTCTATAAACAATGGAAAATATATATGGCTAGATGTGATTTCATTCAACAAATGGTGAGACACCAGAATGCATCAGATTGCTTAATGCTTTTGGCCAATATTAAAAACTTTTTATAAATAGAGACAATTTTGCAGCAAACATGGATCTAGTTTACTGCACATCAGTATAGTGAGGCACACTGTCAGGAAAGCACATTACTTCATTTAGACCACATCACATCACTACTCAGAGACTGTCTCCACTGGCTTCGGGTTCCGGAGTGGATAATATACAAGCGCTGCTGTTTGACTTTTCGGGTGTTACACGACCCATATTGCCCCGACTACCTGGTCACACTAGTGCATAGAGCGACGTCAAATGAGCAGTGATCACACCTACGATCCAGTAATCAAGTCAGGCTTCTTGTCCCTCCTCCGTCCAAGACTGCAAAGTTTGGAGAAAAATCTTTCACATGTGGGAACCTGATTCTGTGGAACTCTCTGCCAGACAATGTAACTAAAATTGATTCTACCAGACCTTTCACTTCTTCTTCTTTAGGTGCTGTGTATTTCTACGTTAGCGACCATGGACTTCCACTTTGTTCTATCTTGACATCCTCTTATTAGTTCGATGTTATTCATTATTCCCTCAATTCCTTGTCATAGGCAGTCTAAATATGTGTTTCTCTGCCTTCCTCTGTCTCTTTTTCCCTCCACTTTTCCGGTTATTGCCAAATGCTCCAGTCCTTCCTTCCTCATTACATGTCCGAAGAAGGAAAGCTGCCTTCTTTGATGGTTGCCATCAGACTTCTTTCTATTCCCATTTCATTCAAAATCTCTTCATTGGTTTTCTTTTCCGTTCATGAAATCTTCAGCATCCTTCGCAGAAACCACATTTCTGTGGCTTCCAATTTCTTCTCCATGGCCTTGGATATAGTCCATGTCTCTGCTCCATACAATAATACTGACCAAGTATAGCTTTTGAGCACTCTTAATCGTGTCTCGTAAGAGATGTGCCTATGGACACTCCACTGAAACAGCCATTCTGAAAATATTCAGTGACCTGGTGGATGCGACTGCAAATGGGCGAGTTGCACTTCTCTGCCTGCTCGATCTCTCGGCTGCTTTTGACACAGTCGATCATCAGATTCTCATCCGTTGGCTCGAAACATCGTATGGATTGGGAGGTCAGTCACTTCAGTGGATGAGGAGCTACCTCACCGGAAGAACACAAGCTGTATGGTGTAATGGACTAATGTCCCAGAAGAGCCAAGTCCACCATGGAGTTCCGCAAGGATCGGTCCTGGGGCCCTTACTTTTCATCTTATACGTTGCGGACATTAGCTCAATCATCAAGGCTTTTGGATTATCATCGCACTCCTATGCTGACAATGGGCAAATTTATTCCTCGTGCATGCCGTCGGACACAGCGACTTCGGATGTCCTTCATGAATTGCATATCTGCAATCATCAGCTGGACAGAAGAAAATCGTCTGGCATTGAATCCAGACAAGACGGAATTCCTCCAGATCAGCACTCCAGGTAGAAGGAAGTTGTTGAGTCGAGTCCCTTTCACCGTGGGTGATACCACTATTGTTCCTGTGGCGAGTGTGCGTCTCTTAGGTGTGCTTTTGGATGAAACGCTATCGTTTGATGCACACACCAACAACGTTATCCGATGCTGCCATTATCAGATACGGAGGGTCAAGCTGGTTCAGCGCTACCTAACGGTGAGTGCGGCCGTTCAGCTTGTACGGGCCTTTGTCTTGTCAAGAATGGACTACTGTAACAGTGTCTTGCTAGGCCTACCGGAAAACAAGCTAAATCGACTTCAGTCCGTACTGAATCTGGCTGCACGAGTGGTCTTCGGTTGTCGCTGGAATGACCACATCACGCCACTGCTGAGAGATCACCTCCACTGGTTACGCGTTCAACAGCGTATTGTTTACAAGCGTTGTTGGCTCACTTTCCGAGCCCTTTATGACCCGCACTGCCCAGAATATCTGAGTGCGCTGGTGCAGCGAACGACGTCAAATGAGTCGAGAATGAAGCTTTGGTCGAGTCGTCGAGTCCTACTGCTTGTCCCTCCTCCGTCAAAGACCTCCAAGTTTGGAGAAAGGTCATTCTCCAAAGGGAACCCGTTACTTTGGAACTCGTTACCTGACGTTGTGTTGGAAGCTGTCTCTGCGGAATCCTTTCTTAGGAACTTAAAAACACACCTATTTAATATAGGATTTAACTGATAGAATTATGTCAAAGTGCTTTTGTCGTAGGCCTTAGCCTTGTTTACTGCACTGGAGAAATTGTCTAGAAATAATAATAATAATATTTGTAAGTATCGTTTTAAATTCCCAGAAGGCTGCCTAGGCCAATCCTATTCTTGATGTTATGTCTTTCTCACATTTCCCATCACTGGTTATCATACTGCCTAAGTATTTGAAGTGTGCCACTTGTTTGATTTCATTGCCGTTTAGTCTTATTTTGCACTAGGAATTTAAAAACTTATTTATTTAGACTTGGATATGATTGATGTCAATGATGTGTGTAAGTGCTGTAGGCATCAGCCTTGCTACTGCGCTATAGAAATTGTCTAAGAATAATATCCTTGTGGATATACATCAAGGCTAATCCATTTAGACGATCATCATTTTTGGTGGGTCGGTGGGGGGATGCAGCCCCAGTCATCCCCAACATGTAACTACCCCCTGCTGCTTTCTATTTATTTTAATTTTACATATTCAGTCTTTTAAAATAATACCGAAGGAATTGGAAGTTATCAGTGTGAAAATAGGGGTGAGAAGTTAGCAGAGTGGTAACAACGTTGGACGATTGAGCAGAAGGTCACGGGTTCAACTCCCGCAGGAGCCCTAAGGTCGACTCAGTCTTCTTTCGCCAGATGGCGATGGCAAATGAGTAGCAAATTAATCCACGGAGTCAACAGGCGCATTGCATGAGAACAGTGGCGTCGCTAAGGTTGGTGTCAACCCAGTGCGGTAAAATCATGGTGTCACCCATTTAGACTTGGGACCTCTTCTAAATCTTTCTTATTTTTCCTTCTCAAATACCGTGACAAGCAAAAAAAGGTCATCCTTGTTTGGTGTCACCCCCCCTAGATGGTGTCACCCGGTGCGGTCCGCACTCCCCGCACCCCTCTCTCGATGCCACTGCATGAGAACACTGCCCTAGTATCATGTAACTTGCACTAGTCGCCTGGCTGAGGGCCTTGGTAATGGAGATCAGTGCCGCCCTATGAGCCTTGAGGTTAGCCTTGAGTCCTCGAGAAGAACTTGACTGTTACTTTTTTAGTGTGAAACTAGCCAACAAAAGTTGCCATCACTTGGTGGTAAAATGCATGGCAAAATCTTCCAACTCTCAATATGGCAACATTTCATTGTTAAAGATTTCAATTCATCAAATTTACTTCTTTACTTTGTGCTTGCATTTATAACAACTTATTGGTGGCAAACACACTGAAATCTTCATTTGCAAGTTTCTAATGAGCTCTGAGCTCTTATCTTATGCTGCATATTTGATCATTCTAAATGCACATCAAACATATAGCATAGGGGTTATTTCAAATGGGCTAATCACAGGTACTGGACCCAACTCTCTTTAAATTATACATTAATGACCTGCCGACAACAAAAAGTAAATTTACCTAAGGCTAAGCTGACTATATCTGCTGTGCTGCCCAAGCACATTCCTTGTCAGAGATTGAAGACACTCTGACACATGATCTGGCGGTACTAACGGACTACTGCAGTAAGTGGAGGCTTCAACCAAGCAAGAGAAAGACCAGCACTTTCTACCTGCACCATGCTGAGGCCAAGCAGAAGCTAAAGGTCACAATGGCTGGCACCTTTCTCCAACACACACGCTACCTTGTCTACCTGGGCATCACACTTGATCGGACCCTTTCATTCAGGGAGCGTCTGACAAAAACAGCAGCCAAAGTGAGGTGCAGAAAGCAGCTCCTCTCCAAACTGGCCAGCACTTCATGGGGCACCAATGCGTCAACCCTGCTTACAACTGCTCTGTTGCTCTGCTACTCTGTTGAGGATTACTCTAGCTCTGTCTGGTCAAGGTCAAAGTCAGCACACACAGCCAAAGTAGATGCCTGGCTTAATGACACGGTGCAAATTGTCACCGGAACCACACGTTCGACTCAGGTAGCTTGGCTTCCAGTTTTGGCCAACATCCCATGATCCCACCATCTCACCTACATTGACTGGCAGCCACGGATGACATATTCCATAAAATAAGAATAAATAAAGAATGGCCACTGTACCACGATGCTTTCCATCACCCAAAGGCTCACCTTTCATCAAGACATCCAATTTGGTTGGACATTACTCCATAGTACTCAAATAACCATCAATGACAAGTGAAGAGAATCCTGGCAGTCGCCCACCGTGGTCAATAAGGCCTTGGTGCCTGACACAACTATCCAACCTCTGGGGTTCAATCAACTGTGTCGCATCTGGTCACTCATAAATTGATTCCACACTGAACAAGGCCCTTGTGCTGCTGCTCTCCACAAATGAAAGTTCTCAGCCTCGGATAAATGCTTTTCCAGCGAAATCCAAACAATGACCCACATATGGAAATCATGCCCACTTACTATCATCACCATAATCATCATCAAAAGCGCATGGCCAGTGGGGGCCGTTGCGTCACCCCTAGACCATGACCCCGCTGGATGGCATGTCTCCAGAGAGTTGATGGAATCTCCCTGGTCTGGGTATGGATGTGGTCGATCCATCTTTTCCTGGGACGACAAGGACAGCGCTTCCACAATCGGTCAGGTGGACAACCGTTGGATAGGTCGACATGGCAGTGGAGGGCTTGATGAACAGGAACCGTCTCTCCAAGGCAGCCAGCATGTCCAAAGATGTCAAGGCGGCGACTACTTATCAGTTCACTGAGTGATGGTAACCCAGTCTGCGAGGATATCTCCACATTAGCAATGAAGTTGTACCAGCGAACTCCAAGGCTCTGACATTGGCACCTCATATGGAAGGCATCCAACTTCCTTAGTTCCGTGGCGAGTAAGGTCCAGGTCTTGGCTGAGTAAAGTAGGACAGACAGGATAAGTGTCTGGTACAGATGAAGCTTGATGGCCAGAGAGAGACGTCTGTCCTGCCAGATATTATGCAGGGAGAACATGGCTGTAGAGGCTAGGGTGATACTTCTGGCCAAGTCTTGATGACAGTGTCCATTGGAGGATTGAACGCTACCAAGGTATATGAAACTGTCTACTGACTCAACACACTCCCCATCAACCATGGTTGAGGGGGCTGTGATCCACATCCTAAGTTCTGTAACTTGGTTTAAGTCCAGGAAACCTTCATACCAAGTGAAGCAGAAGCATGGCTGAAACTAGAGAGGTATTCAGAGGCAATGGTAGCAGAAGGTAGAAACAGAGTTGTATCGTCTGCGTAAACCGGGTCTGTGAAGCTGTGTGGACCGACGCTGATGCCATGGTTCACAGACATGTGATCTAAGATCCAGTTGATGGCGATGCAAAAGAGGATAGGTGCAAGTATACAGCCCTGTCTGACACCTGATGTAGTTTGAGAATCGAGCAGAGAGATTTTTACCGACCCGGTAGCTAGCTCCCATATTCTGGTGTAAATCTTCTATTATATGAAGCAAAACATCTGGAATTCCTTACACGCGCAATGCTTCCATAAGGTGGTCCGATCCACCGAATCGAATGCAGCCTTAATGTCCAGATAGGCAACATTCAGAGGGCAGTCAAACTCTCGGTGTAACTTGGAAAGGAGTCTTAAAGCTAGGATGGCATCTATGGTGGATCTGCCGGGGGTAAATCCAGATTGTTGTGGTCTACGTGTTTTAAGGATTAATGGCTGTATCTGGCTGAGCAGAATGTGGGAAAATACCTTCCCCGATACTGACAGGACAGTAATTGGTTGGTAATTTCCACATTCCAGTTTTGAGCCCTTCCCTTTATATAAGGTTACAAGAGTCAAGAACACCTTCTTTCCACTCTGCCGGTACATGGCCGGTTCTCTAGACCTGGATAAACAGAGTGGAGAGCAGAGCTCACTGGGCCCAGAGCACATTTCAGTAGCTCTGGCGAAATACCATCAGGGCCGGCAGCACGGCCATTTCCACTTACTAAGCTACCATATGACGACGGTCTTCAACGGATTCATTCTGCTGATGAACAAGCAATAACTTGGCTTGATTCAGTTGTACAAGCATTCGCGAGATAGATTACAGCAAAATATAAGTGCCTATTCATCTTGCTTTTGAAAGTTGTAGAATAATGTCTTGAAAAAAATTCACAGCAACAGTAATCAGTAAAACTTGAATAACTGTTTATGTAGTACATACCTAACAACGGAGGCAACCAGTTAACATTTGCCTCTACATGCGAGTCTAGAAAAATAAGGACTTCACCAGATGCAGCTTTTGCTCCTGAAATTCGAGTTCTTATTAATCCTTCACGTCTATCCTGATGTACAACCTTTACTTTTCCTTCAAAATGAGTTGCCAGGTAATCATCAAGAGTTTTCTTTAAAAAAACTGCAATCAAACAAATGTGATACATAATATCATTAAAGTCCCCGGACTTTAAGTATAAGTATACTTCCATAGCATGCATGAGCATATTACATAAACACAGACACAAAACTCTAATACTGGTTAGAGTTTAAACACAAAAGAAGTATCAGTCCTAAAATCTTGCTCTAGTTGGTTTGGTTAGTCAGACCAACAGTACTGACAAAAGTAGACAACGGCTGAGGAGGCAGAAGATCATTTTCTTTCCCAACAACAGATATTGTTGGGGAAGAAATTGTGGAATTGTGATAGCAGCACAGTTCCTACAACCTCCGGCAAAAGAGCTGTTAGACCAAATAGTGGACGTTGAAGCTCACAATAAGACACATGTTGGGTCCAATCTAATTCACTGTGAAATCTGTGAAATTGACTGTGGCACTCGGCAAGGGATAGAGATTCACATTTGGTTCAATATTTTTCCAAAGTGTGCAATATACAAAGTGAAATACGATGTTATACTGGCCCAGAATAAAAAGGCCTGCAGTCACCACTGTGAGAGACAGGGTAATATTGACAAGTGTGCTACAGGTTCAAGCTCAAGTAAGACCCCAAGAATGACCACAAGTAAAGTTGACAACAAGAAGGGAAGAAAAGTATAAAGTTTGGATAATGGAATGTCAGAGGACTTACGCTATTTGCAAGATAATGATACTTGGCAATGAATTGCAATCACAAAACATCTGCATCAGTGGCATATCAGAAACAAAATTCAAGGCAGCAGCACATTTCACAATGACAGATGGACAAACAATTCTCTTCTCAGTTGGTGCGATCAGGGAACATCATGGAGTCACTTGGGTCAATATAAAGACAGTACCATGCATGAAATTTTATAATCCTGCTAACAAAAGAATCATCTTGGCCAGAAACGCCTCAAAACCAGGAGAAGAAACAATAATTGAATAATATTTACCAACCATTGACAACCAGACTCAGTTTTGAAACTCCTAGTCTCGGTCTTTGGTTGTAAGTCTTGTTCTTGGTTTTAGTCTTTAACAATCAAGTCTTGGTCTTGGTTTTGAGACTCATGAGTCTTGATCAGAAGCTAATACAGGTTAAGACTGCAAATGCTATTTGCTCGTTGACCGTCAATGTGATTTGTACAGTGTTTGTGGCTTAAGGAAGGTTGCTGCTGTAGCTGCAGCATGTCTGCTTAATTCTCTCCAAATCAGGCAATCAATAACCACATTAGAAAAGGTTGTTCCACATAGTTGAATCCACTCAGTTGCTGCTTATGAGAATGATAAATCTTCAAATAGACCTACAATTGAAACTGTTGACTTAAGCCTAAATTATAAGACATGACACTGCTCCTCATCAAACCAAGGTGGGTTTCTATTTTCACTCACTCGGAAAATTGTAACAGGTGCATACTTATCAAGAAGAAAGAAAATACTCTCCTGAAATTTGTTACTTTAAAGACTGACCCAGACCAAGGCCAAAGCAGTGATTCCTCAAGACCCAGACCAAGAAGAGGTGGTCCAAGACGAATTGATTTTAAAGGTCAAGGTAGTCACGTACTTGAACAAGTGTAGGGTCCAGTGTTGATCTCCATGTATGTAGACAAGCAGGGACTCAGAGAGAGGATTTATGTCATTTATCTAGAGTAGTTTGCCATGGTGACAAGGGAGTAGGAGAGATAGCACCTTTCACTGTATGAAGGGCAAAGGATGTGCAATATATCACCTCTCCTTTTGTCAAAACTGTCCAAGCATGCTGAAGAATCACATCCTACTCGAGGTGTCACTGTCAATAACAAAATGTGGCGGATCTAGACTTGACTAGTCAATAAACAGTACTGGGTATGGCAGCACTACCCAGTACTGGACAGATTATTGAAATCAGCAAGGCTCTGTACAAAGACATCTAGGGGCATGGGTGCAACACTTATAATGACCCTAGAGCTGTGAAGGAGAAAACCTTAGAAAAACCGGCAGAAGTTAATGGCAACCCACTGTCGTATATTGCCGGAGAAATCTCGGATAGCCAAAGAAAACAGATAAAGAGAAACAGTGTTAGGGAAACACTGAAGAAAAACTCAAGCCTCTCACCCAGTAGGGAAGGACATGAACGACAGGTGACACATGATCATAAACCAGCTACTGTTCGAAAGTCAAAATGAAGATATAGAAAGGAAAAAGAGAAAAGAGAAAGATTAAAGATTGGTAAATGTAATGTTAGGACACTATATCAAACTGGAAAACTAAGTAATGTGATGAAAGAAATGCAAAGAATGAAAGTAAACATATTTGGCACAGCAGAAATGAGATGGACAGGAAAGAGAAAGTTCACAACAGAAGGAATGACAATAATATACTTTGGAGCAGAAAAACATCAAGCAGGAGTGGCATTTATCCTCGACAAAGACATTCAAAAGCCTACTGGGACACTGGGAACTATTATATATGCTAGGTGTTTACCCGTCAAAAATGACGGGGGAGATTGGCTGCTTTACCACCCGATTTTGCGCAAATGCAATAGCATTTTATGATGGGGAGATTGGCTGTTTACCACCCGATTTTGCGCAAATGCAATAGCATTTTGCGCAATTAATTGTCCTTAACTCGCCGCCTTTTCCTTCAACCGAGTTAACGTCCATTCGCATGAATTTTCTGAAACTTGATAGTCAAGGTAAGTGTACTTATTTAGCAGTGTCGAATGACATGCAGTGCTTGATTCTCTTGTTTGCTGAGCTGCTTTTTCACGCCGAGCAACAGCCTGCTACTCATTCTCACTTATTTGTCGGAAAGCTCGTGAATGCTGGACTTTTTTTGTTTTGCACGGAGAGTTAGAAAGAGGAATAAAAAGCTAAACAATGGTGCAAACCTCATCTTCTTAGCTCTTTTATAGCCTGAGATAGAGCAAATTCAAAAAAATTTGGAAACTTTCTCAGAATTCAAAACTTTCGCGAAATTCACCGATAATACTTATGTTAAAACATTGGGGTCATCGGGTTAGAATTGATATATCTTTGCCAAATGTCAACCGATTTTCAAACTTTTTGGTTTATTTTGTTTCTCTGACATACCTTTACAACTTTGCCGCTGACCAAAATGGGGTTACCGCTGAAACTATTTTGCTAGGGGCTTTAAAAAGTTTTCCGGGGAGAGGGTGATATTTAGGCCATAAAGTGGACTCTACCCCAAATTTTTTTGTTTTGCACGGACGGTTAGAAAGAAGAATAAACAATCTAAACAATGGTGAAAACCTCATCTCTTTAGCTCCTATATAGCCTGAGATATAGCAAATTTAAAACGTTACAGCAATCATTTCTGAAGAACGCTTTTCCAAAAATTAAATCCCAGTACGGTGACGGCGTCTGAAAATTTAATCCCCACTTGAGGGGTTAAATTTTAAAAAATAGGTATTGAGGCTAGGAAGGAATAAATAAATATATAATAACGGGGGCAGGGCATTGGGAGAGGTAAGGGAGGTTTGGGAAGAGAAAAGTGGGTTGTACAGGTTTTTGGAGCAGCGTTGTGTAGGTTTGGGAACGAGGTTTGGGGTCGGTGGGGTAGGGCGGAGCGGTGATGGGTTGGGGCCGGGGCGATTGGGAGAGGGATGGAGAGAGGTACGGGGATTGGGGAGAGGTGGAGAGATAGAAGGGAACGAGGTTTGGGGCCTGTCGGGCATGGCGGAGCGGGTATGGGTTGGGGTCTGGGGCGATTGGGAGAGGGATGGGGAGAGGGAAAGGGATGGGGAGAGGGAAGGGGAACGGGGGTTTGGGGCCGGAATGGGTTGGGGCCGGGGCGATTGGGAGAGGGATGAGGAGAGGGAAAAAGGATGGGAGAGGGAAGGGAACGGGGATTTGGGGCCGGAATGGGTTGGGGCCGGGGCGATTATTCCAGGACAATTTATATAGCGCTGTAAGCATGGTTTAAAATCCAAAATCAAAAGCGCTTTGACGACGCTGACATGTCAGTGAAAGGTCAGAAGGTGGTGAAGTTAAAATCCACTGTGATGATGGAAAGAACTTTGCTGCTGTGAAGAAGTCCGGTGCAGAGTCCTTTAGAAGCGGTCCTTCAAAAAAACTGTAGCCCCATTGACATGCCAACGAGGAACGGAAGATGATGTAAGAGTCCGCGAATTAGTAGTAGGAGTTATCCGCGCAGATGTAACCATCGGTGAGCTCCTAAAGAAGCGGTCTTTAGTAAGAAGATAGTTCCGTCGTTGAAATCGGCCAATCCGACGAAGATGGAAAATCCGACGATGTCCAGAAAGACAGTCAACCGCAAATCCGCTGAGTTTTCGCACGGCAGCCACTAAATAATGACTGACATTGGCGCACACTCGAGACGGGAAGTGACCGACTTGAACTTACAGACCGATGTGGAAGGTAGAGGACGGCACGAGACACGTCGGAAACTGAAGAGCGGAACGCAGTTCTCACACATAGATGGAGACTTCAGCGATGTCCAGAGCGCAGTCGATCATCACCGCCTAGTGCTACAACAGTAGCCAACATGGCGGCATCAGGCCGCAGCGGTGAGACCGAGTGGATACTCCCAGAACGACGCGAAACAGAAGAGGATGGCTAAAACTCCTCAGCAAACCAACGAACGAGAAGCAGTCCTCATGTCCGGCGCAAAATCCATGGACAGAGCGTCAGCAAGTGCCGAGAAACGATGGTGAAATGAGGCACACACAGCGTGTGAAGGCTGCCATAGATAGGCGCCACCATAGATGTATATTCCTATGGATAGATATTTGAACTGTTACCTGTTTTATTTCTATCACCTTGTATTATTGTCTACACCTAGGAATGTCTTTCTTTTTTGTTATTACCGTACAGTATGTCTTTTTTGTATTCATTCTTAGTCATTTTTTCACTCTATTCTGTCTTCTGTCACCCTGTCTAATAACCTTTTTAGTTTTCTTTCCATATCTGCTATTAGTGTGATGTCATCTGTGTATCGTAGGTTATTTATATTCTTTCTTCCAATGTTTATCCCTTCTAATCCTATTTCTTTCAGTCTCTTCTTTGTAAAAATTTCCTATTCATTTTATAGATCTGGTGATAAACCACATCCCTGCCTTGTCTCTTTTAAAATTTGTATCCATTTTCCTCCATTTTCCTGTTTTTCCTTTGTCTCTTAGCGCTGCTTTTTGAATCCAGTGCAGAAATTTGAAATATCCTCATGCTCTTTGGATCGATTTCTATGTTCTCCAGACGTTTGAACAGTTCTTCATGTTTTACACTGTCAAATGCTTTCTCATAATCTATGAAGCATAGGTACAGATCAACGTTCCCTCTAATGTGGCAAGGCAGGTGCGCGCAGCACAGCATGCACTGAGCAGGTCTAAAAATGTCCTGTGCGCAACTTTCATCGACTATTAGCGTGTGAAATTCAGATTAACGAATTTCGCTCATTATCACTTCCTGAACAACTGCATTTATGCATGCAACAAATTCAAATGCATAATTTTTGCTGTGCCAACTCTCAGGAATTGTGACATATTTGGATAAATGCTCATGAATATCCTGAACTACTAGCATTGATGCATTCATTGAACTTGCTAACAAAACATTGTCAATTAGAATTTTCACTTGCTCACCTGTACTACGCTGACGATCGCTATTTTCTGACCTCATCTCTCGATCGATGGTTGATAATGTTAACAAATTATTTATACTGCTTCGACACTTCAGCCTTCTCAATTTCGCAATTGAACCCAAATGTGCCTTGTGCATTGTGTGCCTTTTCATGTAATACATCTTCTATTGATCCCAGAACTTGCCCCAAGCAAAATCACAGATAGACTTAGCATCAGAGCAGATCTTACAAATAACTCCTTCTCTATCAGAATAAGTAAAAATGCTTCCTAATTCCACAGGAATATGCTTTTTTGAGTCAACAGTTTCTGTTTCGATAAGTTCCTTTAACCCAAACGATTTAAATGTAGGCCTAAGTGCAACCTTTTTTCGAGGTGTTATAGCAACCAGATTTTTTCGCTTTGACATGATTTAATTTAATTTTTAATTTAATATAAAAAATTCTGTAACAATCGATATGCCTTGTAGTCTACTCTAAACTCTTTGGAAACTGCATTAGAAATGAAACTGAAATTATGAATACCAGATTCGAAAACTCGAAAGCCCTACGCAGGCTACGCTCTGACACGGCTTAATGGCATGAGGCCCTATACCCTAATTAGACCCGAGTATGTATTTTGTCATTAACATCGGGTCCGTCGCGTTTGAACTCTGTATAATGGGAATGGGATGCATCCACTGACCGGCTCGCACTAATGCTTCCATACGTGAGCCGTCCCAAAATAATGAATGAGGAACCCCATACTGTGTGATAAAGGGCGGATATCATAAAATATAAAAGCATCCAACCGTTGCCAAATGGGAACTCCGTCTTAATGACCTTATCGTAAAATGTCAACCGATGAAATAAATGTCAGCAGCTTACTGATTAAATTCAAAATTTTAATACATGCAAATAATATTACTTTTGCCGAAATTATTTCACTGCGCGCAAAATATTTTCAGTGCGCGGCAGGATTAAACTTGCTGCGCGCGCGCGCAGCTTAGAGGGAACGTTGGTACAGATCCTTTTGCATCTCTACATATCTTTTGGTGAGACAATACATAGATAAGTAAGTAAGTAAGTAAAATCTCGTAAACTTCTACAGCGCCCCGGAAAGCAGCACAACAGTAGCTGCTTATTCTTATGCGCTTAACCTTTCTTGAAATAGCTATAGCCAGGGTGGTTTGTCGGCCGGGCAAAGGTCAGTGTATCTATGAGGCGGCGGGTCAGGTTGTTGTTGCTATGGGGGAAATGACTTTTCGAATAGGAAGGTTTTAAGTTTAGACCTAAAGGTTTGAGTGAATGAATTAAAGGAAATGAGGATTCGGAGCTTATTGTTTGACCATGTCGTAGGCTGCGGAGGGAGGCTGGAATTGAGTTCCAAAGTTCTGGTGCGGCGTATGAGAAAGCGCGGTTGCAGATTTTGAGTGATGACTGATTTAACGGGCGTGAAAGTGTGAGATGAGATGATGATCGTGTAGGTCGAGGAGGCTGAGGCGTTAAGAGTTTACGAAGGTAAACCGGTTTTGACGAATGAAGTGAACTGTAAGTAATCGTTATTATCTTGTACTGGATACGTTCGGATATTTTAAGCCAGTGTAGTGACTTCAGTATGGGTGAAATATGGCAGAACTTTGGTGATTTGGTTACTGCTCGGGCTAGTGCATTTTGAATTGATTGTAATTTGTTGATGGAGGTTTTTGGGAGGTTATGGTAAAGGGAGTTGCAGTAATCCAGTTTGGAATGGACTATTGAAGTGGCGATGTGGATGCAGTTTTGGTGTCAAGGCAAGGACGGAGGCGACGTAGATCACGAATATGGGCATAGCAGGATTTCGATAGTTGGGAGATCTGTGATTCTAAATTTAGGGATGAATCAATTTTGAAACCAAGATTTTTTGCAGTTGGAGCAGGGGTTATTGTGGTATTTGGAGCCCGGACTAGCCTGGGACTGTCAATTTTTTTGAGTTGTTGGGGTAGACCTATTTAGAGGAATTCAGTCTTGGACGGATTAAGAGCTAGGAGGTTAGATGACATCCATGACGAAATAGACGAGAATGCTGATTCAAGCAAAGTAATTGATGTGTCAAATGAGGATGGCGAAAAGGACAGGAATAACTGAGTGTCGTCGGCATAGAGTTGGTGATTCAAGTTGAGGGAATTGATTAAGGATGATAGTGGTGTGGTATAGAGACTGAACAATACAGGCCCTAGGACGGATCCTTGGGGCACTCCGAAGTTTACGCTATGAGATGAAGAGGTTTGTTTGAGACACGAAACTTGGAAGGAAGGAGACTTGAGGTAAGATTTGAACCATTGATGAGCTTTGTCGGATATGCCGAACCAGAGGGAGAGTCGCTCGAGTAGAATATTGTGATCGATAGTGTCGAATGCGGCAGAAAGGTCGAGAAGGCAAAGACCAGTGACTTGTCGGAGACCGATAGCAGTTAAGAGTCTGTCGTAAATGTAGGCCAGGACAGTTTCTGTAGAGTGATGTTTAGTGTAGGCAGATTGATGAGTGTTATATAGTGAGTTATTTGAAAGATGATCTGTGAGTCTAGAAAGGACGATTTTCTCGGTAAGTTTTGATAGAAGAGAAAGATTTGAGATCGGGCGGTAGTTATTAAGATCTTCTCGGTCAAGGCCAGGTTTTTTTAGAAGAGGAATGACGAAAGAGTTTTTAAACGAGGATGGGAAAATACCTGTGGTGAGAGATAGGTTAATAATTCTTGTTATAGTTGGCGTAAGCACAGTGGAGCACTGTTTGAGTAGAGAAGTGGGTATGGGGTCAAGATCGCATTGTTTATTTGGAAAGGAGAGAAGGAGTTTGGATACCTCTTCTTCAGTTGCAGGATTGAAGTTGGAGAAATCGCTCGGAGGTTGTGACGGAGATGGGTGGTGAGGAGAGGTAGTTTGATTAGTCAAAGTCGAAGCAAGGTTGTTACGAATCTTGGAGATTTTTCCAGAGAAGAAATTAGCAAACGATTCAGCAAGCTGTGACACGGAAATGGTTTGAGGGAGAGGATTTGTTTCTTTAAGCGGAATAGGTCATTTATAGTTTTCCAGAGTTTTCGTGGATTAGAGCTGTTTGTTGAGATGATGTTAGAGTAGTATTTCTTCTTTGCAGATATGAGGAGATTATGGTAGCGGTTTGTGGCGGAATGAAGGTTTTGAAGGTCAAATGGAGAATGTGTTCTATGGTAGGTTCTTTCGAGGCGTCTGCGAAATGATTTGAAGGCATGAATGAAAGAATTGTACCATGGTTTGCTACTGTGAGATGAAAGCGGTCGTGTAATGATGGGAGCATGTTTGTTGAGTAGGTTAGATAGCACGTAATTGTATTTGTCGATCAGTGATGGTAGGGTAGATGGGGGGTTGGTGAGGAGGTCAGATGCTTTTATGCTTTCAGAGAATGCGGTTATATCAATTTTGTTAAGACGACGGAATGAATAGGTGCTGCGAGGAGGAGGAGCTGGAGGGCAGATGCTTAGAATAGTGAAAATGGGGAAGTGATCAGAAGGGGAGCATTGACTAGTGGCTGAGCATGGAAGTAAAGATCAAGAAGCTGACGTTATAAGAAGGTCTAAGGTGTGTCCGAAGGTGTGTGTTGAAAAAGTTATGTGCTGTGTAAAGTTTGCCTGTGTCAGTAGTTGTTTGAATTGAGTAGAGTTAGGGTCATCTGTTCTGTCGACGTGTATGTTGAAGTCACCTGTGATTAGGAATTCATGAGGAGTTGTTGCTGCAGAGCCAAGGAAAGAGGTGAGCTCCTGAAGAAATTTTCCGAATGACGTTGAATATTTCGATGATGATGGGGGGCGGTAAACATTGAAAATGGTTAATTTCGCCAGAGGTAGTTTGAGAGTGACTGATGAGCATTAAAATGATGAGAAATTCACTGATGAAAAGTTGGTTATTTGTATGTGGTCGCGAATGAGGAAAGCAGTGCCTCCACCTAGATTAGAAGAGCAGTTGGTAGATTTTATTAAACGGGGAAAGCTTAGGAGGGAGAAGCCAGGTGGGGTTGATTCTATCAGTTGACACGTAATTGTAGATGGAGATACCCAGGTTTCGGTTAGTGCAACTATGTCAATGGTTGAGGAGTGAAGCGTGTGCATTGGAAAAAATGAGTCTAATTTTAAAGTTGTAAGTTCATGTAGTGAATGTGTGTGGTGAGGATTGGTGAGGGATCTAATATTGAGAGTGCAGAGTGTTATGTGTGATTGGGATGGTCCAGGGTTAGGTTGAATGTCGCCTGAAAGAGCTAGAAGAATGGTTATTAAATCTGTGTGTTTGGTGAAGCGAAAATGCGAGCGACGGAGGGCTAGAACGAAGGAAACAGGTATTTTATTCAAGTGTGAATATTGGTCGACAGCAATGCGATAGGTCAGATGCTTTGATGGTGTGCGTGAGTCAGGTTTGTGAGACTGGGCGTGAGTTGCGAGCAAGAATGTGCAAATCAGTGGAAGTATCATGATGGTTTGTTATGCTATCGAATGGCGATGAACGAGATATATACAGAATTGCTTATGTGAGACGACGAGAACAGTGAAGAATCGCCGAATCAAACCAGGAGCAAGCGTTAAAATATATGACTTAATCAAGTTATTATTGTCAAAGTGTTTCGGTCTGTGGGTCGACTCACAGACTAAGTAAGAGATAGAGAGCTTCCAGAAGAACAGGCAGGTTTTCGGAAAGGAAGAGGCACAAGAGATCAGATTGCAAACATATGTTGGATCATAGAAAAGAGCAGAGAATACCAGAATAGCATATATATATATATACAGGGTGTAAAAGTGAAAAGGGCACCCCTTTATGATATTTAATATCTCGGCTGCGTGTATAGCGATTTCAATGAAATTTATAGGCCATATACCTGAGAATGTGTTTGATGCAATTGCCAAATTTCATGCTGATATCTTTAGAATTTGCTGAAAGAGACCCACATTTTGAAATTGACATTGGAATATTGCGTTATAATAAAGCGATAAAAACATTTTTAAAATTTATTTTGGCTCTGAACGTAAAGGGGGTTTCAGATGATTTGTTGCGGGAGCAGGTGCTCAAAATGCCCATGCACCCTTAGCCTTCACACATGCCGACAAGCGCTTCTTCACTGACAATATCGACTTCTTGATCTGGTCTTCAGGCAAACTCTCCCAGATATTCTTCAGCACAGTCTTCAACTCCGTGATGTTCTGTGGCTTTGGCTGATACTTGATATCTGTCAAGCATGATTCCCCAGACGTGGAAGTCAAGTGGATTGATATCTGGGATCGAGTTGGGTGGCCAGTCTTCTTTCTTGATGAAATCTGGACAATGTTGCTACAGAAAATCCTGGGTCCTGAGAGCAGAGTGTGCAGGTGTTCCGTCTTGCTGGAATATGAAATCTTCTCCAAGCATATCATGACATTCCTGCAGCCAATCATAATGCTGCTGTGTTTATCTGTTGGCCATAAGTAACCATTGACCTTGTCTGGCCCGATGACAACGACGCAATTTTAGACTTAAAAACGATACAAATTACTATGACGTTATCTTCTGTTTGTCAATTTTAAAATTTGGGTCTCTTTAGTTTTTTGGTCATATTTTAGCAAACTCTGAAGCTTTCAGCATGAAATTTGACAATTGCATTAAAAACATTCCCAGGTATATGGCCTATAAATTTCATTGAAATCGCTATACAAGCAGCCGAGATATTAAATATCATAAAGGGGTGCCCTTTTCACTTTTACACCCTGTATATATATATGTGTGTGTGTGTGTGTGTGTGTGCTTTATAGACTATTCGAAAGCTGATCACTGTGTGGATCATAATACACTATGGCAGATTTTAAAAGAAATGGGAGTGACAAAACACCTTAATTGCCTACTAAGAAATTTGTAAACTGGACAGGAAGCAGCAGTAAGAACTCGACATGGAACAACTAGATGGTTCACACCGGGCAGGGGTGTGAGACAAGGATGCATTTTATCACCTGATCTTTTCAATATATATGCAGAATACATCATGAGGAAGGCAGGATTAGATGAAATCAAATTTGGTATCAGAATAGCAGGATGCATCATAAACAATCTAAGATATGTGGATGACACGACATTGTTGGCAGAGAGTGAAAGTGACATGTGACAGATGCTGACAAGAGTAAAAGAAGAGAGTGCTAAAGCAGGTTGACAATTAAATATTAAAAAGACCAAATTAATGGCATCAGGACAGAATGAAAACTGGCTACTGGATGGACAGGAGATGGAAGTGGTCACCAATATCACATACCTAGGAATGAATATAAATTGTAATGGGGATTTTGAAATAGACATAAAGCGACGCATACAACTTGGTAAGAGTGCTATGACAAGACTTGGGAAAATATGGAAAAGCAGGGACATCAAAAAGGAGACAAAAGCTTACATCGTGCGAACAATGGTATTTCCTATAATGATGTATGGCTCAGAGAGCTGGACACTTCGGAAAAAGGACCGCAGGTGAATTGATGCATTTAAAACATGGTGCTGGAGAAAAATGCTAAGGATCTCATGGACAGCCAGAAGAACAAATCAAGAGGTGATTGCAGAACTCAAGCCAAAACACACCTTGAAACGACTGATTCTAAAACAAAATCTGGAGTTGTTTGGGCATATTATGAGAAGACAATTCGCTGGAGAAATCATTGATGCTAGCAGCTGTTGAGGGAAAAAGAAAAAGAGGAAGAAAGAAGATGAGATGGATGGATAACATTATGGAGGCAATGAACATGAACATCAAGGAACTGAGAAATACGGTCGAGGACAGACTTGGTAAGAGTGCTATGACAAGACTTGGGAAAATATGGAAAAGCAGGGACATGGCACATCAAAGTCCATAATGTCACACAAAGTCGGAGGCGATTGAATGACTGATATATATATATATATATATATATATATATATATATATATCTTTCACTAATCATCCTGCATTTCTACATCCCTTGCCTTCTTTGAACCCATATTGTTCTTCTGATAAGAAAGGATGGATTGGAAAATCTAGACAGAAGAGAAAAAATAGAGGGGAAAAGAGCAAGAGAAAGATAAAGAATAAAGTATACAGACAGCCTAAGAGAACTTAACTTAGCATGATTTAAAGTGGCTTAGTAGGCATTACTGCCTGTGTGAAAGTCACTAGGGGCACTAACGAGGCTTGAACCCACTCTGTCAGCCTGCCGCTGCAGCGTGTAGTCCACTCTGCCATCTTCCGAAACAAACAAACAACACTTTTATAGAACAAAAGACACATAAGGCCTTATTCAGTTTGTTGATCATTCCATATCATTGAGTCCATCACTCTTGGAAATCTCTGCCACTTCCTTCTTTGTTCCGGGGATTTATTTTTTGGAAAAATGTTCTTCAAAACAGTATACTGTAATCTTTAAAAATGTGCTATATCTCACGCTATATAAGAGCTACAAAGATAAGGTATACACCATTTTCTAGCCTCTTTATTAGTATGTTTAACCATCTGTGAAAAACAAAAAAAAATTGGGGTAGGGTCCATTCTACAGCCTAAAATAGAACCCTCCCCACAAAAAATTTTCAAAGCTCCATAGCTAAAATTTTTCAGTGGTAACCCCACTTTAGTCAGTGGAAAAGTTGTAGGGGAATGTCAATGGAACAAAATAAATCAAAAAGTTTGAAAATCGGTACGGATGGATAGGAAGAGGAATAAAAGGCTAAACAATGCTGTGTACTACATATTCTTAGCTTTCATTGTTATTATTGTTATTATTATTGTTCATGACAATTTATATAGTGCCGTAACATAGCAAGGGCCAAAGTCAAGGGTGCTTTTCATATTGCCCTAGATATAGCAAATTTTATAAATTATAATATTATGTTTTGAAGAACGCCTTTCTCACAAATAAATCCCCGGTATGGTGACGGTGTCAAAAAATTTAACTGCACGGTAAAAGGGTTTGAAATCAACCAGAAATCACCTCGGACATTCACTTCATGCTCAAGCAAGTATTCACCTCGGCAAATACTTGGCGTGCAAATAGTTGCCTATAGAAAAATCATAAAATAAATACCTGTATTAAAATATTCTTTTGATGCTACAATTCTAATATTGCTTGTTAAACTGTCCACAACAGACTCAAATCCACAATTTATGTGACAAGTATTTTAATTCATTTCAGTATAGGCCTACATTACATGATGCATCCAATGATTCAGTTCAGTACAATAAATTGTAAGAAATGAAGAATTAGTAAACTAATAAACATTAAGTGGTACCCAGTTCGTACTCGGATCTGCAAGAAATTCATCAAAATACTCGGATTTGGTACCCAGTAAAAAATGTCTACCCGGTTGACCCCTATCTTCAATGAGATGGTTTATTACCTTTTGTGCTGAAATCATCAACAAGAATTACTTCGTGCATTAGCTGCTTTGGTGATCGATTGATTACACTTGTAACTGAACGCATTAAAGTTGTCCAATGCTCATTATGAAATGGAATAACTACGCTGACATTTGGCAGCTTGGCAAGATATTTTTGATGTTTGCAACTGCAAGATCAGCAAATGATAGTTAGTACACACAGATTGCAAGTGGGGACATATACACTCCACACTTCAGAGAATCATGTATAAAACTGATAAACTGCAATGTTACATTCAATTCATGTAATATAATGGAAAACTTGATGGAAAACTTAATGGAAAACTTAAATAATGCCTTTCCAAAAGATTACTCAAAACTTATGTTTGCTTGGTAAAGTACTCTAGAAGTGAGAACGCATAAGTCACAATGAATAAAAATGCATTGCAAATTTGGATGCCATTATTCTTTGGTATCAAGATGTTCTATAGCTGGGATGCACAATCCACAGCCCATGGGCCAGATCCGGCCTGCCATAGGGTTTTTTCCGACCAGCAAGACAATTTCGAACAACACAAAAAACAGGCCCGCCACTAAAATTATGTTAGAAATATGGATCATTCTTCTAAAACATTACAATCCATTGACTATTAATATCCATTGGGCTACTAAAATTGTGTAATCTATAACAACCGGACATGTAGGTAATGGTTGGTGGATGATAATAAACACATTAAAACACTCCTCGAACACACAACTTCTCTTAAAGTTACAAGTAGGGTTGCCAGGTGTCTGGTATTTGGCCGGACTGTCCAGTATTTCTAAAGGTAATTTGTCTAGTGAAAAAATGGAGACAATACCGGGCATGCATGTGTCCGGTATTTTCTTGCAAACTACAAAACTACAGTAAATAAGTCACTCTCAGTCTAGTACAATCTGATTTCTGGATTTGACTTTGCCCAGCTGACCATTAAACTTTGGATATAGTTATTTACTTACTTACTTACAGTGGTTTGCGGAAGCAGCGAGTCAGTGACACAGACTAGATTCTAGAACTATTCAAATTTCGAATCTTTGCCAACATTCTGTGGATTAGACTAGTGGATTTTACAAATTTACCGTAAATTTCAAATTCCTGCGCCTACGAGTCTACGATGCTGGACTGGAGAAGTTTTTTTATTTTAATAACTTTTATTTCATGGATATGATGAATTATATTGGTGCGCTCTCATTCGGGCAACCAACTGCTCAAGACTGTTCAGTAAAAGTAATGAAACAAGTTCTGCAAGACTCCGATATTGAGGGCCGTCCATATAGTACATACGCACTGAGGGGGAGGGGGGTTGGAGATTTAGGCGATTTTGCGTACAGAAGTGTACGGGGAGGGGTCACGACTGAATTTGTACGTACGCACATTCAAATTTATAAATAGATAAAAGGCTGGTATATTCACACAAACATTTGATTTGAACAAAATTATTTTCTCACGGTCAAACAAAGGGTCCCAACTATTGTTCCCAAGGTTATTCAAATATTAAAAACCTTTAATTTAATAGCAAACAAATGCTTTTTGGCTATGGCTAAAAATTAATTTTCACCATGCGGGGAGGGTTGCTTATTTGTATGTACACATAGGGAGTGGGTTTAACCAAAATGAACGGTGTGCAACAGGGGGGAGGGGGGTTTGAAAATATGTCTTTTTTGCATACGTACTATATGGACGGCCCCTTGCGAAGAAAATGACTGCTGGGCGTACTAACAATTCTGCTATTGTTAACACAGTTTTGTGTGAGCAGACTTTCTCGATCATGAACATGAATAATACTAATTTGCAATCAACTTACTGTAACTTCCATTTTAAAGGTTGCAACAACTGAACTAGAACTAGACATTGAAAGAGTAATCAAAGACATTCAATATGATAGACTACATCATTATTAACCCCTTTACCAGGAACTCCGAAGATATATGTCTTCAATTAGCCATTACGCTACCAGGGATTCCAAAGATATCCGCATGCTACTTTCCAAACCACTAGTTAGCCGGTCATTGTCTATTTGAAGGAATTAACCCGTTCCCGGATAATGCCGTTTATAAACGGCGCCCAAAAATCATAACAAAATGGGGATCGCCATCTTAAAACGGCGTGTTACCTAAGTGTGTGTCTACCACGGGGACCGCCGTTTTTAAGTGGCGCAATGCCCAAAATGCTCGAATGTCGCTTCAGTTATTATCCATTCGATAGATGGTAGTAAGTTTTTCGCTATTGTTGCCTATATAAGCAAGGAAAATTGGCTGTATTCGAGCAAGGTTGGGATACTGCATTGAAAAAGTTTCAATTCTAGGACTTGAAAAATCATAACTACGCCAAATTGGATTCAATCTTCAAAAATTTTGAACTATTCTGTTCCAATTAAACCCCTCTACAACTTTCTCACTTACAGTTGGGGGTCACCACTGAAAAATTTTTGCTATTGAGCTTTTAAATTTTTTATCGGAGGGGGTCCGATTTTCGGCTGTAGGGTGGATCCTACCCCCCAAAATTTTTTTTGCACAGATCGTTAGAAAGAACAATAAAAATGCTAAACAATGGTGCAAACCGCATTTTTCTAGCTTCTATATAGCCTGAAATATACTGAAATGTTCAGTTTTTCAGATTTAAAATCTGTTCGCAAAATGTTCATTTCTCTGAGCAATGAGTTCTAGGGTTTGATACATCATAACTACCCCAAATTTGGTCCATTCTTCAAAATGTTTGAACTATTCTGTTCCAATTACACCCACCTACAACTTTGCCGCTCACAAAAGAGGGTCACCGCTGAAAAAATTTTGATATTGAGCTTTGAACAAAATTTTAACAAAATGTTGGGGAGGGGTCCTATTTTCGGCTGTAGGGTGGACCCTACCCACAAAATTTTTTTGGGCACGGAGCGTTAGAAAGAAAAATAACAATGCTAAACAACGATGCAAACCTCATTTCTCTAGCTTCTATATAGCCTGAAACATCTATAATACAAAGACGAAGCATTGAAAGTGATGTGGCATCACAAAAATCAGCTGAGATTGATGAACGGAGTGTTGTATCGTGAACACAACGATGGAACACAACAGTTTGCTCGTGTCGAGGAAGCTTCAGCACAACTTTATCAGGTTGTCACATTCGGGGCTGACCGGTGGACACCTGGGGATACGCCGCACTAGGTTGCAGGTGCATCGTCGCTGGTACTGGCCCGGTTGGTCAAAGGACGTCGAGTTGTTTTGTAAGTCGTGTGAAGTGTGTTACCGATACAGACAAGGGAAACCTCCGAGACAAGAAAAATTGAAGCCACTTCGATGCGGAGCTCCGTGGGAAATTCTGGCAGGGAACGTGACTGGACCACATCAAACCAGCAGCAAACCCTAGTGGACTATTTCACAAAATTCATCGAGACCATCCTGATGAGAAACCAGGAAGCTTCGACAATCGCGAAGATCATTGTGGAGAAAATCTGTGCCATTTATGGATCGCCCATCCGCCTTTTGACAGACAGAAATTTTGCCTTTCGTGGCCGCAGCTATTCACACATCAGTGCATGAATGTACAGGATTTTCGTTGAACTACTTGTTATTCGGAAGAGAGAACCTAATGCCAATTGACCTAGTTTACGGCTCTCCGCCAGGAGCAGACGCTATAGAACCTGTTAAGTACGTTTGGAAGACGAAGGAACTACTACAGGACGCCTACGCCTTGGTGCGGCAGAACTTAGGTGTCACAGCCAGAAGACGAAAACGAAGGTGTGACATGAATGTCAGAGTTAAGGAATTTCAGGTCTGAGATGAGGCCTGAGTCCTCGAAAATGACGCGGAAAATACCCCAAATAGGAGAGATTTTATTCGGGGCCATTCGTCTTGGAGCAGACAGGACCTCTAAACTACAGGGTCCAGAAAAAGCCAAGAGGGAAAATCTTTGTCACCCACGTGGATAAATTAAGTCCTGTGTGTTGTGCCGAGGATAACGAAGAAAATGAGCCGCCCCCGATGGACGTCAGCAGACGCCAAGAAGAGGTAGTCGCATCAACCAACATTCCTGAAGAAACAGAAGACGAGGTGCAGCGCGACATCAGCGAAGAAACCTTCCCGTCTTCGCACATCCTACGACCACAAAAAGCATTACGGAAGCCAGCTTGCTTCCTCGAGTAAAAGAATCAGAGAGGAAACAAACCGCAGGGTCGTAAGAGAATTCGTTACAATCAGACGTTAGAAAATAGATTCTGTAGAGAATGATGCTGTTAGACGAATGCATATTTTGAGTTAATGGGCTTGAAGCCAAGAGAACGTCACACCACGATATTCTTCTACAGCACCTCTCTGTCTCATTTGGTGTCTCTGGTGTTCCTCTGGCTTGGTTGAAATCCTATCTCTCTTAATGTTGCATGATTGCATCGCTTGGTTCTACCTACTCCCGTGAAGTGCCCGTCACTTGTGGAGTCCCTCAGGGTTCGGGCCTTGGGCCGCTTCTGTATATAGTACTATATACTTTATACTGCTGATGTTACACGCTTGTTTGCGCCTTGTAATTTTAAAACACATACGTACGCTGAAGATATTCAGACCTATTCACATTCCAGCCCCACTAATGCACTGCAGATCACTCATGAATTTGTTGAAGCCTCTGACTTACTTCGTTCATGGATGCACTCAAATTGTCTTTTACTTAATCCAGCTAAAACTCAGATCATCTGGTTTGATACTCGAGGTCAGCTCTCAAAAATTGATCATCTGTCTATGCAGTCTGTCTTCCCTGACCTCTCTTTCTCCTCTTCTGTACGTGATCTTAGTATAATTCTTGACTCTGAGTTAACCTTTATGGATCATATTAACTCACTTTGTCACAGTTGCTTCTATCATCTCCGCCAGCTTAGAGTGATTTGACCTACTCTAGACATGCCATCTGCGTCTACTTTGATTCACACACTTATTTGCTCAAAGCTTGACTGCTGTGGTTCACTTTTTGCTTGTCTTCCATCGGTGCGACTTGATAAACTCCAGATGGTTCTTCGTTTGGCAGCCAGGGTGATTGCTGGTGTCACAAGACAGGATCACATTAGTGATTATATGATGTCTGTTCTACACTGGCTGCCTTATCCGGCTCGAGTTGAGTTTCGTGTGTTGAGAGCGGTTGCACTCTCTCTTTATGGTGCCACTCCATCTTACCTTTCAGAGCTACTCCATCCTCTTAGGTCTATTCCTGGTCGGCCATGTCTTCGGTCCACAACCAAAGGTCTTCTCAGTGTGCTCTTTGGAATGCTCTTGACGCCAGGATGCGTGGCTAGCAACTCCTATATCGATGGCCCTCTGTTTGAAACGACTTAAAACTTATCTCTTTGTCAATATACAGTAATTTGCTGTGGGAGCGCTTCTGAGCGATTTTTCAGAAGAGGCACTATACAAATATTTTGTTACATTACATTACATTATAAAGAGACTGCATTTTTGCATCACATTCAGTCGGTTGCTGAATCCCGATCGAGATGGATCAGAATACCGCTAATGGAATAAGATGTGCTCTCTGTGGAAGGGACTTAGCACATCACCTGAAATTTTTACCACATTGCTTTGATACTTTGGAAGCAATCGTGAAGCAGTGTTATTTGTTAATGATGTGTGCACCGCGGCCAATTGTACAAGCACGATTGGCCGAAGTGTTTCCAGAAACTCAACCAGAATTACTTGAGAGTGTGGGAAGAGGACTCAACGTCTTTCGATTGATTTCTTCTCCCGATTATTGACCTTCCATGGCAAGCGCTCGGTCTGACTATTTCGTCACCGGTGTCCCGTCCGTCAACTTCTTTGTCTCTTTCGATGCTGCGGTTCCTCTGTTGTCGCCGTGGTCTCACCCCTCAACACCAACTGCTCCTCCTGCCTCACCGGAATCTAGCTTTGTGGCATCCGATGCTTCTTACCTGTCGGCCCAGTCATTTTTTACCACTGACGAGTACGAACCAAGAGGGCAGTAACTGCCATCGCTTGAGAAATTTAGAAATGAGAAATTTAGTGAGAGCTTATATTCAATCAATTCATTATTCACGACATTTGCCGTTGCAAAATGTATCTTTGACTCCAAGGGAGAAGGATTATTAATGTCACTACCTCAATAACTTGTACTATCCTGTAAAGTAACTACTAGTATAGAGTTGTTTTCTTTAGTCAAAGACTTGTGATTCCTTCACAAAGAAATCAGCCACTTTAAACTTACTGTAGAAATAGTAAGGATCGCCTTAAGTGGCGCAAAGCCACGTGAGTCGATGGATCAAAGTTGAAAGTGCACCTTGAGTGGAAAATCTTATAAAAGGACCAGTAATCTTGTGATATGCACCATGTTGTCCGATCTGGTGTATATTATGAATCACCGAAATTACGCTGAAGGATGCTGCAACATCTGCAGAAGAGAATGGAGCTGGCACCAACTACTGTTGCCAGTCTGCCAGTTCATGGTCGAAAATATAGTCAGACGATGTTAGGGTTACCAGATCAGTTGGAAAGAATTTCAAGACACACAAAACACATTGGCTTCTCAGACTTTTAAGGACGTTAAAGAAGCACAAAAAACTAGTGATGACTAGCTTTTTTGCTTGTCGGACACTTTTGGGACGTAACGGATGCAAAAAAGGCATAAAGAACTAATGATGACCAGTTTTAGCAATCAATATCAACCAATAAAAAGGTCATTTTAATCTAGAGTAATGTCAGGGGGCGGGAAGTTAGTAGAGTGGTAACAGCGTTGGACAATGGAGCAGAAGGTCGTGGGTTCAACTCCCGCGGGAGCCCTAAGGTCGACTCAGTAGTAGTAGTAGTAGTAGTAGACTTCTTTAGCGCCATTGTAGTAGTACATCTGCACCAGTCGATGGTCGCTTCAGTGAATAATCGTAGTCGTGAATCATTGTCCGTGGTGAATCGAGGTTGTAATCCAAAGGTCAGTCCGTACTTCCAGATTCCAGGTTAAGGCGGATATGCAGTCAGGAATAGATGTGTTTTAAGTCTAGACCTGAAGGTAGTAAGACAATCAGTTTGGCGGACCTGTACCGGCAGAGAATTTCAAAGTCTGGGTCCGGTAACAGAAAAAGCACTCAGCCTTCTTTCGCCAGATGGCGATGGCAAATGAGTAGCGGATTAATCCGTGAAGTAAACAGGCACGTTGCATGAGAACACTGGCCCCGTATCATGTAACCTTGCACCAGTCGCCTGGCTGAGGGCCTTGGTAATGGAGATCAGCGCCGCCCTATGAGCCTTGAGGTTAGCCTTGAGTGCTCGGGAAGGACTTTACTTTTTACTTTTTAATGTCCAAAATCGGTAGTCACTATTTTAAATGAAATTTAAGGACATTTTGTGTCTTATTAAGGACAAATGCTTGAAATTTAAGGACATTTTGTGTCCTTATTAAGGACAAACGCCCTTCAGGACAGGGCAACGGAATTTAAGGACTGTCCTTATCATTTAAGAACGTCTGGTAACCCTAGACGATGTTATCAGCTGACATTGTCGTATCCTCGACTACTAGTCAGGGAGATCTTAACGAAGAAATTTCCAAATACACACCCTGACTTCTGACAGCGAAATGTGGAAGTCAGGCTCCTTGCCGGCAGATGATCCCTCATCTCCAATTGACTTATCGCGATCAGCCACCAAATCTGCGTCATACCAGGGTTCGTCAGAAAACATGTTGATCAATGCCGCCGAAAAAAATGTGAGATGTTAGTCCTTGGTCCTGATCCTGGCCTTGAAGGACGAATCCTTGTTAACGTCCCTGCCATAACAAGGACGGAGAAACCTGCAGAGTTCAATGGGTTCTGGGATTCGTTCAACTCTCTTTAAAGAAATGATTGGTGATTTTTTTGTGTGGAAACATTAAATTCTTTTGGCTTTATAGACTCTTATATATATAAAGTTGTACAGAAACGGATTTAAGACAGAATGAAGGGAAGTGAAAACGTTTTACGGAAAAATTTTATTTCTGTGGAGACAGACAGAAATAAAGGACGATCGTATCAGTAAGCACTAGGTCATTGAACCTAGGGCGTCATACATGTCTGGATTGCAGTCAACGACCATTGGATTTGAAAATGGTAGGATAAGCCTGAATTGAATAATGTCCTTCAGTTGTGTAAGAATTTTAGCCGCTGTATATAATATTACTGCTTCAAACTGTCTCTGAGTTTTTTGAAGACAAAGAGTCTGACTAGTTTTTGACTTCAGCTACAATTCTTTCGGAAACTCTGTCGGATTAGCTGAAAAGTTCGTCCTTGTTATTTTAACACTTTTGAATTAATGTACTGTACTCAGAAGACGACCTGTTTTTTGGAGAGAGAAAATACTTGTTACTGCATGCATGAATATGGATAGCTCGCTTATGGATATGAAAAATTGCTTCGACTGGAAGGCATGACAGATTGAAATGCCACTTTAACTGAGAGAAATAAACCAGATGCTTAGGAACGCCGACTCTAGAATTTGGAAATATGCTTCAGCGAACTTTGAACCGACCTTGAGAAGTGTGCCGTTTCTTTGTCTGAGTAAATATTATAAACAAGGGATTGACTATTATCAAGGAAATAAAATTTGATAGTTTTATAGTCAAAGATTATTATGGGCTATTTCTATAAAAGACAATGTCGAAACACAGTAAATTTAAACAACTGTATCGAGTCGAACGTGTCAAAATGTCTACTAGCGAACGTTACTAGCAGAAAGCCACCTTGTTCTTTGAAGCAGAAGCAGCAAAATGTGTCTGCTGAGGAAGGAATTCCTGCAACACAAGCCATAGCATTAATTGTGACCTACGAAGCTCCTCCTCCGCTCTTGTACGACTTGGTCGACATTTCGAGCGACGAAATTGGTTCTGCTGATGAACAGCCGTCTTCTGTTTAGATTTTAAACGTGCAAAAGGATATAACGGAGAATTTGAGTAACCAAACAGCAACCGCGATAATATAACCCCTCTTCACGCCATCACTAGCGCAGTACATACATCAATAGCACATACAGGTCCAGCAGACGTGGACGCCACCTCTGTCGATTCGCCTACAGGTATGGAAGTCGACATTGAACGTTTTCCTAAGTCACCTGTTATGCTCACCACACCTCTACAGTGTCCTCATTGCTCAGCTCAATTTTTTGAGACATGCCAAACGTCTACTACGCCGACATCTCAAAAGGGACGTCTGCAGACCACAATGGATTCTCGTTGGCGACGAAATATTCACTCCTACCCCAAATACTACAAATGCACCTGAACTTTATTTGCCTACAGTTCTTGAAGACTTAACGATGCAATCCACCTCGATGATTTCTTCGATTAATAATAATTCATTTGCTTTCATCGATACAGCCTTAGGAGAAATAACTTTTGGTGATTTGGACTTTATTGAAGTCCACAATTTGGATAACTCGATTTACGATTTTTCGATGACTGCGAGTGATTTCTTGTAGAGAGAAAGTAGCATTTGTATGACACATGATTATTTCGTATTGTTAATTTTTGTTTGCCTTTAACTGGACACATTGAACTGTATATCGTTATAGCTTTGTTTTGTATGTACTTTGGACTTCCTAGAATTTCCGGGAATGGGGGACCATCCCGTGGAGCCGGAGACATTGTGACAAATTTGAGAATTGTTGATTCAGATTTTAATTACTATCACATATCACCCTCGTGTTTGGGCTATGCTAAGGAATATATGCTGAATAAGCCAGTTGTTTGGCTTATCGTCGAGCAAGACCAAATTTCTTGCCTTGCCTGAACCTTGGACCCGCATTACTATTGGATAGTATTGGTTATCGACGCGTTTTGGCTTCTTTGAGCGCTGTCGACGCTTATGAAACCTCGTGTTTTCACTATACTTGCGCTGGCACACGCCGGTCACTACAGCTTCCGGTTGCAGTCAGTAGACAACGTAGTTCCAACTCTTCGAGATTGGATGTTTTCCAAAAGACTTCGACTGAACCCTGACAAAACTCAACTTATCTGGCTTGGTACTAAACATCTGCACTCAAAAATTAATTATGACTTACTGAACTGAACTTCCTAATTTATCCTAATTTATCCTTCTGGATTGTTTGCCCTTACTCTTCTTATAAACCAATCTGTAAACAATGTAATTCCAACTCTTGATTGGATGTTTTCCAATAGACTTAACTGAACCCTGATAAAACTCAACTTATCTGGCTTGGTACTAAACATCTGCATTCAAAAATTGATTATGACTTACTGAACTCTCTCTTTCCTAATCTATCTTTTCAAATTGTATCAAAAACCTTGGTATTTACTTTGACAGTAATTTGACCTTCAAAGAGCAAATCGATCCTGGTTAGGCAAATTAGGGTTATTCGTTCTTTTTCTTTATCTGCAGCCAAATCTCTGGTTCATGCTTTTGTGGCTAGTAGGTTAGACTATTGCAATTCTCTTTATCTTGGCCTGCCCAAAAGCCTGCTCTCCATTCTGCAATCTGTCCTAAATGCTGCGGCTCATTATTATTATTATTATTAAAGTTAAGATTACTGTGGTAACTAATCCATAAAGACTACGTGAACACATTACAATGTCAAAACAGAATCATAACTAGTTCGAAATAGCCAGGTCTTTAAGCACTTCTTAAACGCAACTAGTGATGGTGAGAGTTGAATGGCCAGCGGTAAACCATTCCAGACCTGTGGTGCTGCCACGGGAAATGCACGATAACCCACGGTGGAAAGACGCATTCGCGGGACGAGTAGCGCTGCAGTGGAGGCCAATCTCATACGATCTCATCTTGTGGCTAAAGCTCCTCACTACTCTAGCATCTCAGACTTTATGCTTAACACCCTCCACTGGCTTCCAATTTCTGACCGCATTAAATTCAAACAAGTAATTATTGTTTATGCAGCACTTCGAGGTCAGGCACCATCTTACATTACTGAGCTTTTCAAATCACCCTCTTCCACTGCTCATCGTCTGCTCCGCTCCACTGATCAGAAGAATGTTTATGTCCCCAGATCACTCACTGCTCTTACTCAGCATCGGGCTTTTGCAGTGACTGGACCCTCCCTCTGGAATGCCTTGAACTCATCCATTCGGGAATCACTGCTTACTCTCTCGCTCTGCTCAATGCGAAAGCTAAAGTTTCACTACTTTACCCTGCGACTCCAATGCCAGGAGCGCCTTTGAGTAGAAATAGAAAAGGCGCTATACAAATTCCACATTACATTACATTACATAAACCGTGGCTTAGTACTGACATTATGCCCGAAACTCTGTCTGACCTCTGGTCAGAAGGACTTAAAAGAAAGGACTTCTCTGTAACTGGAGAAATCCTAAGACTGCATAACTGTGTGTATGCGTGTATGTGTGCGATTATGTGCAACTATATGAGTGTGTTTGTTGCTATTGCCATGTTATTATACATCTACTTCTTGTTTTAGGCTCTCTTCTCCCTTTCTCTTCTTCGACTTCCGGTTAAAGAAACCGCTGCTGGAAACTATCTTCTTCGACTTCCGGTTGGAGAAACCGTTGTCGACTTCATCTTTCTCTTCGACCATGGCTTCCGGTTGGAGAAACCGTCGCCATCTTGTATTGCTATATATGCATCCAACTTCCGGTTGAAGAAACCATCGTGGGATTGTATGACTTGGTGTTCCGACTTCCATATGAAGAAACCACTGACAGATTATACTGTTATATATATCTAGGGTCCAGTTGGAGAAACCGTCGCTAGATTGTCGTTGTTGTATATCCTACTGACAGTCTGCGAAAGCAAACTGATTGGCTAGATGTCAGGCGGACCCACTGAAAGGCGACCGTATGTATGCCCGACTTCCGGTTGCATAAACCGTTGTCGCTAATGTATTTGTTTCTATATTGTGACTTCCGGTTGAAGAAACCACTGTCAGTCTTTCTCCTTTCCTTTCTCTCTCTTTCTCTATGACTTCCGGTTGGATAAACCATTGTCGACTTCCTTTATCTCAATCGCTTTCTATCTACGACCTTTATGAGGAATGAATGGACAGACGAATAAATGGTCGTCTGATCATGTTCGCACATAAGCGTGTACATATAGCGCCTACATAACATCTATATAGAATGTCGCTTCATCATTTGATCATGTTATTGACTGATGTCATTCTGTTGAACTAATTATATAGCATTAAGTATAATCGCTTACCTGGACTGTGTATTAATAAACTAGCTATTAAACTGTGTGACATCTCTGTCGTGGATAGCTACAGGACACATCTGGGCCGATTTGGAAGGCGGTCCCGCGCGCCTTTGCATAACCAAAGTTCACAATGTCTTACAGGGGCATAATTCAAAGGGTGAAACACCACCACCACTTTGGCATCAACATCCTACCCCCGAGATTTAGGCCACACCAAGATTTTTATTCATCCATTATTATTTATTTATTCATCTATTTATTACTCCAAGATTTTGATTGCTGCAATGTCTGCTGCGATGAAGTTCACATGTTCACCCAGGTTCAAATCATCAGGGCACCCTAAAGTGAGTGTTGCTGAACTTGCTGATAAGTTTTCAATATGGGATTGAGAGGGAGGCAGAATAGAAGAGGATCCAAGGGCCCTGCTGCTGACCCAGATGCGATAACACCGAGAAACGAGAAGTTGTCAACTTGAAGGGAACTGTGTTTGCACAACATGATATGTCACAGTAGGCCAACAGCCCATGTATGATTTTTCCTAATTTGACCAGCATACTGTGAAGATGCTGCCAAGTGCGTTTGTGAAGTGAAGTTTCAAAAGAACAGGATCCTCAGGCATGTTCCAAAGAAAGCGTCTTGCCGAATGCACTGCTGCTTCGCATCCCCTGGGCATCCCATGCCCATCTCAATGGGTGCGAGGTATTTCCATTTGGATGCAAGCAGATGACTGAAATAACTGGTGGAGATTCGGCGTAGATCCCAAATTTTGTCTGTGAGGCCATCAGGGTGCCACTAAAGAAGATGGGGTGAGAATGATCTAGGCATATGCCTGTTAAAAGAAGGTTTATTAACTCTATGATGGCTGTTACTAGTCTACAATCAACTAATCTCTTGAGGCACTTCACTAGCAACTCTTGCCCATTCATTTTGCTAAATCTATTATGCTTCCCAGATATTTGAATTCCTTGACCTATTACAGGCTTTGTGAAATCATAACCTTAAAAACAACTCTTCATCCTTCTCCTGTCAGACCAATGTATATACAGTATGTACAGTATGTATGTATGTATACTGGACTATTTATATAGCGCCATAAGCATAGCATAACCAACGACAAGGGCGCTTTACAAGGAGTATGACTTCCTAAACAGATAGCTTTTCAGTCCTTTTTTGAAGATGGGCCGAGCTTTGATCCTCCTTATTTCAGGTGGGATGGTATTCCACAGGAGTGGTTCACCTCAAGAGAAGGCACGATCACCAAGAGTTAGAGGTTGTAAGTGGCCTTGGGACAGCATGGTCAAGAGAAGGAAATTATCTCAGTTCCAACCATCTTAGTGTGTCACTGGCAGGTGTCAGGGATGTTAGTCCTTGGCCTTGGCCTGGCCTTAAGGACTCCTTAAGGACCAGTTTCAAGTCCTTGGTCCTGGTCCTGGCCTTGAGGGTTGAGTACTTGAATTGTCCTTGAAATCAGTCATGGCCATATAAAATCTAGGTTACAGTGTACTTGTTTAGTGAATGAATTCTAGGTTATTTTTAGTCTGGGTGACTCCACAGTGACAAATGGGAGAATATCTACAGGCTATCAATTTGCCATCACCAAGCTCACAAATGACGATTGAAACAGCTGCCTGTTCACAACAGTTTGTCTACTTGCAACCACTCTTTCAGAGAATTTTATGCACACCTGCGACGCCTGCTCCAGTGGGGCATATATTTTCTCAAAACGGAATCATAATGCGCCCACATAGGGCAAGAATGTCAGATTCATTGTTGGAAACATTGGTGTTTTTAAAATGCAGCTCTAAGCTTAATAGCTGACTATGCTTAACTATGCAAAAGAGCAATGTTTGGTCTGTTCCATTCTTCAAATGTCAACTGTACTGTGTAATATGAATTAGTAATTTAGCTTATCATCTTGGCATTAAAATAATGGCCTAATTAGTATGACAGGACATGTTGTTTCAAGGAGTTGCTAAATTGTTTTAGTAAAGTCCTTGGTCCTGGTCCTGAAGTTGAGTCCTTGGTCCTGGCCTTGAGAGTTGAGTCCTTGGTCCTGGTCCTGGCCTTCAGGGTTGAGTCCTTGGTTCTTGTCCTGGCCTTGAAGGTTGAGTCCTTGGTCCTGGCCTTGAGGGTTGAGTCCTTGGTCCTGGTCCTGGCCTTGATGGTTGAGTCCTTGGTCCTGGTCCTGGCCTTGAGGGCTGAGTCCTTGTTAACATCCCTGGCGGGTATTAGGAGTCATGTCAGGTACTCCAGACTGGCTTGGCCGGTGATGATGCCATGAGTTATTAGGCATCTTTTGAAGATAATATGCTCCCGAACTCGGAGCAGTCTCATAAGTGGTGTTATGCTCACTCGATGATCCAATAAATCAAGATATTGATGTTTTCAAAGTTCATTCCATTTGTTGGCTCCATCTTAAGTCTTTCAGATGCCACTGGGTAACAGAGTGACACCTGATGTATCCTGAACCATAATGGAATGTACATGAAAACCTACTGATAATGGTATGGAAACAATATTTCCAGGTTCAACCAAATTTCATTTGTCTGACAATAAAACTACAGTACAGCACTACTATGAACTTCTGAATAATTAAATATGAAAAATAATATATAAATTTACTCAGGATGACGAATATCTCTAAGTGAACGATTAAGAGAGATCTTATCACTGGCAAATGCATTGAATCCATTCACTTTGTACAGGCTATCCTTCTTCCATACATCCTCAGTTGATAGATTAACAGCTGCTCCTTGTTCTCCTGGACCTGGAATTGATTAAGAGAAAATCACAAATTAAAATTCATGAAGTTTCATAACAAGAAATCCTTAGAATCAGCTGATTCTATCACCTTGATGAAGATAGATTTAGCATTGCCTAACCCTTTAACACCGGGGAACCCTTAAACGGAAAACTCCATGCAGCCAGCTGGAGAATCCGTCTTGAAAAAGTGCTGTACGCCGAGACTTTTGGCCACTTTTTCAGGCAAAACTAAGTTTTTTCAACTCGCAATTGCTAGGGCTGTATGAAAGCTACAAAACTGTGGCATACCTCATCTTTTAGGACTTTCAATTCTCTTTCTAACCATTTTTGAAGAAAACGGTACAAAAATGTTGGGGATCCCCTGCATACCTAAAAAACAGGCCACCCTTCCCCAAAAAGTAAAATTTTTATTCAAGGCTCAGTGGCCAAAATTTTTGAGCAGCAAGTTATCTAAGTAGAGCAACGGAGTTATCAGCAAATCAAAATAAAGCAAAATGTTACAAAAATTGTGCAAATCAGATCAAATGTGACAGAGTTATAGCTTTTTAACCCGCTAACTCATGTGACTGAAAAATGTTGCCTCATGCAATTTCACGAGAAGACAGGTCAGACTTTTGTGAAAAACGTTTGTACTCGTCCGAATTGCTTGGAAAGCCTCTTTCAACATTATTGAGAGCTGAGAGAATGTTTTCTGAACGCAATCTTTTCATCATTTTGGAGAAAACAGATAAATATTCGCGTCACACAGTGATTGTTTACATCGCAGTGACCTACTTTCATAAATTAAGTATTTTAAATGCCAGATGTAATTTGCTGATATTTTTCGTCTTATCTGACTCAGGATTGGTTGGTAATCATCTGACCCACTAATATCTGGTCCACGGACTTGAGAAAAAGAGTTCTGCATATTTAAGACCTTTGAAAATCTTGTGACGCCAAATTTAAATACCGTTTAAATACTTAATGTAATTCGCTAATATATTAATTTTTTGCATCTTACTTTACTCGGAACTGATTGTTAATCATCCGGCAAACTAATATCTAGTCCACGGACTTTATAAAATAGTTCTGCTTATTTAAGATCTTTGAAAATCATGTTACTGTCAAAGATGGGTATGGGCAGCCTCGTAGTAACGGCGGCAGGGCAGGTATGGCCAGATTCATAGTACGGCGGCAGGGCGGGTATGGGCGGGCTCGGCGTTAAATGGTTAAAATTCATTGTTTGAATGTGCTTAATGCCAGAAAGACTTCATATTAACAACTAGAAGACTTAACACGAATGGCATCAAGTCAAACTATTGGCATTAGATCAAACTATACTTAAACATGAAAAAGTAGGTGCAGGGCCGTCGAGAGAAAATACGGGCCGGGAGACAAATATTGATACCGGGCCTCTTGTTTCAAAACCTTGACAAGCAAAAAAGGTTATCCTTTATCCTCATATTAAATGGCAGAGTGGGTTACGTGCTGGAGCGTCAGGCTGACGGAGTGGGTTCAAGCCCCGTCAGTGCCCCTAGTGGCTTTCACACAGGCAGTAATGCCTCGTAAGCCGCTTTAAATCATGCTAAGTTTTAAGTAAGCAACATTAGTGTCATTTAATACTTTTCTTGGGGGGGGGTAAGATAATGTTTTGGCCAATTTTGGGGCAGTTTTGCCAATTTTTGGCATTTTTGGCCAATTTTGGCAAATTAGTAAATTTTTGACATTTGTTGCAAATTTTTGGCAATTTTTTGCACATTTCATATTAATTTATTTATTTAATACATTATAAATTATTTCTTCACCTCCTTGGGGAGCGTGGCCCCATGCCTCCTAAATGACGCCTCTCTGACAAGCAAAAATATAAAAGGTCATCTCATAATAAATAAATGCTGACAAGCATAAAAGTTGTCATTTACAACTTTTACATTGAAATAATTTTGTTTCTGGTCAGTGCGGGCCCTTTGTTTATCGCCGGGTCCGGGTAAAAATGTATCCCCTGTCCCCCCTCTCATCGGCCCTGAGTAGGTGTGTCATAATGAGGCAGGAAAATCTGAAGCCACTCAGAAATGAGGAAAACACAAATATGAAATTAACATAGAAAATAAAGATATTCTGGATAAGAAAGCACTTATAAGACAGGAAGTTCCTAGATAAAATGACCAAGGTGATTCAGTTCAAACAGATAGTAAAAAATGTTCAGTATTTTTAGCACTGAATGAAACCTGATCTGTAAAGGAAGTACTGAAATATTGAAATTTAGGACTTGCACGAGTGACCTAAAATTTGGTAGTTGATATTACTGCTAACAATGTTTATAAACTGCAGTGGACATTTAAGTTAAGAATGGTTTAGGGTAAAAAATACATTCAAATGTTCAAATATATTGTTATTGATGCTTATTGCAATTATAATCAATCAATCAATAAATCAACTTCTATAGCGCCACTATCATAATGCCCAGGGCATCAGCTGATGGTGCACCAAATCCATATAGCATTAGAGCCAGGTCAAGCAAGAAGATCAGCCCGAAACGGCGGAAGAGCAATCTAAGGGGGATAAGCCAAGTCAAACAGATGTGTTTTAAGGCCAGGTCTTAAAGATAAGTTATTAGTTATGCGAAGTGATGTTGGTAGTGAATTCCAGAGCTTAGGGGCGCACACTGAGAAACTACTAGTGCCAGTGACTGTGTGAGAATAAGGAACAACGAATGAAGGTCCTGCCAAATACCTAGTGGAATGATTAGTAGGTCAAGAGATAAGTCGCATCTTGAGGTAATTGGGTTCATTATATAACATGGTTTTGAATACTAAAAGACAGATTTTATAATTAATTCGGTATTTGATAGGAAGCCAATGTAGGGACTGTCTAGCTGGAGTTATATGTTTGAATCTTGGAGTTTTGGGTATGACTCTAACTAAGGAATTTTGTACTCTCTGGAGTTTCTGCATATTTGAATTTGTGATGCCGAAAAGCAGGGAATTGCAATAATCTAGGCGACTAGATACCAATGCATTGGCTAACTGAATAAGAACAGCCTTGGGGAGGAGATGTCTGATGCGATAAATATCCCGAATATGATGAGAAATTTTTCAGACTGAATTTATGTGACTAGTGAAAGATAGGGAAGAGTCAAATGTCTCACCAAAGTTGCAAGCAAGGCCACTCAAATAGATGTAATGCATTAATAAAATCTTTATTATTATTATTATTATTATTAATTTATTATTATTATTATTACGAACATTTCTAGAGGGCAAATAATTGCAAAGCAGCAAATGCGCTAATGTCAGTTGCGAACCGGATCAAACAAAAAAGAATATCTAAACAAAAAAGAATATCTTCAGTTGTTTTCTAAAAGAGAACAGTGTCATGCTTGAATGTAATGTTGCTAGCAGACTGTTCCAAACAACTGGGCCGGCAATGGCCAGGTTGCAGTCACCATAGCCTGTCTGAGTCCGAGGCACTGCGAGTGTGCTGGTCAGGGCGGAGCGCAGATGCGACCGACCAGGCAACTTAGCCGTTAAGCAGAACATATCAGTTAGGCATGGCGGAGCAAAACTGTGTTGAGCCTTGATAAGGATGGTCCCGAGTTTTAAAAATATCTTATATTTGCAGAATTCAAGTGTAATTAAAGTGTGTGCCAAACAGAACTTGGCTGATCAGCCCTACATTAGAAAACTTTAAATCTTCTAAACTGCCAAGTCATGGCAAAGTCTCTAAAGTATTATTTCATTGCCACATCCTCAAGTAGATGAGCTTATAGAACAGCATCTAGAAAATGACAACTTCTTCTGCCAGTGTGAGCTCAGGCAAGAATTTGACGAAATTTGATAATGACATAAGAGAACATTCAAAGAATCTGCATCAGAAATGGCAAACTTAAGAAATCAATCAACAGTAAATCTGATCACTATCTTTCAAATTGGGGAGCATTCAGAGAAAACCTGAAAGATTTATTAGCCATCTCACACCAGGATGCACTTAATTAGATCATAATTGAAGAAGACCGCTAATTTTTATATGCATAGCAAGAAAATGGTTAAAAGAGATCAATGGCTTAAATTTTCTACTGCTGGAGACGCCATCGCAATTAAGACCTTTATGTGGCCCGCTATATGAAATGAGTTTGACATCCATGATTTAGCCATTCCAAATAGTGAAATAAGATAAAACACTAGTTTCAAACAATAGTGCTTAGAAAACAATAAACAAATCACCTGTTCTCAGTAATTCTTGAGCAACTGCTGAATAATTATGCCAATCAATTTTTCCAAATGCATTTGTGATTAAATGAAGATGCTCATCATTTTGCTTAACAGAATCATTGGCATCTCTTCTTTGTGGAATCCATTTGACTTGATATGAAGCTGCCTTGAAAGAATTGTTTCAAATAGCTTGGTCTGACATAGCTTGCCATCAGACTCTTAAAACAAGCCTTAGTTACATAAATACACAAACTAGCTAGAATAAGTAATGAAGTTTTCTGAAATTTTCTACTGCTGGAGACGCCATCGCAATTAAGACCTTTATGTGGCCCGCTATATGAAATGAGTTTGACATCCATGATTTAGCCATTCCAAATAGTGAAATAAGATAAAACACTAGTTTCAAACAATAGCAAAAACAAAAACAAAATCTCGTAAATTTATATAGCGCTTTGGAAAGTTGTACAGTAGCAGCAGCTTATTCTTAAGCACTTAATCTTTCTTGAAATAGCTATAGGCAAGGTGGATTGTCAGCTGGGAAAAGGTCAGTGTATCCTTAATAAGTATACACTTTTATAGCACCATTTATAATACTTTGAGGCATCAATCAATGATGCTTCAAATCCAAGCCATAAAAGACCAGATCAATCCAGATATCAATCAGTGGTAGACACAGCTACTGAAGTGTATTCAACCTGGCGATAGTTGCAGTGATGGGCAACTAGTTAACTAATTAGTTGCTAACTAAAAGTTTAACTACTTTTTTTTAGTTAGCTTCATAGTCTAATTAAATATAAATAGTTTAGTTAAAATGATAGTTTAACTAAAAAAATTTAGTTAATAACTAAATAGTTTAACTAAAAAATTTTAGTTGGTGATCCGAAATTACAGTACCTTTTTATCTATTCCTTTCTGGGTAATTTTTTTCATGACAACGATAACACCACTGATCTTGGTCAGAGACCAGTGTATTTTTACTTACTTACGATCTTTGATCTCGTTGGTAAGCGGGAAATGCTTTTATATGAAGTCATTTATCTTTAGTTGGAATTATATACAATATTGAATTACATCATAAGTAGCGTTTTCTAGCAACGGAAAAGTGAAAATGAATTAATAAACATGTGTTGCGATGAAGTCAAATTGAAGTTAAAGGACTCAAACCAAGCTCATAATGACTGCAAGAATTTCAGTGCCACATACCGCTTTTGCCGACCAAAAGTAAAGCGATGAGACTCTTGACAAACTTGTGTTCCTGCAGTCTAGACTAAGACTTAAATAGACAATCAATGATTAATTAATTCAATGGTTCATTGACTGACGTGTTGATGCTGCCAGCATCGTCTATGTTTTGAATTGTTTTCATGAACACATATTTGATACATGAAAAATAGTTGTAAAATTAGTTGCAAAAAGTTTAACTAATTTTTTTAGTTTAGTTAACTATTTTAGAAAGTTAGTTAGCAACTAAAAGTTTAACTACTTATTTTTAGTTGAAATTTAGTTATAGTTTAACTAATATTTTTTAGTTAGTTGCCCATCACTGGATAGTTGTCTGTCCAGTGATCACCAGTGAAAGCTGCTGGAGGAAGACAGCTTGGAATTGATTTAAACTGAGCTGATAAAGATGTTCGTAATTTCTTATCTGGCCTCCTCAGCAAGCATTGGCAGCACTCTCCGAGAATTATTATTATTATCATTATTATTATTATAGTCGACAATTTATGAAGCACAGTAAGACAGCCATAAGCCAAAGCCAAAAGTGCTGTACAGTCAACAGTATGTAATGCCATACAATCTTGTAAACAAGTACGTTTTAGGTCTTTCGCAAACGTCTCGGGAGAGGTAATCCCGGCCATAATGTGGAATGACTGTTGAAAAGTGTCTGAACATTTGCATTTGGGTACCTAGCACCAATGTCAATGAGGGATTGTGCAAGAAGCTGAAACCTCCGACCATTTACAAATGACAATGGGCGGCAGTCGAGTGCACATGCCAGCACAGCTGTTCGATTGAGGTCAAACTTTGCAGTTTTTGGTATTTCAATCTTAGTTTTGGTACTGCCTGCCACAAAACCTGCAGACGATCAGTCAAAGCTCAAAGACTTCTTAGTTTGTGAGAATCTAGCTTTTAGACTGGACGGCCCTTGTCACATTGATGCTTTCGAAGTGTCTGAGTGCCATCCATAGGTTGATGAAAATAAGCTTTCTTGCATGCCCGGCAAGCAACAAATCCCTTCACAACTGTATCATCATGTATGATCTTGCCAAACAACTGCCAGACTTCACTTTTTCCTGAAACTTGGTCGGATACTTTTACTTCATTCTTACCTAGCTTTCTTTGAATTTCGATTTTGATAGCCCCTAATTTACAAATAAAGTATGCAATGCTATAAGCCATCATAGCCTATATAATATGACATTGGTTGGAAGTTGGAACATTCCACACTGATATTCGATCCTGCTACATTTTAAATATTGTATTAAGCACACATAATAATAATAATAATAATAATAATAATTTTAATTTCATAAATGAAAACCGTTTTCCTCCATCACGTAAGAATTTTTAGCATAATAATAATAATAATGTGATTTAAAGTGGTTTAGGAGGCTGAGTAAGCCTGTGTGAAAACCACTGTATTAACTCTCCACATTCAATAACCTACTGTAGTTTTCCGAGATAGCCTTTATTATTATTATTATTATTATTAGTAGTAGTAGTAGTAGTAGTAGTAGTAGTAGTAGTAGTAGTAGTAGTAGTAAACGTAGAGATTATTGTGGCAACTAATACAGTGACTGCGTGGACACATTACAAATCATAACAACGAATGAATTTTACAGTCATGAATTTTTTATCTTCTTTCTAATATTAGAGATGTACTTTTCAGCTTCTTCTGTAATTATGACCTTAGTTTCTTTCCACATATTTTCTGGTTCCTTTTTTAAGCCCCACAAATCTATTTTTAACTTCTACTTTGTATCTTTCTGGAATTGGAATGGTGTCATATCTCAATATGGATCTCTTTATACCCATTTTCTTTAGCTTAATCCTTATATCTGCAACTAATAACTGATGATCAGAACCACAGTCTGCTCCAGGAAGCATTTACAGTTCATCACTGAACTCATCTCTCTTTTGCAGCCTAATATATAGTCTATCTGATTTTTATGTATTCCATTTGGTGTTGTTCAAGCACAGTATAGTCATTTTAAATGTTGTGTAAACATTGTATTAACTATTTCTAGCTAATTTTCTATGCAGAATTCCACTGATCTTTGTTCTGCTTCATTTTTGTCCCAAAGGACGTGCAATTATAGATCCATTATTGGATCCTTAGCCTCTCCTTTTGTCAAGACCGTCCATGCGTGACAAAAAGTCACATCCTTTACGAGGTGCCACTATTATTAACAAAACACTATTATTAACAAAACACTGTGAATCAAGACTTGACTAGTCAATAAAGGACTTTACTAAAAATTTAGCAAGTCCTTGGAACGAAATGTTGTCATACTAATTAAATCGTTATTTATTTTTAAGAATGGAACAGACCAAACATTGTTCTTTTCCACAGTTCAGCATAGTCAGCCATTAAGCTTAGAGTTGCATTTTAAAAACACCAATGTTTCCAACAATGACTCTTCCATTCTTGTCCTTTGTGGGCGCATTATGATTCCGCCTTGAGAGAATATAAGCTCCACTGGAGCAGATGTTGCAGGTGTGCATAGAATTCTCTGAAAGAGTGGTTGCAACTTGCAAGTGGATGAACTATTGTGAACAGGCAACTGTTTCAATCATTTGTGATCCTGGTGATGGCGAATTGATCGTTTGTAGATATTCGGCAATTTCTCACTGCGGAGTCACTTCAGCAGCTGTAAGTATAAGAAATTTAAGGCATAAGAGGCCAATACTAGAGTCAGACCGAAGCTGCAATTTACAGTTTCGGCCGAAGCCGAAACTGCAGTCCTACATTCGGCCGAAGCTGAAGCTAAGCCGAAACTGTCTGTAATAGATTCGGCCCAAGCCGAAGCTATTGACATGCAGTCCTAAAAGTTAGTGAAGAGCGACGTTTTATGTTGCAGCTGAAAAATACACATATGATTAATATAAAATATAAGCAGTTCTAAGTTACTTTCTCACTTGTTAACTTACACTTTGCCTTACTGGATCAGACTCGATTTAGTTTTTAAAAATCCAAATTTCATTTGTTCGCGCCATTTCTACTGTCGAGTATTACCTCTCATGACGACTGCAACTGAAATGTAATGCTATTGTTCAACATGGTTTACGACGGCTATTACTTAATCGAATGAGGAGTTCTATTCGGAGGTGTCGTGAGCCCCTTGGTTCTATTGATTCAGACGCTGTTGTTCCTATAACAAAGCATTAAAGGCATACCTCCTTTGATACATAAAACCACCATCATCAGTGGCAGTTGTGACCACCCCCACCATTTTCGATCTTGTGCAGCTTCAAATGCCTATATAAAATGTTAATCCACAGTCACGAGATATTTGCTTAAGACCGTTGAAACTAAACTATTCAAAACATTGGAATCGGGAATCGAAATTGGTGAATGAGGGTTATTATAGTCACTTGCTTTGAACCATCCGCTGTAAACCCACCACACACCCCTTAATACCCTTATTGCCTCCAATAACATTTATGATCTATGCGAACTTGCAAAACAAATGCTAAAATGGCTCTATTGTTCCTTATTTGTTAGGCTACTTAGTCTTCCAACCTTTGAAGCAGAATTCTAGAGAGTATATGTACACATCATAATCAAGATTCATTAATTGATAACAACGAATGAATTTTACAGTCATCAATTATATGACAAAGTTTCGGCTTATGGCCGAAACTCATACTTAGTTAAGGCCGAAGTAGAAGCCAAATATTATGAAAGCGATTAGGCTGTAGCCAAATATTGGCCGAATATGGCAGACTCCTTAGAAGCTGAAGCCAAAGCCGAACTTCAGTCTCTCTCTAGGCCAACGGTGGCCAAACCGCGGCTCACGAGCCGCATACTGCTCTTCTGTGTTCAAATTGTGGCTCTCAAAAAATTTCGAAAATCAAAAAAATTTTATGGTTGTAAATTTTTCCGGACCTACCTGGGCTGAAAATAACTTTTGGCTTGATTTTCTTTATTTTTTGCTAAAACTTGGGCATAATTATTTTTTAAAATTTAAATGAACCATATGGTGACTCTGATTGGTTGGTGATGTTAAGATTCTTGATCCTACTTCTTTTCTAATCCGTTAAACACCCGCGTGTTTAAGTACTGAATATTACAGTATTGCTTTTCTTTTAAAATCCTACTAAAGTTACTAAGACTTTTTAAATAAATTTTTTAAATTTAATAAACATGGCAACAAGTTCCAAGAAATGGAAGTATGAAGAAGAAAACAGAAGTTTTCTACCAGAATGGGAAGACGACTTTGCATATATCGATAAAGGCGGTAAACCAATTTGCCTCATTTGCCAGACACCGCTTGCAAATTACAAAGCTAGCAATTTGAAACGACACTATGACACAAATTATGAAGAGTTTGCATCGCGGTATCCGCTGCAATCTGAACTAAGACAAGCTTGCTTCGTTAAAATCTGGAATGCATCAGCAGCAGACACTAATATCAACGTTCAGCAAAGAAGGTGACACTTCAACTGAGGCAAGCTAAGTCATTGCTTGGAATATTGCTCGTGCTAAATGATCTTATTCTGACGGAGACTTTATTAACCTCTTCCAGGGGTTCACTGTTTTAAAATGGCAGCGGAAATCATAGCTTACAGGGGAACGCCGTTTTAAAACGGTGCACTAGATAAGCATGTGTGTACTGCGGACATAAATTTTTTACATCTATCCAACGCACCAATTGATTTAGTTACCATCCATTCGATAGGAGGCAGCACCGTTTCCAATATTGTTGCCTATATAAGCAAAGGATAATGGCTGTGTAACGACCAAGGCTGGAAAATGTATAGGAAAAATCTTCAGCCGGAGGCTAGAAAAATCATAACTACGCCAAATATAGTCCGATCTTCAAAATTTTTGCACTATTCTGTTCCAATTACACTCCTCTAAAACTCTCTCGCTCACAGTTGGGGGGTCACCGCTGAAAATTGTTATTTATTGAGCTTTGAAAATTTTTTGTCGGGGAGGGTCCGATTTTGAGGTGTAGAGTGGACCCTACCCCCAAATTTTTTTTTGCACGGATGGTTCGAAAGACCAATAAAAATGCTCAACAATGGTGCAAACCGCATCTTTCTAGCTTCTATATAGCCTGAAATATACTGAGTTGTTCGGTTTTTCACATTGAAAATCCGTACGCGTAATTGTCATTTCAGCGAGCAATGGGTACTAGGGTAGGAAAATTCATAACTACCCCAAATATGGTCTGATCTTCAAAATGTTTGCACTATTCTGTTCCAATTACACCTCCCTACTACTTTCTCGCTTACTTTTGGGGGGTTACCGCTGAAGACGTTTTGCTATTGACCTTTGAACAAAATTTGAAAAAATGTCCGATTTTAGGGTGTAGAGTGGTCCTATCCCCAACTTTTTTCTTTTGACACGGATGGATAGAGAGAGCAATAAAAATGCTCAACAACGGTGCAACCCGCATCTTTCTAGCTTCTATATAGCCTGAAATATAGTAAGTTTATAACGTATATGTTCACGTTTTCATATGAACGCCTTTTCAAAAAGTTAATTCCCCTGTGGGGGGATGGCTTAAAAAATTTAATTCCCCCTTTAAAAGGTTAAGAAGAATGCATCGAGCTGTAACTAGTAACCAACATCTGACCGAACTTCTTCGCACAACTACAAGCTACCAACCAGATCTAAAGAAACTTGCCTGTTCAAAGGCTTCTCAGCAGAAACACGACAATTAATGTTCACCATCATTATGAACTTTATATGGGATTGAATTTTATTAATAAGTTTCATATATTAAACTTTAAATAATTAATTGAGAATGATAATAATTTCTTAAAATAAATGAATAAAATTATTTTCCATTGCGAGTTGGATCGCGACCCATAGAGAGTCAATGCGGCTCTCAAGATTTGGAAAATTTGCAAAAATGGCTCTTGGTTACTACAGGTCTGGCCACCCCTGCTCTAGGCAATAAAAATGGTCAATAAAAAGTAAGATCAGCCTCAAGCCGGCGACTGGAGATATCTTACGGTCTGGACGGCCTTCCACTTCTATGGATCAAGAGCTATCTAGCTGATAGAACACAGGCAGTGTGGTGGAACAATCAAATGTCTTCGGAGCGTCGAGTCCAACACGGTGTGCCGCAAGGATCAGTCTTAGGCCCCTTGTTATTCATTCTGTATACAGCAGACGTCCATCGCGTCATCAAGGCTTTCGGTCTTACGCCGCACAGTTATGCAGACGATGGACAGATCTACTCGTCATGCTTACCCTCGGAAGTGGAGCGACTACGGATTCGTTTCACTGACTGTATAGCAGCTATTGTTACGTGGACGGAAGAGAATCGGCTCGCACTGAATCCGGCCAAGACTGAATTTTTGTGGATGAGCACCCCCAGGAGAAGGCATTTGCTAAGTCATGTCCCGTTTGTGGTGGGAGATGCAGCCATTGCTCCCTCCGAGAGCTTACGTCTGCTGGGAGTGCTCCTAGGTGAGACTCTATCCTTTGAAGCGCACGTTAACAATCTGATACGCTCCTGCCACTACCAACTGCGGAGAGTGAAGTCAATTCGACGGTACCTGCCAGTGAGCGCGGCTGTTAAATTAGTGCGGGCCCTGGTACTGACACGAATTGATTACTGTAACGGTGTGCTTCTTGGACTTCCGGATACTAGACTGAACCGCATACAATCAGTGCTGAACCAGGCTGCACGAGTGATTTTCGGCTGTCGCTGGGGTGACCACGTCACTCCTCTCCTTAGAGATCGGCTCCACTGGCTCCGTGTGCCACAGCGCATTGTCTACAAGCGCTGTTGGCTTACGTTTCGAGCTTTACACGATCCATTCTGTCCTAATTATCTAACTGTACTTGTACGGAGATCGACTGTGATCAAGAGGAGATCGGTTCTTAGGTCCAGTCGGAGAGTGCAGTTGTTGGTCCCTCCCCCGTCCAAGACCCCTAAGTTTGGGGAAAGATCATTCGCACGGGGGAATCCTGCCCTGTGGAACTCTCTTCCAGACAATGTAATGTGACTGGAGCAGTCTCAGCTGGACTTTTCATTAGAAATTTGAAGACACATTTATTTAATATTGGATATGAACTGTGTTAAGCGCTTTTGTTGTAGGCCTTAGCCTTGTCTACTGCGCTATATAAATTGTCAATAAATAAATAAATAAATAAGTAATAAAGCTGAAGGCTAATCTGGCAGTCATAGATGTCAATGGACTATCACAATTAATTTGCTTTGGTGCCCTGACTGCCAACCGGCTGAAACAGTGTTGGATGTTCATATATAAAAATTACGCTGAAATGTAGATTAACCCCTTAAAGGTTTAATAAAAATTTTAAAGTCGTCACCATTCAGTTAAATAAATTTGAGGAAAAGCGTGCATGTGAACTGTGAACATATACGTTGTAAATTTACTACATCTCAGACTATATAGAAGATAAAGAAATGAGGTTTGCACCGTTGTTTAGCATTTTTATTGGTCTTTCGAACCATCCGTGCAAAAAAATTTTTTTGGGGGGTGGGGTCCACTCTACAGCCTAAAATAGGTCCCCTCCCCAAAATTTTGTTCAAAGCTCAATAGCACAAAATTTTCAGCGGTGACCCCCCTTATGTGAGCGGCAAATTTGTAGAGGGGTGTAATTGGAACAGAATAGTGAAAAAATTTAAAGATCAGACCCAAATGGGGTAGTTATCACTTTTGGAACCCTAGAAATCATTGCTCAGAGAAGAAAAATTTTTTCACAAGCCGAAAAAATTACATTTCAGTATATTTAGGGCCAAATAGAAGATAAAGAAATTATGTTTGCACCGTTGTTTAGCATTTTTATTGTTTTTTCTAACCATCCGTGCCAAAAAATAAATTTTGGGGGTAGGGTCCACTTTACCACCTAAAATCGGACCCCTCCCCAAAATTTTTTTCAAAGCTCAATATCACAAAATTTTCAGCGGTTTATAAATGGCGCAAGCCGTAGGCGAATATCTGACGCGCGCCGTTTATGAACGGCGCAATCCTGTAAGAGGTTAATATACACTGTGACTGTATACATATACACATAGACTACAGAAAAGCATTTGATTCGGTACAGCACACAAAGCTATGGGAAATACTAAAAGGACTGGGATTATGCCACACCACAGTTGACATAATTCAAAATTTATACAAGGAACAACAAGTTACTGTAAGAATGGACAAAGAAACGACAGGTTGGTTTATGAGTGGAAAAGGCCTACGGCAGGGCTGCCTTATCTCCCTTATGTCATTCAACTGCTATTCAGAGCACATAATGAGATGTTCAGTAGATGAACTCCCAGAAACAGAAATTAACATCAGTGGACGAGTGATTAACAACCTGAGATACGCTGATGATATCGTTCTGATAACAACATCGCCAAATTCATTGCAAGAACTGATAGACAAAGTGGATTTTTCATCGGGAGAACTTGGTCTTGAAATTAGCATTAAAAAAACAAAGGTAATGGTAGCTGCAGACAAAAGAATCAAAATCAATACAGACAAAAGAATCAAAATCAATACACATGTCATTGACATCCTCTTGAGCTGCAGCTCTGAAATAAGAGCAAGGCTTGGCATGGGGTATTCAACCATAAAGACACTCACTACTGTTTGGAAGGATCGGTCGCTCAGTCTGCATATAAAGAAACGCCCAATGGAAGCATTGGTCTGGCCCATTGCAACATATGGAGCTGAAGCTTGGACAGTGAAGAAGGCAGACTAGAAAAGAATCATTGCTTCCGAGATGACAGCTTTCAGAAGAATGATGTCCATCAGCTGGAAAGAACATAGAACAAATACCTCAATCATAGAAGAACTTGGAGAAAATAGGCATCTATACTCAGTTGGTCACAAAGTACAAGCAGACAATCTATGTACGACAATACTGCATGGCAGAATTAACAGCCAGAGGAAGAGAGGCCGGCCTCGTAGACGATGGACAGATGATATTGTGGAATGGACAAAACAACCAATTATCAATTGCTGCAAAAGACAGAGTCATGTGGAGAACCTTGTCATCAACCTGCATAGCCTCCGACCCTCAATAATGAGGATGGATGATACCATACCATACCCTGTGAAATGATTTTTAAAAAAAAGACAATTAGGCCCATGCTTCAATGCCTACAGTTATAAATATTGCCAACTTGTAGCCAAGTTTTACTTCAGAATATCATGGCTGGCACAATAGTGATCTGTTAACCCCTTAACTGGGGATTAAATTTTCAGACGCCGTCACCGTTCTGGGGATTTGATTTTAGGAAAGACGTTCTTCAGAAATGAAAACTGTAACTTTTTAAATTTGCTTTAAATCTCAGGCTATATAAGAGCTAAGAACATGATGCAAACACCATTGTTTAGCTTTTTTATTCCTCTTTCTAACCGTCCGTGCAAAAAAATGGGGGTGGTAGGGTCCACTCTACGGCCTAAAATAGCACCCACCCCTCCAAAAACAAATTCAAAGCCCCGTAGCAAAAAAGTTTCAGCGGCAACCCCACTTTGGTCAGCGGCAAACTTGTAAAGAGATGTCAGTGGAACAAAATAAACCAAAAAGTTTGAAAATCGGTCAACATTTGATAAAATCTATCAATTCTAACCCAATGACCCCTATGTTTACACATAAGTCTTATCGGTGAATTTCAGGAAAGTTTAGAATTTTGAGAAAGTTTCCTTATTTTTGTTTGAATTTGCTATATCTCAGGCTATATAAGAGCTAAGATGAGGTATGCACCATTGTTTAGCTTTTTTATTCCTCTTTCTAACGCCCATGCAGAAAAAAATTGGGGGTAGGGTCCACTCTACAGCCTAAATAGCACCCACCCCCGAAAAAAAATTTCAAAGCCTCGTAGCAAACAATTTTTAGCAGTAACCCCACTTTGGTGAGCAGCAAAGTTGTAAAGAGATGTCAGAGGAACAAAATAAGCCAAAAAGTTTGAAAATCGGTCAATATTTGGTAACGATAAGTCGGAAAAGTCGATTCTCGAAGTTATTAGTCAGACCGTCTCTCCAAAGAATATATATTTTCTCTTTCAAGGAGGCGATATAGCTGAAAAATAGGTGCCATCTATTGAATGGATGGGTACTAAAACGTTTTATAGCGTAAAATGTATAGTATGTTATATCGCGTGGCGTTGACGAAATGCTACGGAACTTCATGACAAGCGGAACTCGGGGATCCCATTTAATGGAAGCTGGCGGTGGACGAGCGGAATTCGGGGATCCCAGGCAAGAGGTTAATGAAAAGCTTAATTTTTTAAAATGAACTTCATCTTTTCTAAAACTTAACTTTACAAACCTGGCATCAATGTGTTTCTGTAATGTCCAAACAAGCTGCACCGACTCTTGGCAGGTGGAGAAGCTGTTTCAACACAAGTGTGATGACTTTTTTCACAGAGTAAAAATGAGTAGCTGGGTGAAGAGATTGAAGACTCAAGACTGAAGTTTCCCAAAGACTGAAGACTGAAGTTTCCCAAGTTCCAATGTAGAGCAAACCTGGCAAATATAAAATTGAAGCAACAGAATCCTTTTTACACCTTTTTGTAATGGTGGTCTCGACACCCGACACAAGTCGACGTGATAAAGTATAATATTATCTATAAACTAATAGACAGATAGATAGATAGATAGATACTGAAATTGCAGGCACTATTTTTACAAATGTGCCACTACTGCTGAGTCAAATGTCAGATTGAAAAAGTGCGTCTTAAGTCTATTCAAAAAGACGGCACGAGAGATAGGTCGATCACGTAATGTCCTAGGAAGGGAGTTCCAACTCCGAGGACCAGATACCCTGAAGGCCCTATCTCCAATTCTCCTGTGAGTTCTGTCGACGGTCAGCAATCTTGAGTCGTTGGACCTGAGCACCATTGATCTTTGAGTTGCATCGACAACCCTACAATCCTTTATCAGGTAGAGCGGTGCTTCACCTCTGAGACAGCTATCAACTAACGAGTTGGTTTTGTAAAGAATTCTCAATTTCACAGGAATCCAGTGCAATGTTCTCAGAACAGGTTTGATATGAGATGACCGAGGCGTAGTCGTTATAAGCCGAACTGCAGCATTTTGCACAGATTGTAGTCGACGTAGTTGTGCTTCTGTTATTGAATATAAAAGACTATTGCAATAGTCAAGCCTAGTTCCAATAAACGAGTGCACTAAGGCTGTTGCAACCTCAGCCGACAGCGAGGATATGACTTCTCAATTCAATAAGAATTCTCAATTTCACAGGAATCCAGTGCAATGTTCTCAGAACAGGTTTGATATGAGATGACCGAGGCGTAGTCGTTATAAGCCGAACTGCAGCATTTTGCACAGATTGTAGTCGACGTAGTTGTGCTTCTGTTATTGAATATAAAAGACTATTGCAATAGTCAAGCCTAGTTCCAATAAACGAGTGCACTAAGGCTGTTGCAACCTCAGCCGACAGCGAGGATATGACTGATCCAATCTGCCGTAGCTTGTAGAAGCTCTGAGCGACTACTCTGCTGATATGATCTGTCATCGTTAGCTTTTCATCAAGTAGGACTCGAAGATTTTTAACAACATCAGATCGCACAATCACGTTATTACCCAGTCGCAAACTTGAGAAAGTGTGTTTAGACAGTTGTTTATCCGTTCCGAAACAGATCAGCTCAGTTTTACTCTGATTGAGTTTAAGTTTATTCATAGAAAGCCAAGACTCAACATCACTTATGCAGCTCGAGAATAAACTTTCAACATCCACGGATCTATCAAGTTTATGGCTATAATACAGCTGGACATCGTCAGCATAGAAGTGCATCTTGAGCTGATGTCTTAGTACCATATCTTCCAGCTCACTAAGAAACATAACGAAGAGTAGAGGACCAAGAATGGATCCATGTGGAACTCCACACAACACCTTGAGGGTCTAGAAAGCACTCCATTATACAGCACCCTGGACACTCGATTCATAAGATATGACTTCATCCATTCAAGAACTTTATCACGAAACCCAAAGCGTCTCTCAAGTCTACTAAGCAAGATGTCATGATCAACGCAGTCAAAAGCGGACAATAAATCTAATATAATAATTGTAGTCACCTGTCACGTGTGGTACTGACAGTTCCAAGCCACGCCTCCCAACCAATGATGGAACTCTATAGAGACACTTAGTTATAGTTTAATATAGTATATAGGGGACAGTCACTCTCTGGACGTGAACCTGATTACATGCCTTATATCTTACGTGTCCCTAGCTCTATACCTTAGCTGTAGGCCTAAGACTAGACTAGTACCTCGGCACACGTTATATGGTGTCAGAAGATTTAAGTTAAAACCCTAGCATTATCAATAGGCACAGTTTCAAACTCTGTATCGTATCGAAATGGCAGCATCTTGCGTTCCAGTACCGAATGCACTGAACTTGCAAGCGGAGAATTTATCGCTCGAATGGCGAAGGTTCAGCAGTGAGTGGCTCATTTTTTCGGAAGCAGCCCAGATTCATTTGGAAGAAGAGGATCGACAGGCGGCGATCCTGCTTTGCTTCCTTGGCACAGACGCTTTCTGCATCTATCTCGAGATGGACTTGACCGACTCTCAGCGCCAGAGCGCGACCGCTCTGCTGAAGATTTTCGAGCGTCACTGCGGCGGTGACGTCCTCGACGAAAGGAACGGGCTCAGTCGAGAATTCCCACCACCCATGCGCGTGGAAAGCAGCCGAAACGGTGACCGCTGTCACAACGACATCGAGCCGAAGCACCGAGAATTCCCGCCACGAATGCGCGAGGAAGACAGCAATCACGACTACGGCTACCTGAGACAGTGCCAGGATCAGCCAACGAAAGAGATTCCCCGAGAGAATCACCGACATCAGGTCGACGATGAACTGAAGCAGCGCCAGAATTATTCAACGAAAGGGCGACAGCGAGGTATGTCGAATTTTGATTCACATCGTTCTTGGGCAGTCAGCCAAGAGCAGAAATTTTGCACAGAGAAAGCTAACTCTGAAGCAGACGAATTTGAGAGATACTTTTTCGATGAAGAATGCATGCGATTTATGTTTAATGAAGAATATACTACGAATGTGGACGAGAGTATTCATTTAACGAAATTTTATGAAATTGAAGAAGATTCTATGTCTGAGATTCATGAAAATGAATTTATGACTGATATTGCGACTAAAGATGATATTCATGAAATCTCTGACGATTTTTGCGATTCTATTGATGGATTTGGGCATGAATCTGTGAATGCCTGTGAAGAAGAGGTTGGAGAGGAGGATCTTCAAATTTTCATTGCGCTTCCTAATAATCAGCGTCAGAAAGAAATCCGCTGTTTGAGCGCTATTGGTACAGATCTGCATTCCTGCTCAGAGAAAGACTCAAATCAGTCAATTATCTCCAATCCCGAGGGCAACGAAGAGACGATTCTACTGCTACCACCCTCCTCCTACTCCTCCCCACCCCAGCCGATGGACGAAGAGCATTCAAACTTCACTGCAATTGAAGCTACGGCAGATGCCAAAGGTCTGTCCGAGAACATTAATTTCTACTCGTCTCGACTGAATGCGTTTCCAAGGGCCATTTTCACCGATCATCGAGGCCCCGACACAAATTACTGCCTGAAGCTAAGCAGAAACTCCTCGGACACCTGCGTTTCATTAAATTGTCCAGCGAAGGAGACATCGACGCCCCTTTTGATCCCCTACGCACTCAACTCAATTCTCAGAAATACATTTCCAAAGCAACCGATGAACCGGCTCCCTTTCCGAGGTCAGCGACGGGTGCGGATCAGGGTCAGATTCAAAGAGAAGCAGACACGGAGAACGACACGCACAGATCAAACGACGCAGACAAGGGGAAGAAGAGGTCAACCAACGAAAAAGAAGAGGTCAACCAACGAACGGGCCGTCTACCCCCACCCTGACAGATGCGAGACATCGCCCCAGGGACTGGACATTAAAGACATTTCAGACCCCTCTGAATAAACAGACATTGAGACATTATAAAATAGCAATTGGAAACTACAGGCGTTTGCAATGGACTTTTTAGAGTTATAGATTTATTTTTAGTTATTGTTTTATCTCAAGAAAGGGAGATGTCACGTGTGGTACTGACAGTTCCAAGCCACGCCTCCCAACCAATGATGGAACTCTATAGAGACGCTTAGTTATAGTTTAATATAGTATATAGGGGACAGTCACTCTCTGGACGTGAACCTGATTACATGCCTTATATCTTACGTGTCCCTAGCTCTATACCTTAGCTGTAGGCCTAAGACTAGACTAGTACCTCGGCACACGCCCTGATCTGCCGCTTCAAACACATCCGATAATATTCTGAGAAGCGCCATCTCAGTTGAATGGTAATAATAAGGTAATAGCACAGATATTTATAAGAAATAAAAACACTTAGTAAAAGAAAATTATTTCTTAATTTGAACAGTGCAGTGTAAATTTTAGACGAATAACAACATTCATGCTACATACCAGTTATTTTATATCATTGTGCTTCTTTGTCTTCTGGCTGAACCAGGGTGATTTTCTGTTTGTTATATAACTTGTTGCAACAAAGGTGGAACCACCAGAGTCATTGTCAGCTCCAATCGTACACCGTGTTTCCATTTTTGGTCTACAAACAAATTAGGCATTAAGGCTCGTGAATAAAAAGCTAAGGGTAAGCTTAAATCAAGATATAGACTTAAATCATGACTATATTAGCGCACATCTATAAAATTGAAATTTACGCAAGCGCATTAAAAGCATGATTTAAAAAGAAATCTCAAAACTATACTCACAATGTAGTTAGTTTAATCTATAAACGAAGTCTAAAAATTAGCCAATGCCTTTTTGAATAACTTCGAATTCAAAAAGAAATCAAATTATATAAAAGAATTTCTACGCATCAACGTGTCACCACATTGGTCTTTGTTTATCGATTGTCGCTTCTTCTTTGTTGAACATCCTAGAGCATCACGTGATACTCGTAATTTTGCTATCGGGTTCCCTGTCAGTAAGACTAAAAAATAACCTAGAATTCATCCACTAAACAAATATAGCAAATACACTTTAACCTAGATTTCATATGGCCATGACTGATTTCAAGGACAATTCAAGGACTCAACCCTCAAGGCCAGGACCAGGACCAAGAACTTGAAACTTGTCCTTAAGGAGTCCTTAAGGCCAAGACCAAGGCCAAGGACTAAAATCCCTGGAAATTAACCCCTATCCCCTAACTCCCAAGCGGTTTTGAAGTTTATTTATTTATTTATTTATACTGGACAATTTATTCGGCGCCGTAGGCATAACTAAGGCTAAAGTCAAAGGCACCTAACAACAAAAAGAAACTCTGAACAGATGCGTCTTAATGCTCTTTAGGAACGCTCCGGACGTGGTCTCCATAGTGACCTCCTTCGGTAAGGTGTTCCACAGCACTGGATTGCCTCTCCCGAAAGGATCTGTCCCCGAAGACTATAGCCTTTGCCGGAGGAGGGACCAGCAGCGGATTGCGAATCCTCGACCGAAGCTGTGAGCGCCGTTGCGCTGATGGAGCAGATTGTATCAGGTCACGTAGATAGGTGGGGCAGTGCGGGTCGTACAGAGTCCGAAACGTGAGCCAGCACCGTTTCAGAACAATCCGCTCAGGAATCTTAAGCCAATGAAGTTGGTCTTTCAGTGGCTGCGACACATGAGCATTCCACTTCAGACCAAATATCAGTCGCACCGCAACATTGATCACCGATTGAAGGCAATTGAGTCTCAGGATAGGCAGTCCCAGCAAGACGCTATTGCAATAATCAATGCGCGACAATAACAGAAGTTATTAGAATCTTTACTAGAAAATGTGAGTCATCAGTACCATCACTTTCACTTTCGCTTTAAACAGTGGACAGATCGGCGGAGCAACTTAGCATCATCTCGTCATCGCTTTCTACTACCATTCTACTGGCTTCTTGAAGACTAAAACATTTTGACTTTTTTGGGTGACTTCCACCACTTTTATTCCTTCTACTCATTGTTTTTAGCTCATATTTCAACGCTTGCAATAAAATATTTTACGTTGCCACCTACAAGTAATATCTATTTTTAACACACAGGGGAATAGCAAGGAATTTGATTTGGGGGGTATAATGTAATTTGGGAGGGTATAAATCTTTAAAAACTTTGAAAATCTTTAAAACACACTAAAAATTTTAAGATCACCTGATTTTGGGGGGTATATATAGTATTATATACTGATATACCCAGCCCCCGTTGCTACGCCCCTGTTGCCACTTTGAAATATACAAAGGTAATAAGAAAGCTAACCACAATTTCAGGTTCATGGGATAAAAGGACTGTTCGCAAAACCAGAAAACCTATTCGTGGCATATGGGCTAAGGGTGACCAGAAGATTCGGTACCGCAAGATTTGGGATGGAAGATTCGGGACGGAAAATTCGGTACCGGAAAATTCGGTACCGGTCATGGAAGATTCGGTACCGGAACATTGGGAACGGTATCTTCAGGATGGCAAATTCGGTTACCGGTACATGTGTTAGACATTGGCTCTACCTCTCCCACCTCACCTCCCCTCCCCAATCCCAGGGTCCCTCTGACTTTGGGTGGTGTCTATGCTTATGTATATGCCCATATATATTTAGGTAGAATATTTAAGTAGAATTTGGGTAGGTATATTATTGATAAATGTATTCATTTTACTGATATATACAGTTTTAGGGTTAGGGTTAGAATTAGGGTTATGGCTACTGATTTGCATGCCGAACATGTACCGATTTATCCGGTACCAAATCATCCGGTACCGAATTATCTGGTACCGAATCTTCCACAAGTAAAATTTTTGTGCCGAATTCTCCGGTACCGAATGTTCCAGCACCGAATGTTCCGGGAACCGGGCTAAGCCTCTCAAACCGGTTTTCTGGTTTCTTGGCTCCACAGAATTAAATATGTTGCACCTATACCCTAGATGTCTGTAACAGAATCTTGCTGATGTCAATTACCAACTGGATGATGCTGCTGATGCGGCTTCCACATGGAATGCGTAACGTAGAGTCTACAGACAACTCCTTCGTCGAAAACGGGAAACCTTCTGGAGCCACAAAGTGAATTCTGAACGGTCTTCCCCTCGTCATCTCTGGCAGTCTCTGGACACTCTACTTGGGCGCGGTCGTACGCCAGTGCCTGACACGATCACTGCAGGGCAGTTTGCTGAGTATCTCAGTGAGAAGGTTGGGGGAGTATGGTCAGCCACATCGATACATGAACCGCCTACATTCTCCTCCGCGGCACCTCACTGTTCACTCGCTCTACCGGATAAGCACTGCTCCAGTGATCCACTACCAACTCGGCTACTTAAGGAGTGTTCAGATGTACTGGCACCATATATCGCAGAGCTTTTCAATCGCTCGTTGGCCAATGGGATAGTGCCGTCAACTTTTAAGTCAGCCTTCATTACCCCATGTATCAAGAAGTCCAACTTGGACGCTGCGGATGTTAAATCATACAGACCAATTTCTAATCTATCAGTACTTTCGAAGCTACTAGAACATCTGGTATTACATCAACTTACTGACTATCCTTCGTCATATGGCTTGCTACCAGAACTGCAATCGGCTTATCGTGCATTCCACTCCACTGAAACAGGGGTCCTGAAGGTCACCACGGACATCTTACAGGAACTTGATGCTGGTAAAGTGGCGGTGCTGGTACTTTTAGACCTCACTGCCGCATTTGACACGATAGATCATGCTACACTATTGCAGAGGCTGACAGCATCCTATGGGGTCTGCAACTCAGCCCTGCAGTGGTTCTCATCTTACCTTGATCTACGAACTCAATTCGTACGATGAGCCAACTCCTCGACGCCGCCATCCTCAGTCAATCGTGGAGTCCCACAGGGATCAGTCCTTGGACCCATCCTCTTCGCTCTCTATGTGGCTGACCTGGTTGGCATAGCTCAAAAATACGGACTACGGGCACATCTCTATGCTGATGACACACAGATTTATGGGAGCTGCACGCCAGCCGCCACCCAACAACAATGCGTGTCAATGTGCATTGCAGAGATGACAAACTGGCTGAGATCCAATCGACTCCAGCTTAATGCTGCCAAGACAGAAGTTCTATGGATCGCTACTGACCAGCAGCAGCACCTCTTACCCACGGCGTGTGTTTGTATTGACGATCTGGAGCTGCAGCCGACTACCTCGATTCGGAATCTAGGCATCTACTTAGACCATACTGTATCGATGAAACAACATGTGGCCAATACCATCGCCTGATGTTTCGCTGCTCTACGATTGATACAGAGTATCCGATGATCCATCTCCACTACAGTCCTTAAGTCGCTGGTCAGTGCTTTAGTGCTGACAAGACTGAACTATGGCAATGCCACCCTTGCAGCGACTCTTAGTTATCACCTCAACCGTCTTCAGACGGTACTGAACGCTGCCGCACGTTTGATTCACCGATCTGGATGGAGCGACCACATAGCATCTCTACTGGTAGATCTACATTGGCTTTCAGTGCCAGAACGTATCAAATACAAACTGGAGTTGCTGGTGTTCTGGTGTCTGAATGGCATGGGTCCAGCATACCTAAAGACAGAACTGCATCATGTCTCAGATCTCGATGGTCGACAACGTCTGAGATTGGCCTCCACTGCAGCGCTACTCGTCCCACGAATGCGTCTTTCCACCGTGGGTGATCGCGCATTTCCCGTGGCAGCACCACGGGTCTGGAATGGTTTACCATTGGCCATTCAACTCTCACCATCACTAGATGCGTTTAAGAAGCGCTTAAAGACCTGGCTATTTCGAACTAGTTATGATTCTGTTTTGACATTGTAATATGTTCACGTAGTCTTTATGGAATAGTTACCACAGTAATCTTAACTTTAATAATAATAATAATAATAATAATACATTTTGTATGCATACCATTGTCACATTACCAAATTTTGGGGGTGTTGACCTCAAATTTGGAGGGGTGTTGGGGGTGTTAGGGGGTGTAAAAATATCCCTGGCTTTGTCCCTCTGACTCTCGAGACAATGGCCAATCAACCAGGAAGGTCTCCACTTTCTAAAGAAAATCGGCAGTCTCCTATCTTGACAATCTGAAGATTAAAGAGAACATCCTAACTCCTACAACAAATATCAGTAACACTCCTTAGATTTAATGCAGTCACCTTTTGCGAAACTTTCAACACCCAACAACAACAAAAATAATAAAATGAAAATAATAATAACAAGAAACTGATTAGAGTGATAATAATAATAATAATAATAATATTATTATTATTATTATTATTATTGGTTTTAGAGTGGTTCTCTACTCTGTGAAAACCAATAATAAAATGTCTAATGAGTCAATTCCGCAAATTTTAGAAGATAATAATGATAATGATAATAATGATAACGATGATAATGATAACGATGATAATGATGATACTGATAATAATAATAATAATAATAATAATATATAATATAGAAATGACATCTGTCACTTGGTTTATTTGTCATAGCTGATCCATTATAGTAGATTACCTGATGTGCAGTCCATGAAATTTAATTCTATACAGCATGAGCATGAAGCTTGAAAGAGGAAGAAACAAAAGCACTTCTAGGAGAGTCCCAGAATTTCCTGAGGGCTTAGAACATTTGTCTTAATTTATTTCAGAATTTGCCACACAGGTTTTTCAATACCGGTAATGTCACCCATGATAAGAAAAGCACATAAGCAAAATTATCAATGCAATATTGTGATACTCTTTTATTTTGCTCAGTTACAGCAACACAACAATGGAATACTATCCTACCTTTACAAATCTTCCCAGGTCTTCGGGATCAACAGGCAAACCATGTGGACCATCAGCAGCTGCATGCACTTCAATGACATTATCATTCTTATCACTAAATATAAGTTTTACAGTAATAGGTCCAAGAGTCAAGAAAAATGCAGCAAACACTAAGTACTTCAGAATTGCAACTGCGTTTCTCCTCATTGTGGATGATATATTCCTCTTGCAGCTTGAACAAGACAGAAAAACTGCTGTTAATTAACTTTAGTCTACAAATATTTATGAAATTTTTGTACAGATTTCAACAGCTACCATAATATCAAGAATCGCCAAAATGCCAACCTCTCACAATACAATTTGAAAATTGTAAATTCTAATCTCACAAAAAGATACATATTTAAACCTGAAAGTTCCAACCAAAACTGAATATGCCCACATCTTCAAATCAGTAAATATTTCCTGTTTAACATTTTAGTCTGGAGAAGACTGGTATGCATACATTCAAATTTTGTGGCCAATACCTTAATATATAACAAGGCCTAATTACTCTGCTTCAATCCAGATCACCCCCTCAAAGTCCAACCACACCTCACATCAGTGAGGGGGCAACAATGAACAAATAGGGGATTGCCTGGTAGGGCTATGCAATAAGGGTGAAAGTGCTTGCATTGAAGTACCCCCTTGAGCACTACATGAGGTGGAGAGGCCTAGTAGGAACCCTGAAAATCGTTGGTTAACGGTGGGTTCCGGTGAAGACTCCAAAGAAGGAAAACTCCAAATTCAAACCCGAACAGGATGGGTTCATCAGCCCAGAAGGCAACCATTCTAATAGAAGACAACTCTAAACAAATTACGTCCAGACTGGGGGCAGCTGTGTGAGTACTGTCAGTGGGACACCTTGTTATTACGCATCTAATGACAGTACTTCTCAACAGCAGTAAGACCAGGAACCTGCTGCCACTGCACCCATCTCATCCCAGAGGGACGTGGTATTGATGAGATATTGCTTTCTATTACTATGGATTTTACATACAACCGCACCTCATCTCGAGATGCATGCAGTCAGATAACAACAGATGCCCCTGTAACTCATAACTTATCATGGGACTTGCATCGTCAACCAGCCCGTCTCACCACATGGAATGTATCCACACTGTTTCGCCCTAGCCACTATGGTAAATAGCAGTCTCACATGAAATGGCCAGACTCAACATTTCCATCGTCGGTCTCACAGAAGCACGATTACTCAACAGTGGATCACATTATGTTGAAGATTCGCTTCAACTTTACTCTGGAGGCTCGACTCATCTTTATAGTGTTGCTTTGCTGCTCCATAACACAGCCAAGCAGTTGCTTTCATCCTGGTCACCCATATCAGATCACCTCCTAACGGCACGACTAAAGCACTCACATGGATTTTTTTACTGTAATAGTACATATACTCCAAATGAGTTAGCAGAAGATAAAAACAAACGATGAATTTTACGATCAGCTTCAAGCCTCTGTCCACTACACCTCCACACATGATGAACTAGTAATTCTTGGCGACATGAATGCAGTCACAAGAAGTTCTCATCTGGGTTTTGAATCAGTTGTCAGCCCTTATGGATCGGGTATGGTTTAAACACCACCCTATTCATCGAATGACATGGTACTCACACGATGGTCAGACCAGAAAGAACTCAACCATGTCATTGTTCGTAACCGCTGGCCATTCCAATCATGCAGAATCTTTCGCTGTGCTGAGTGTGCAGCCAACTCTGACCACAGCCAACACTGACCACAACCTATTGTGGGACTAGGATGAAGATCAGCTTCTGCCATCCTCCCAGACAAAGTTACAAAATTACAGTTACAAAAAAATTTGATGTTGAAACTATGCTACACATTAAAGACATATTTAAAAGATTCGTACTAGATATACAGAACAGATTTGCAGCTCTAGCCAACCTTCCTGATAACGCTGAAGAGGCGTGGTCCACCTTTAGCCATACCATTCATGAGTCGGCTGAAAAAACCATTGGCTATAAAGAGCACACGAAAGCTTCATGGATATCCAATGAAACACATTGTGTTCTACTCAAAAAAGCCAAAGCTCGTCAAAGTGGTGATCAAAAAGAACATAATCAACTTAAATGGCAATTGGACGCCCTAGCCAATAGTGACTGCAAGATTTATTACAACGGTCTTGCTAATGAGGTACAACAAAGCCTCACAAGAAATGATCTTCATCCCACATATCACACCATCAAAAAACTCAGTGGCCAATCAATGAACAACACCAATTGTACTCTAAATGACCGTCTAGGTATTCTGTGTCTTACAGTGGAAGCCACCCTCCCTCGCTGGGTTGAACATTATAAAGAAGCCCCCTCAACCACCTGGCCGGCATGCAGTCCCTGCTGCTGGATGATACTGCAACCCGCGCATTGGCGCGCAACCTCTGAACCAAATACAATCATGGATGAACAGACATTAGCTGACGTGAAGAACTTAAGAATTGCAAAGCACCTTGCACTGATGGCATCCCAGCTGAATTGCTAAAGTGTGCAATTGGCCCTACTGCCAATATACTGCACTCCATCATTCCATCATTCAACGAGTTTGGAGGTCTGGTCAAGTACCAGTGGCATGGAAAGATGGCATTATTGTTTCATTGTACGCGGGCAGAGGACACCGGAATGAATACAAGAGTTATCGTCCGATTACACTGCTTTCAGTACCCGGAGAAGTCTTTGCACATGTACTGTTAGCTTGGATACAACCATTACTTGATCAAAGTTTGTCGACCAAAGCAATTTGGGTTCACATGCAGTAGACCTACACTGGACGCCATCCTTGCTTTGCATCTTTTATCAGAGGTGCATTGCGAGTTTGGCAAGCCACTGAATGTTGCCTCTATTGACCTCAAGGTGGCCTTCGACTCCGTAGACAGGAAAGCACTCTAGAAAGCCATGGCAGGTTGTGGCATTCCCAAGATCCTGCTAGATCTCATTAAGGAGCTTCACACTGATACCACAGGCCAGATCCACCTTGGCAAACATCTCTCTGGAAATTTTACACTACCTCTAGAGTCAGGCAAGGACGTATCTTGGTCCCCGCTTTATTTTGCTGTGCTATGGAGGTGTACAGACATTTAATCACTGGACATGGTTTGATTTTAACCCTTAGAATCCGTATTCCCACTATAACGAAACTGCGTAACAATTCTATTCCCTGGATTCCCGCCATAGCAGGATGAACACATAAAGTTACCAAGTCTCTGCAACAGCGATATATTCTTGCCTATCCTGAAAATGGTTCCATACAAACCTAACGGGCCTGGACAGTAGAGATTTGGCACACAACGATGGAGGCAGAAATACATTTGGACTTGGCCAGAGGGTGCAGTCAGTCATGTCAGTTATCTAAAGCGTCATTGCGTGTTTCCTGAGTTTGGAGAATTATATTATCCAAAAGCCAAAGTAAACTTATGGCATCTAATCATAAAAATTATTGGTTTAGTGCTGAACAAGACATAAAAAGTTGGCACAGGCATTTCCAAAGTTAGGAAAATCAGCCATTTGCTTGTTCTCGTTGTAATGAATACCTGTGAACAGCTCCTGCTTGTCAGACCAGCAGCATACCAAGGTTTTATGCCGCCCGGGGCGGTCGCAGAATTTGATACCCGAAAAGAAGTTAGATTTATACATTTTAAAATATAAAAAATTTGTAAATTCATTTCCAATTTTTTGTAAACAAATGTATTGTATACAGTGTTAGGAAAGATCACTTGTAAAATGATCTTGATCAAAGATCAAGATCACTAGAGAGAAATTGATCTAAGATCAAGATCAAAGATCACTAGAGTATAAATGATCTAAGATCAAGATCACTTTAAAAGTGATCTAAGATCAAAGATCATACAAATATAGTTATTATATCATGTATGACGTGTCACGTATGATAACGATACAAATGTCCACTGTACGAAGCATGTAAACTTTTGTAATACTAAGTTACTAACACAACTGAAAACAGTTCATAACAATTTTAGCAACTAACTGTCAGTTCACAGTCAGTGTTGAACACGGCAGTTCATTTTCAGCATGAGCAGACGCTCAAACGTTGCGTCAGACAACCTGTTTCTTCGCAGTGTAGCTATCAAACCTCCAATACTAAAAAGTCTTTCGACAGGCGCAGAAGATGGCAGGGTTGTGTTATATATTTCACAAATGCTGCCTTGACATGTGGGTATGCCAACAAGCTAGAAAGTTCCTTATTTGGGTTATTCAGGTAGTGCATGACCTCTATCTTGACCAGTGGCGTAGCGTGACTTTTTGGGGCCCGGGGGGCATCTTTGTCATGGGGGCCCCAAAGTTTCAAAGTTTCGGGCTGACGAGCCAAAAAAAAAAAAAAAAAAAGGTCATCATCTCCTTTTTCACCCTGACGAGCAAAAAAAAAAAAAAGGTCGTCAGGACGATCACTTCTATGATCTATGATTTAAGTTAAGAAGTTACGGTTAACCCTAACCTAACCCTACCTTAGACCCCTCTTTGGGGCCCCCCCCCGCCCGGGGCCCGGGGGGCAGTCAACAAAGTGCCCCCCCGCCCCCCCACGTTACGCCACTGATCTTGACTGCATTTTCACGACCAGTTGCAACTGAGCAACTCCCCCCCTGAGTCCCAGTGACAGTGCCAGTACTAATGTCAGGGCCACACCCATAATCCTCATCATCTGCACCGGATGCACTAACATGATCATTGAGGTCCGAATGCTTGATTTGTCCGCCATTTTACTCAATACACATAGAAGTTCGTTGATTGATTGACTTAGTTGGGAGAATACATATAATTTGATCTTTGATCTTCTGTTGATAATAAAGATCAAAATCACCGAAAAAGTGATTTAAAATCAGAGTCAAAGATCACTAGTAAAAAGTGATCTAGATCAAAGATCAAAGATCATGAATTGTGATCTTAGATCGTGATCTTTGATCTTTTGATCTAAGATCACTCCTAACACTGATTGTATAGATACTCTATATAATTGTAATGGAATTTTACGAGTGCCCTTGGTGGTATCAATTGCCTAAATAAAAAAAATTGAAATCAGGTTGAGAAAAAAGAAAATTGCGTTATCATCTATTATGAAGAACCGAAGGGTTACTTTATAATTACAACTTACAAGTAAATGCATTTATTTTGAAATGAATCTAATAGTCTAATTTAAAAGAAAGCAGCCAAAATTCGATTTTTCTACAAGTTAATCTTTCTGGCCTTCCTCTCCACATAATCTTTAATCGCAGCTAGGGTTACCAGACGTCCTTAAATGATAAGGACAGTCCTTAAATTCCGTTGCCCCGTCCTTAAGGGCGTTTGTCCTTAATAAGGACACAAAATGTCCTTAAATTTCATGCGTTTGTCCTTAATATGACACAAAATGTCCTTAAATTTCATTTAAAATAGTGACTACTGATTTCGGACAATACTTTAGATTAAAATGACTTTTTTATTGGTTGATATTGATTGCTAAAGCTGGTCATCATTAGTTCTTTATGCCTTTTTTGCATCCGTTACGTCCCAAAAATGTCCGACAAGCAAAAAAAGCTAGTCATCACTAGTTTTTTGTGCTTCTTTAACATCCTTAAAAGTCTGAGAAGCCAATGTGTTTTGTGTGTCCTTAAATTCTTTCCAACTGATCTGGTAACCCTAATCGCAGCATCAAAATATGTGACCTGCTCGGAGAAAAGGTATCATGTGGGATTGCAGATTATTATTATTATTATTATTATTAAGACAATTTATAGAGCGCAGTAAGCATAGTGAAGACTAAAGTCAAAAGCGCTTAACAATGAACATTATAAGATATATTAAACATATGCGTCTTAAGGCACTTAATAAACAAATCAGGGGAGGTCACAATTGTCACGTTCTTCGGCAGAGAGTTCCACAGACTCGAATTGCCCCTCCGGAATGATCTGTCACCGAAGACAGCCGTCTTGGACGGAGGAGGAACCACCAATTGACGACAGTTGCTTGAGCGGAAGCGCGATCGCCGATCGACCGCCGTGAGACTTGATGACCAGGCCCGATAAGTAGCTAGGGCAAAAGGGGTCATACAGCGCCCGAAATGTTAGCCAGCAACGCTTGAAGGCTATGCGCTCCGGAATCCTGAGCCAGTGAAGATTATCACATAGAAACGGTGTCACGTGCTCGTTCCAACTCGAGCCAAAAATCAGACGAGCTGAGACATTTAGCACCAACTGAAGACGATTTAGTTGGTTGACAGGAAGTCCGAGCAGAACGCTATTACAATAATCTACTCGAGCTAAGACGAGGGCACGGACGAGATTGACGACGACAGGCACCGGCAGGTATCGGCGGATCTCCCTGATCCTTCGCAGCTGAAAGAAACAGGTACGAATGACGTTGTCCAAATGTCCGACAAACGAGAGTGTCTCGTCAAAAAGAACTCCAAGGAGATTAGTGAGAGAATTGCATTTTTATCTTGAAAACTTGAATTTTTCAAAAAATACTTTTTGGGATTTTTAGACAGTATGATGTGTAGACAATTAAACGATCATGTCTTTTTAATCATATCTGCATCATGTAGTAAAGAATTTGTTTTAAAACTGAGATAGGTAAAAGGTACCAAAAGTGAGCTTCTGACTTCTATGCTCTTTTTAAGCTTAATTACTCAATTTTACAAAACTTTGAATACATATGAGCTTAGAACCAGCTGACAAATCTTCAATATCTGACCATTTTTGTTTCCCTCTTTGATGAAAAGTGAAGTTTAATCTTACTTTGTGTTGTTATTCATGAATTATAACACTAGTTTATCATTCTTTGTTTTTCATAATTACGTTACATATGGTACATTTATAATCACCTTGATTAATATTATCTTATAAGTTTTGTTGTGCTCTATTACAGCTTGTTTGTGTATCTTGTTTAGATTGTACATTACAACCTGATTATTATGTTTTGCCCTGATCTATCCCACTTTTGGTACCTTTTTCAATTACTGTGTTCTAGTATTAGTAATTATATTTATTTCAATTTTCTACTGATAAATTATGAATAGTTACGGATGAAACTTTAGAGATAGTTTGCTTATGACAATTAATACTGAGATAAAATTTCATCCGTAAATCTTGTATAGTTATAAAATTTTGAGTGCTTTAATTTCGTCAATAATAAATGCTCAATTTTGTCGAAATTTGAATTTGATAGGCATGATGGATAGGCATGATGGATGCTGATATCTCTGAAATGACCCGGTATATTTCTTTAAACTTTGCTGTGACTGAGCTAATACAACCTCAATATATGCAGTATATGTAACTCAAGAACCCCACAAATGGTATTTTTTCTCCCAGCAAGTCACATATATTTTATCAACAAGATCCCACTCAATGGAAAGTATTGCTAGATCAGTGAACCTTGAATCACTCATTGATGCCCGAAGGCAGTTCTTTATTATTATTATTATTATTATTATTATTATTATTATTATTATTATTATTATTATTTATTATTATTTATTATTATTATTTATTATTATTATTATTATTATTATTATTATTATTATTATTATTATTATTATTATTATTATTATTATTATTATTATTATTATTATTAGTACTACTAAGGCAATTTTTATAGCGCTGTAACATGGTTAAGTACCAAAATCAAAAGCGCTTTGACAACGCTAACATGTCAATGGTGGACAGAAGATGGCGATGTTGAAGTCCGCTAGGATGAAGAAAAACAAAACTCGCGGCCGAGAAATCCGGTGCAGTCGTAAGAAGCGGTCTTTCACTGGAGAACTGCAACCACCACAACATTGTCAGCGCAGAACGGAAGATGTTGTGGGTCCGCGAGATTGGTAGAAGAATTTCCCGCAAGAAGACCGACGGCGATGGGCGGACCCGAAGACAGACGCCCCAGCCAGTCAGAAGTATTCCCTGGCAGCGAAATCCAAGAGCGGTCTTCCGAGAGAAATGTTTCGTCGCCGATATCAGCGAATCCGACGAAGATGGATTCAACAAAGTCCAGAAAACATCCCTTCTCAGTCGCGCTGTACCACGTGGCAGCCATTAGCGGCTGACCTTGGCGAGCTTTATACGAACGACAACCGATTCAAAACGTTCAGAACGACGTTAAAAAGCGAAGAACTGCAGAAGACCCTCGAAAAACCAACGAGTCGATGCAAAAGTCTGCTCGTAGAACATCTGATAATACCAAAACGGCGACGAAATCCGAAGCGCACACAAACGCGCACTGGCAGCCATGACGGCGCCCACCAGAAATACCGTATTTTCATCCCAAATCACCACTTACGCTTATAGGCTGCTCCACATTTACAGGCCGCAGAAATCCAGTTGCATGTAAATATTTTCATAGATAAACTGCACACAAATGTAGGCCGCCTGCAGTGATGTTGCAGTATCATGACATATACATGCAGTTATTCCCACTTAAATCTTAAACATAAATAAATCTTCTATTTTATCAGCATTCATAAGACAAAAGAAGAATTGTAATCTAGATCAAGTATTTTTATAGTCCAGGGTGTGAGAAATATGCTAAATGAATGATCCGAATTATTTACTGTCTAATCTTGCTTAATGCTAGTAATAAAGTAAAACAAACTTCTTCTTTTGGCTCTATTTCTAATTTTAATTATTTTTACAAGCCTCATGACGCACTAATGTTGAAGTTATGGCATTCCTGGATATATAATTACTAGTACATGTAAAATCACCTAGAAGCCATGGCGATTTGGCGTGAAAATATGGTAACTTTAGGTTACAGAATGACCGTTCTCAGCTCGCAACGCTAATGGCATGAATCAGGAACACAAGCAGCAGTACGACTATGCTTGGTACTGAATCACAGAGATTATAGTTTGAATGAACTGCAGAAGTTGCAAAGGACCTTCCAATTCTACATTTCATTTCCAGCTGCCATAACAAATATTTGCAGTCTCTTCCTCTCGATGAGGAACTATCCCTTCTCTGTATCCTCATCAACATCATCTAACCGACAATTACGAGTATATTCGTTTCCAAAGATTCAAAGGTGTAAGGAAGCCGTATTTCTTTGAAAGAGTAGGAAGTTGTTCAAATCTAGAAGATATTTCTTGAACTAGCCTATCCAGTATGGACAACATTTCTCTTCGTAACTCAACTTCGTACCCCAGTGCAGCATCGTCGAATACTTCACTATCCAATCGTTTTTTCTTGTGAAATCAAAGCTCCATGCTTATTCCCAGTTCAGAACAGATTTCTTTAGAATAGGTCTTTGCATTGGCTACAATCTCATCCCAATTTTCACTAGAAAAAGTTCTCAATGCAATGGTGGTCTTTAGTGCATATATATATATATATATATATATATATATATATATATATATATATATATACACACACACACACACACACACACAAGTGCAGTCGTTTCTTGTGGTGTACAATATAAACATTCATAAATACATTTATTTTACCACCAACAAAATGCCACCCCCGAAAACATGCCGCCCGGGGCGGACCGCCCCCTCAGGTCCACCACTGTGTCAGACTATCTTACAAAAAAGGAATTTTGGCATTAGGTAACACCGAAACTAACTGGGACACTGCTTGCATGTTATTGAAGTAAAAAGTTTTTTAAAGAAAATATCAATTTTCTCCACAACCCTGTAAACCAGGCTCCATGATGGCCAGGGCTGTTCTGTTCAGGGCAGCCAGGTTCTAAGTGTTAAACTTAAAACTACACATTTTCCTTGCAGAACTGTCTAATATAGTCCTGTTTGCTTTATGCATCAGCATCAGTTATAAATTTTAACCACCTAGAAATATTATGCTGTCATAACCCTGTTTGAACTTCCAAAGTGGAATCTGACACAGATAATCTGATTGACATGCAGGCATATGGGCTAGGTTATCAGTGCTAACAGATCAGCGATCACACCTAGAAATTAGAGATGACTGGAAACCGCTCCAGACATTCGCTCTGGCCAGACAGTGTGGTATTAATTCGGCAATATCCTGATTCGCCAAAAACTTGTCATGAAACTACCAAACCCAAATATTGAATTTTGCTTTGGTTTTTAATTTTTTGGTTGAATGATTTAATTTACAAACTTTGTTTAACTTACATTTTGATGTTGCAATTGTGATTAAAACTTTTCAAGATACTTTATACTTGTGGGATGTGTGATAGCTTAATGAATCTTTTTAGTTCTGAAATGATTATCCTTTTTATTTTCAACCCCAGGTAGTCTAACTGCAAACTCAAGACTTGCAGAGTCATTTTAATCCTGTGTGTGTAATATTCGCTTTGGATCCGGATCCGGCAAATGTTGATCCAAAATATCTGGATCCAGTACCTGGTGTAAAATACACATCCAGTCATTCCTTAGGGTCGATTAAAATCAAATTTTAAGCGGAGGGCAGATCAACATCAAGCACATTGCACATATAGCACATTGTTCCAGAAAGATGCATCATCTTTTACAAAAGAAATTCAGAAAGAATAATCTCAGTTTAGGCCACTTTTAAATGAAAAAGAAAAGTTTGGAACATCGAAAATCATTCAGTACATTATTAATTTTGTGCAGGAAAATGAACAGTATAATGAACTTTGTCTTCTCATCCTTGTGAAACATTTCAAGCTTCAAGTGCTGACTGTGAGCAAGGACTCAGCTTAACCCCTTTACCGTTTACCCCGAGAGAGACTCGGGTTACTTTATCGATGCTTAGCCGTTTACCCTGAGAGGGACTCGGGCAGTACTTTGCAAGCCTACAGCTAACCGTTGCCCAAGAGTCTGGCTCATTATTATACATATATGGCTTTTAGTGTCCATTTATTCGCCAGATGGCGCTTATTTTTTAGAATATTTATGCTGCAATCTCTTGAAAAATCGATATTTTCCGATCCAACCCCCTGGACTTCGCCTTTAATGGCGGTCCCTTAGCGACCGGAGATTCGTTGCCATGCGGCAAAATTCCTCAAGAAAGTGGGGATAATTCGCAGGAAATCAAGATCGAAGGCAAATCTAAATAGAATAAAAGCAATTGTGAGGTTTATGGTCATAGTTGAATGGAATTTTACGATGTTCAACCGGATATCCCTTGGTTCTAGAAGCGGACTTTCGCGTAGCGTTTGCAAGACCTTATTCTTTCTATTCCAAAGTAGAAATTCAATGACTGAGGACATAAATTGATAAAGGGACACTAAATCTGACCTTTACATCAATTCCTAAAGGTTTTATTAGCTTCTACGCTTCAAAATCAGAAGTATTTAAAATATTTTAAAGCAATGTATTGCCGTACTAAAATAAATTGCCGCCATGGTAACGGATTTAAAAATTTTAATAAACGGTGAATGGGTTAATGAATGTAATTAAAACAAAAATGTGAAATAGGCTTGATGGTTGAAGGTTGTTAAGACCAGTTGTATTAAACAACCGGTTAACCGTTAAAAAATAACCGGCTAATCAGTCGTTAGTGATAGTGAGTTGTCTTTCCCACAACTAGCCTTGAAGTAGGCCTACAACTCTAGTAATTCTACACTCGCTGGCATCTTATGCTGCCTACACCAAAGTGCTTTGATGTTGCCGGCACTCAAGTTAGCATCTTTCATGTGCCAAATTTAAATTACAGTTAACCGGTCAAGGTTAAAAGGATCAAGCCAAGTTCTTAGGACCGGCTAACCGATTAGCCGGTTAACCGTTGCCAACCTTAGTGTAGACCATTTTGGATATTTAATGAGAATTAAGTTATATTTATTAGCTGAAAATGTTATTAACATAGATCAATCAGGAAAATGACATTTGGAAAGCTGAGAAAGAAAGAAGGGAAAAGTTAGTTAATTAAAAATAAAATTAACTATTTTCAATTCTTGTGTTTAATTGGTTTTTCTTTTTAATTTTGTTTTATTATAATTAAATTTATTATTCTATTTATTTAATTTAAAATTAAATCAATATTTGTCAATTAGAACAATGCTTCCCAAATTTTTCATCTTCGCAGCCTGGCATAAAATTTTCCTTTCGCACCAGGGACCACTGCCATTAAAAATTGTTTTTCTTGTAATTTTTATTTTTTTAAATTTTATATAACCTCAATATACATCTTAATATAAATATAGGTTTTATACTCATTGTGTGTGTCAGGGGGGTAATCGTGCGATGCGTCCAAGTATCGATGAAGAGGTCCTAGAGACCGAGGACAAATCGATCACCAGCTAGCCCTTACGGGGGCGAAAGGAGAGGCAGCTCTGATGAGTAGAAGACCTCTCGGTTGGTATAGCCTCTCGTACGAAAGCTCGCCGCAGTACCTCCTCGTGGTACCCCCCGGAAAACTGCCCAAGAGCAGGCTAAACTCTGCGGTGAGCGCTTAGACAGAGAGATGGTGTCTCCAGAAAAACACCGCAGGGAAGGAACTGGGAACCCACCCTGACTAACATCTCTAGTGCAAATGTATCCAGTAAAAGAGAAATCAGCGAACAACGTTAACGGAGCCACTGACTTAGTTGGTGGAGACGCGTCCGGCAGTGGGAGTAACAGGGCTTCCAAGGTCGTCAACAAGCGAAACCCCTGTGGAAAACAGAAAAAGCTAAAAATTGGAACGTGGAATATTAGAAGTATGTTACGACCTGGGAAGCTAGCAAATATCATACAGGAAATGAGAAAGGCGCGATTGGACATATTGGGCTTGGCAGAGGTGAGATGGAAAGAAGGAGGCGAGTTCACCAGTAATATAACAGATGAGGAGACGGAGGAGATCAGGGTTATTTATGCAGGAGGAAAAGAGAGGCAGAGAGGGGTGGCATTACTCCTAAAGAAGGAAATGAGCAGAAATATAACAAACATAGAGAGATATGAAGACAGAGTGATAATGGTGACAATAGAAGCGGAGCCGGTAAATCTGACAATTATACAGGTATATATGCCAACAACAACACATACTGAAGAAGAAGTGGATGAAATTTATGAATATCTAGAGGAGAAAATCGAGAGGATAAGAGCTACAAATTTTTGTGTTTTGATGGGTGATTGGAATGCAGTAGTGGGAAAAGGAAGAGAAGGAAATGTGGTGGGAGAGTATGGGATGGGGGTTAGAAATGAAAGAGGAGAAAAACTAATTGAATTCTGCAAGTTAAGAAACATGATGATAGCAAACACTTGGTTTAAAAACGAAAAGAGAAGAATATATACATGGAAGATGCCAGGAGACATAGCAAGATACCAAATAGACTACATTATGGTAAATGGACGATATAGAAACTGTGTAAAAAAATGCGAGAGCTTACCGGGAGCAGATGCAGACACAGATCACAACTTAGTAGTAATGAAGGTGAGAATACAACTGAAATATATAAACAAGAGAAAACAATTAAATATACAATGGGATAGAGATAAAATCAAAGAAAAGGCAACAGAAATTATGGGAAGATTGAAAAACAAGTGGCGACAACAAACACAGGAGAGACAACGGAAGAAAGATGGGAAAAACTAAAATCTGTGGTAGTAAGAGAACTAGAGCAAGAAGTAGGAAGGAAGAAAAGAAGGAAAGCTAAAAAGCCATGGGTGACAAATGAAATGATAGAAGACATGGAGCAGAGAAGAAAATGGAAGAAGCAGAACACAGAATATGCAAAAAAAGAATATAGGAGACTAAATAATCAGCTGCGAAGATCAACAGAAAAGGCGAAAGAGAAATTGTGGGAGAATAAATGCCAAGAAATAGAAAAGTTACAAGGACAAGGGAAACATGATCAAGTATATAAGGAAGTAAAAGATTTAACAAAGAAAGAAGGTATGCAAGGGAGCAGGGCAGGTATTAAAGACAAACAAGGAAATACACTCACAACCCAACGAGAAGTGGAAGAGAGATGGAAAGAATATATAGAAGAATTATACCTGAAAGACAGCAAACCAACGGAACTCAATATAGAGGAATAGCAAACAGTTGAAAGCGAAGAGCTAGGTCCAGGACTGATGAAAGAAGAAATTCTGCACGCATTGGAAGAGATGAAAAACAACAAAGCAGAAGGAGTGGACCACATACCAGCAGAAGCAATAAAGATACTAGGAGAGAATGCAACGAACGAACTGGTCGAAATCTGCCAACAAATCTATATGACAGGAGACTGGCCAAACGATTTTCTACAATCAATAATGATTCCGATTAAAAAGAAAGTAAATGCAATGGAATGCGAGGACCATAGAACTATCAGTCTATTATGTCATGCGGCGAAGATAATACTCAAGGTCATTACAAAAAGAGTACAAGCGAAAACAGATGCAATAGGATTCCTTGGAGAGGATCAGTTTGGGTTTCGGAAGGGAAAAGGAACACGGGATGCAATCGGATGCTTAAGAATGCTAAGTGAGAGAAGACTTCAAAATGGAAAAAATATCTATATATGCTTCGTGGATTACGAAAAAGCATTTGACAGAGTAGATTGGAGGATTTTGATGAGAGCACTGAAAAGGGTGGGAGTGGATTGGAGAGACAGAAGACTGATAGCAAACCTATACCTTGGACAGTCAGTGAAGGTGAGAATAGAGGAAGAACTGAGTGAATCGTGTATGATTGGGAGAGGAGTAAGGCAGGGATGTCCACTGTCACCGCTGTTGTTTAACATATACATCGAAGAATTAGTACAAGAGGCAATGGAGAATACAGATAAGGGAGTAAAAGTCGGAGGAGTACTACTAAAGGCGCTGCGCTTCGCAGACGATCAGGCCATGCTAGCAAGCAATCAAAAAGGGCTTCAGGAAGTAATGGATAAACTGATACAAGTGTCAGAAAAGTATGGAATGAGAATCAATACAAAAAAGACTAAAGTTATGGTAATAAGTAAAAAAGAAGGAATGAGAGTAGACATAAAGGTTTACGAACGGATCATAGAGCAAGTGAAGGAATTTGGCTATCTAGGAAGTCTGATAACAACTGATGCCAGATGCAATAAAGAGATAAGAAGACGTATAGCAATAGCAAAGGAAGCTTTTCATAAGAGAAAGGAGCTGATGCAAAGTAAACTAAAACTAAACCTAAAAAAGAGATTGGTAAAAACATTGATTTGGAGTGTGGCATTGTATGGGGCGAAGACGTGGACAATGAGAAAGGAAGATATAAAACGATTAGAGGCTTTTGAAATGTGGATTTGGAGGAAAATGCTAAAAGTAAAATACACAGAGCATAAAACAAACGAGGAAGTCATGAAGGAGATAGAGGAAGAAAGAAGCCTGATAGATACAATCCAGAAAAGGCAGAGAAATTGGATGGGACATGTCCTCCGGCATGACTCTCTACTAAGAACAATAATCGAAGGAAAAATGGAGGGAAAGAGAGTGAGAGGTAGACCGAGAAAGATGATGTTGGAGTGGATGATGAATAAAGGATATCAGGAACTCAAAGAAGAAGCAAGCAATCGATCGGAGTGGAGAAACTGGATACCTGGACCTGTCGAGAGACAGAAACACTGATGATGATGTGTGTGTCAGAGAATCTCGTTTTTAAACAGTTTTAAACAATCCTCAAAGAAGAAAATTTATAACTTTTTCCCCATTTTTCTCAATTCAAATTGCGGACTGCCAAAGAAACATTTTTCTCACTTTTTCAACTCGCATTGCAGACCAGCAAAGAAGGGCTCATAGACCATCACCAGTCTGCGTACCACAGTTTTGGAAGCACTGAATTAGAATAATTGCATTGTACTATGCACCACAAAATTGACATCGAACAGTTAAATAGCTCGGTGATGAACGGTACGAGTAGGTCGGATGATTCCTTGAGAAGAACTGTCGGTAGAGGGTCGCTGGCACACTGCTTGTCCGGCAGTGCTTGAATCACTGGTGCCACGTCGTCTTGAGATAGAGACTGGAACTGCCCGAATTGGCATTGTGAGAACCGTGCGTTAAGCATGGGCGAGTCATGCTCCTTGGTAGCCTCACACACCCATGCTTCCTTCTCATTGAGATATTCAGCGAAAGAGTCTGCTGGAGGTGTGCCGTGGGCTGGTGTTAGTCCGCGCCTGAGTAGAGTATTCAGAGACTGCCAGAGACGACGATGATTGGCTCATTTAGAGTCGACTTTACCACTCCAGAAGACTGCACGTTTCCGGCGAAGCAGTTGCCTGTAGGCTCTCCAACATTCCGTCCAACAGGTTACTGCCATTGCCACGTCACCCAGGTCTGACTAAACTTCCTGTGATTTCCGCTCAGCAAGCTGTAACTTCCTCTTAGCCATCTGACATTCATCGTCGAACCAGGGGTCAGAGGAGCGGCATCGACAATTCACCATCATCTCCAGCACCAGTCTCTCCACAATATCGGTAATCTCCTGGTCGTAGAGTTGAGCCAGTTCGTCAATGGTCATCGAGGACCATAACGCTGGTTGGCAGAGTCTGGACATCACTAGCTCCTTCCGGAACAACGAGGTATCCAACATGCGCCAAGCACGACGTGTGACCGATGCATAGACTGGGCATGGTCTGGTGGGCGGCACTGTCCATTGAACCAGATGATGGTCGGATAGGCCAACATCAACAACACTGATCTGTGGCGGCACAATGTCATTGTGGTACGCAACCACATCAAGCACACCCCCGGTGTGCATCGCCTGTCTTCTGGAACACGAAGTTGTAGGTCGAGAAGAGCTCTCCGAGTTGACGAGTGACAGCCTCACCTTCACAATCGAGCTGCATATTAAGATCTCCTGCAACATACACAGGTCCCGATAGAGTTACAAGGTCTCCTAGCAGCTCTGACATTCCCAACTGCCAGCTGGCTCACTTACAATCGGTCCTGAACGCGTCCGCTTGGCTGATTATGGGCGTCAGGTGGCACAACCATGTGACCCCACTAAGGGACGAGCTCCACTGGCTCCAGATTCCGGAATATATCATCTTCAAACAATGTTGGCTGACCTTCCATGCTCTTCATGATTCCACCTATCCAGAGTACTTATCGGCCCTAGTTCACAGATCGACGATGACCAACTGACGCCTTCAGCTGAGATCCAGTACGCGATCCATGCTGTACGTCCCTCCTCCGTCCAAGACCATGAAGTTTGGAGAAAGGTCTGTCACTCAAGACAACCCTTTGTTATGGAACTCGCTCCCGGACTCAGTGATCGCAATTACCTCCTTCGAGTCATTTGCTATCAAACTCAAGATGCACCTTTTTAAGACCTCGTACGATCGTCCATGTAAAGTGCTCTTGGCTTTGGCCCTTGCTATGTTACTGCGCTATATAAATTGTCAAGCAGGATAGAATAGAATAAAATTGGCTCACAAATTACACAACACTTAAATTTTGCCTCACCAAATTTTTTTGGGCTCACAAGCCCCAAATCCTAAGAAGGAACAGAGGATAATACCAAAATTTTCTTGAGCTTTGGCCAGCGATCTACTTAACCATCTTTGCATCTTTGAAATGCATGTCGAGCATTCTGGATTTAGTTCATACTAGGATGATTACAATAAACTCGTTCCTAAACCACAGCAAAACCCAATTTCTGTTACTAGGAACACCACCTCAGCTGAAGAAGATTGACTTATCATCAGCTTGTTGTCTTTTGGCAATTCACTGATTCAGCCTTCCCATTCTGCTCACAATCTCGGCATAATCTTTGATAACCACCTCTCATTCTCAGAACACATCAATTCCATTTGTCGTTATGCTCACTATAATATACAAGATGTATACCTGCAGAATCAGACACCTCATACCCTCTTCATTATTTCTTCCTCTGGCTCAAAATTTAATCTAAACCGCTTGCAGAGAATTCAAAACTCACTAGCCAGAACTATCACTGGAACTACTATATATGAGCATATCACACCAATTCTTAAAACACCACTGGTTGCCCATCAAACAAAGGATCAACTTCAGGACATGCCTAGTTCATAAGACGCTACACACAAATCAACCAACCTACCTTCGATCCTTAATTACTGTCCAGGATCACCAGCACTCAACTAGGTAGTCTGATGCTTCTTCTCTTTTGATACCTTATCACAGGACCACCACTGGAAAACGCACTCTATCTGTGGCTGGAACCAGACTGGAACTCTCGGCTGGTACAGGTCCGCCAGACTGAATGTCTTTCAACCTTCAGGTCTAGATTAAAAACAGATCTATTCCTGATTCCACAGGCCCCTTGAAAAAAGTATGGATCGACCTATGAAACTATGAAACACCACAGACATGAATTTAGACAACAATTCATTTGAATTATGTAAACGCACTATCACAAGTTAGAAGAGTGGTAACAACGCTGGATGATTGAGCAGGTCGCGGGTTCATTTCCCACATGAGCCCTAAGGTCAACTCAGCCTTGCTCGCTAGAGGGCGGTGGCAAATTGAGGAGCAGCGTTAAACTGAGAAGTAAAACATGGGTCTGAGATACGTAATGGCAACCTACCTCAGATTATTGGATTATACTACCCACGTTGCTGATTGCCTAGTTCCGGAGATAAGCGCCGGAACCCAACGCTCGGACTCGAATACGGGACCTACCTTTACCTTTACCTGCTATCACAATGCCACTAAAGTACCAAGTAGTCTCACGATTGGTTGATTGATCAATTGATTGTTAATTGCTTAATTTTATTCTATGACTTTATTTTTATAGGCCTATAGTATTTGAATTTTTCCCTCAATTAATCATGTGGCAAAGATAACATGTCAAGGTCCAGATTCGACCATGCTTGGCTTCCCATGCAATTCCCAAGTGTCCGAAAGAAGTACCACAATATTAGAAGATAAACTAGAGTTCATTTTCTAATATTGTTCAAACTGTAATCTAAAATGCATGGTCTGTACGCTATATCTTAAAATCTACTAGTACTGCACTCAACTTTAGCCTGCTTTCAAATCAATGGTAAAAGAGCTTAACTTTCGTCTTTATGCCCAAGCATAGGGCAAAACGGTCATCGATAATAATAATAATTATGCACTTCTATAGCACCATTTCTAATACTCAAGGGTATCAATCGATGGTACTTCAAATCCATCCGCAAAAGACCAGGTCATTCCAAAGATCAGTCAGAGGGAAACAGCAAGACAGACTATAGAGGAAATGCTAATTGGAAGAGATGTGTTTGAAGCCTAGATCTGAAAATGCTCAGTTTCAGGGACGTCATTTGGGGGGGGGACAGGGGGGGCATTTGCCCCCCCCCCTGATTTTTAGGAAAAAAATTTTTCGCCAGCGTTTGTGTTATTTAGTTTTTACATGCCCTAAAGGAGTGCTTGATATCGAGTAATCTGAAGTAACTAATCCAGTGGCATAACCACGCCCGGGCAATGCCTGGGTTACTTTGCTTTCTGCCCGGGTTGAAAAATTTCTGCCCGAGTTGACAAAATATAAAAATTATGTCTTTATTATTTGGATTTGCTTACTTTTGCACTGCCATGTACGTCATTGCAATACTATTCTAATAGTCTAAAACTAAAGTATCTGGAATACGTGTCACAGGTTACAGGTATCAGTTAGAAGTTCAGTAATTACTACAGTCATTTTGTTTGGCAAGTATATGTATCTGCGTGATATATCGAATTTTAGTTATGGCGGTAATCGCCTGTCCCTATGGACCATTCATTTCCTATGCATCTTCCTCTACCGAAGTGAACGCTATCTACAGCGTAATGTGATGATTGGCGATCTGGCGATGGGTGAAGATTTATGAATGCCGACTGATACCAGGGATAGCTGAAGTAGCTTTGACCTGTGCGCTCGAAAGACCCTCGTCGGGTCGGGTCGGGTCGACCCGCCTTATAGAAGAAAAATGGCAGCTGCTTTGAGATTTGACCTTTTTGACCCGAGAGGTACTCCGATTTCCCTGTGTATTTTGTCTGAAACGGGAAGGTCAGCACTGGACAACAAGGCACACATTGACATTAAGAGAGCATTCCTAAAATTCCTAATTTCCTTTGTATAATATCAGAGCAGGTGGGTCACCGTGGGTGTGCTTTAAGAGTTGACGCTTATTACAGTTCGCGCCAAGAGTAAATTTATTGTTTTACTCACAATTTCGCGTATAGTCATATTTTTGAAAGGCATCGTTTCACGGACACAGCGTCTGGATTGTAAAAGTTGCCTGCGTTTGGATTTCTCAAGAATTCTAAAGAGCTGAACATAACTGACTTATATGCTTAGAAACATCAGATGACGTATGCCAAACTCTTCGTCGAGTGCAACTAGTCATCATTGCCAGACACTTGCCAGACAGTTAAAATATCGGCGTCATTGCGAACTCTACTGTAGAAATGAACAGAATAAACAGTCTCAGCCTCTGAATAAGAGCCCAGAGGACAGTTCCTGAGAACTAGATAACAGTGTAGCCTAAATTGCATACATACCCATGGAAATATTTTGGAGCCAAGAAATCAGTCAAACGTCGTTTCCAAAGTTACTAACTATATTGCAGAATTTCCATGGTTGGCTAATTCTGTTCAGCAGGATGCTGCGTATTGCTTCTATTGTCGTTACCAGAGCAAAGAAAGCTCACCATTTGGTGAACCTGATTGGCAGCACGCAACGGATCAAAGGTAGGGGTCTATGGATTCACTCTTTAAAAGTCATCTGCTGAGCAATTGCGTTGCCTCGTGAAATGGGATCAGTTTAAAATCCTCGTGTTAATTTTAAGAAATATTTTATCGAGTGCCTGTCCATAAATTACGTAAACAAAAGAGGCAAGGGTTTGAAAAGTGTGACAACTGTTGATAAGGCGGAAAGGGGGTGGATTAAAATTCGCACAAAAAAATTGCTTACGTAATTTATAGACAGCCCATGGTCAGCTGCCCGGGTTACATCATTTTGACTCTGGTTACGCCACTGAACTAATCGTAAAAAATTGACTGACGAGCAAAAAAAGGTCGTCAACTTTTTCGCAAACTTGTAACTTGTCAGGCTGTGAAAGTGTTTTGCCCCCCCCCGAAAAACAGTGAAATGACGTCTCTGCTCAGTTTATTGGAAGATCTGACAATCAGAGGGAGAGAGTTCCAGATTTTTGGCCCAGAAATATAAAAAGCTCTCTTACCAATTTCAGTGTTTGTTCTAGGTACATTTAACAAAAAATCAGCAAATCTAGTTGAATAATAATGTTTCGGATGGTTTAACATAGATTTTTAATATTGAGGTTGACCAGACTGCAGTATTTTAAAAACAAGGACACCAGTCTTAAATACAATTCTCTGTTCTATGGGCAGCCAGTGTAACTTTTTTAATTTTATTGAGGTTCATCGATGATTGAGTTGACTGGAGGGAATGCGAAGCATACAATGGGATGAAACTTGCTGACGGCGAAAGTGCGAAACGTCTCATTTTATTCAATTACTACCAAAGTTAATCATGTTCTACACCTGATATAGTACCGAATTAAATTACCGTTATGCCAGGCCCTTACCAAATCAATATTTGTTTGACTATATAATGCACCCTAAAGCTCGCCAACCAGTGAAACCTTGGAATGTAAGCAAATACCTGTGAGCACTCAACCGTCACGCAATCGCAAATTATACAACGGATTCAGATTTTGAGCTAAATTTTTCCAGACAAGTTATCATCACTGCAAGTCACGTCACATTCGAAATAATTAACAATTAATCACGTTTCAGGCAGTAACCAATTACTTCAAATATAAAAATAAGTAGTCCGTCAGTTTACATTGACCAACCTTGATCCGCGTTTTTCGTCGCTATCAACTTTTAAAGTTAATAAAACTCGGTGATGCCGCATTACTTTTAGAACCTCTGGACGACGTAAATTTACTGTTTGGTAAGTAAGTAAAATCTCCTGAATTCTATAGCTGGTTAAGTAAGTAAAGTAAAATCTCGTGGATTTCTATAGCGCCTTAGTGAGCAGCACAACAGTAGCTGCTTATTCTTAGGCGCTCAGCCTCTCTTAAAATAGCTATGGGGAAGGTATGTTTTCAGCCAGGCAATAGTCAACGTCCAAAGGGCAGTGAGGCTAGGTTGTTACAGCTATGGAGGATATGATTTTAGAAAAAGGAATGATTTAAGCTTAGACCTGAAGACTTGAGGAGATAATGCAAGAATTATAGGAGATGAAGAATCAGATTTTACTGTTTGAAAGTGTCCAAGTCTGCGGAGGGTAGCTGGGATGGAGTTCCAAAGTTCAGCGTATGAGAAGGCACGGTTGCAAATGTTCAGGGATGACTGATTCAGTGGGCGTGACAGAGTGAGGTAAGACGATGAACGTGTGGGTCGAGGAGGCTGAGGGGTTAATAGTGATCTAAGGTAGAGTGGTAGACAGGTTTTGATGACTGAAGTGAGCTATATGTGTTATTATCTTATATTGGTTTTTATATATATATATATATATATATATATATATATATATATATATATAGATTATGCAAATAAGCTGTATATGGTTATGGTTAGTGTTGCACGATAATGACAATACCACGATATTCCTACACGATATTTTCCACGATACCAGTATCGTCAGAGTGACGATACCAATCACAATACCGCAATAACCGCATCACGTTAATTTATTCAATTAGGCTAGCAAAACTAAACGGCAACGAAAGCAAACAAGTGGCACACTTCAAATACTTAGGCAGCCAGCGATGGGAAATATGAGAAAGACATAACATCAAGAATAGGATTAGCCAAGGCAGCATTCTGGGAACTTAAAACGATACGTACAAATAGGCACGTCTCTTACGAGACACGATTAAGAGTGCTCAGATGCTATATTTGGTCAGTACTCTTGTAGGCCTATGGAGCAAAGACATGGACTATTTCCAAGGCAATGGAGAAGAAATCGGAAGCCACAAAAATGTGGTTTTTGCGAAGGATGCTGAAGATTTCATGAACGGAAAAGAAAACCAATGAAGAGATTTTGAATGAAATTGGAATAGAAAGAAGTCTTATGGCAACCACCAAAAAGAGGCAGCTTTCCTTCTTCGGACATGTAATGAGGAAGGAAGGACTGGAGCATTTGGCAATAACCGGAAAAGTGGAGGGAAAAAGAGCCAAAGGAAGGCAGAGAAACACATATGTAGACTGGCTACGAGAAGGAATTGAGGGAATAATGAATAACGTCGAACTAATAATGGGGCTGCCACACGACGGTTATAGAACGCACGTTTTCACCCGGTTACAAAGTTCACACGGTTTCGTCAGGCGCATAAATGTTCCCTTCATGCAGGAATTATGCCACGCCTACATATCGAGTGATTGTTATTACTGTTTGGCGCCCTCGTCACCGAAGTCGCGCCTGATTGGTTGGTGGGTCCGATGCACTTTGTTGAATGCACGCCAGATACCGAATTTTCGCAGTCTCGTGAAAGAGCGCGTACTACTCGACCCCCCCCCACACACACTCGCCATGCGCTCAATGCAGTTGTGTGCGATCCTCACCATTAGCCTACGGCTTATCACACATCCAGCAAAGCCGGTCGGGTGAAAATGTGCGTTCTATAACCGCCGTGTGGCAGCCCCATAAGAGGCTGTCAAAATCATAGATTTATTATAATACACCAGATGCCGTCTATCTATGGCAGTCAGGCCAAAGTTGAAGCCAGTTTGCATGGATGGTGTGTCAAGAAATGTTTATCCCGCAGATATCTTGAAGACCTCATAATTCTTTAGCGTATCATTTTATTTGAGGGCAGCGCCTACTTAGATATGGACGACGTCACCGCTTTAATATGGTGTACCATAGTTGCTTTAAATGTGTTCTGTTTTATCTTTTACTCATCTTTCCACAATTCTTATTCGTGCCAATTGATTTCCGAATATAAATACTATAATCGTATCGTAAAAGTAGATTTTTAGGTCGATTATTAGTTGAGTTTGAAGCCGTTTTGTGCAGTGCTGATTTATACGACTATAATAATAATATATAATATAATATAACAAGGTTTAAAGTGGTTCAGTAGGGACTGCCCTGTGTGAGAACCACTGTAAGCCTATGTTACTACATGTATGTGACCTATGTCACTTGCTTAGCCGTGTACCGTTTGTCATTGATGGGATTGATTGTACCGTCGGCTGAAGTACGCCTCCTCGGGGTCCTGTTAGATGAATCGCTTTCGCTCGATGGCCACATCAGCAATGTCACTCGGAGTTCCTTCTATCAGCTTCGGAGGATCAAGGCGATACGTCGGCACCTTCCAACGTCGGCAGCGATCCAACTCGTGTGTGCCGTCGTCATCACGAGGATCGACTACTGCAACAGCATCCTCCTTGGCCTACCAGATGCCCAACTGAGCCGTCTGCAGATGATCCTCAATGCTTCTGTCCGCATGATCTACGGTGTCAGATGGGGCGAGCACGTCACCCCCTTACTCAAGGACAAGCTGCACTGGCTGCGCATCCCTGAGCGCATCATCTACAAGCGATGCTGCCTGACATTCCGGGCCCTCAATGATTCCGCCTGCCCAGTCTACTTGGCTGAACTTGTGCATAGGCCATCGCTTACTGACTGTCGGCGGCAGCTTCGTTCATGTAATCGGGTCCAATTGGTTGTACCCCCTCCATCTAAGACAGTGAAATTTGGGGAGAGGTCTTTCACCCGGGGGAATCCCCTCCTCTGGAATTCGCTGCCCGACATTGTGACTAATGCGACTAGTCTAGAAATGTTTGCTACCAGACTAAAGACGCACTTGTTTAACATCTCATTTAAGTGCAATCTGTAAAGCGCTCTTGATCTTGGCCTGCTGTGGCTATAGCGCTATATAAGTTGGCATATTAACTTAACTTTTTATGTCTATGTCATTTTCGAAGGCTTATTTGCGGCAGCGACTACGCAACGTCGCGGCTATTCGTATAAATCAGACGATCAATTACACAATATTTAAACAACTAGACCACATTAAATAAGTTAAACGGCTAAACATATCTGTTCCAACAGTGTACCAAAATTTTCAAGATTTCAGCGGGGTAAACATTTCTTGACACACCATCAATGCAAACTGGCCTCACTTTCTGATACCATAGACTCTGTCTTGTGATGTTAAAGTCTATGGTCAATATAGAACAAAGTGGAAATCCATGGTCGCTAACGTAGAAATACACAGCACCTAAAGAAGATGAAAAAGCTAGCAAAATTTAGCAAATGTACTTCGTATTCGAAGCATTAAGGCCTTCAGTGAACTTATTCTTCTTGCTCCTGCTGCCAATGTTGCTTGGTGCCTGTTCGTTTATACTGTTCATGATAAATATTTTGTCGTTTGCAATAATTGTGGCATCAGTGTATTGAAGAAATCAACAAATTACGGCATTCTGCTAAGCTGCTTCGGTGTATTATTATAAGATTTTCAGAAAATGCTTGCACTTCAAGAAAAATCGAATAGCCATATATGGATATATTACATTTAAACTACGTTGCAGCCATGAATCCCCTGGCCTGATCCCCAATCCCTACTAGTACTAGACTAGTCCCATACATGCATTAGGCCAACCCTACATGCAAGGCATAGCCTACCATACATCCGTCCGTTACCTACCCGGATACTCTCCACTCTAGCAATTAAACAATTCTTAGGGGTTGTCCACAAGGCCTCCGAGAGAGAGGGGCAGGGGGCAAATGCACAGGGGCCTGGCGGTCTCGATGGGGCCCGGGCCGATGATGAATATGCATAATTAACAATAATACCAATAATAACACTAAAGAAAGGGGCCCGGCGAGTAAAAGGGGGCCCGGACTTAAGGATATCAAAAGCATAAAAATGAACAGTGTGAAAAGGGGCGTCATTTGGGAGAGGGGCAGGCGGGCTCCCCCAAGAAAAATGAAGAAATAATGTATTAAGTGAATAAATAACACAGGCCTGCTAATTTTTTTCTGGAAAAGATCCGCACCAATCTAAAATCTACCATGACCAATAAAAATACATCTCCACATCACCCATCACCATCAGAAGCTCCTTCCAATTTTTCCTGCTTCACTCCTGTGAGTGAGGAAGAAGTATCTAAACTCCTGCAGTCCTTTCCAAACAAGCAATGCAGTCTAGATCCAATACCAACCTCTCTTCTCAAACAGTGTGCCTCTGCCCTAGTACCAACTATATCAAAAATTATCAATTTATCTCTTTCCACAGGCACATTCCCATCCTCATTTAAAAATTCCCTCGTAACTCCACTTCTTAAAAACCAAACCTTGACAGAGAGGATCTCAACAATTATCGCCCCATTTCAAACCTGTCTGTCCTCTCCAAACTCAGAGAAAATCGTTCTTTCCAGACTAACTGAGCATTTGTCAAAAAACTCCTTATACAACACTCACCAATCCGCTTATACAAAACATCATTCAACAGAAACCGTCCTCACATACATTTATGACAAACTCCTCACTGCCACTGGATCTCAACGAGTTACTGGTCTCTGTCTCCTTGATCTTCCTGCTGCCTTTGATACTATAGATCACAAAATCCTACTGAAACGCCTTTCCCTCTGGTTTGGAATATCTTCTGTAGCTCACCGCTGGTTCCAATCCTATCTCCAATCTAGATCCTTTCAAGTTTCATGCCTGAATCAAACTTCATCACCCTCTGATCTATACTATGGAGTACCACAAGGATCTGTCCTTGGACCGGTTTTGTTCAGTCTCTACACTACCCCACTGTCATCCTTAATCAACTCTCTCAAATTGAATCATCAACTTTATGCAGACGACACTTAATTATTTCTTTCGTTTACTCCGTCTTCCTTTAAGGCATCAATCTCTGAACTAGAATCAGCATTTTCGTCAATCTCATCGTGGATGTCAGCTAATCTCCTTGCCCTCAATCCCTCCAAAACAGAATTTCTCTTATTTGGACTGCCACAACAACTGAAAAAAATTGAAAATCCCACACTGATTTTAGCCCCAGATAAATAATAACCCCTGTTCCAACTGCAAAAAATCTTGGATTTACTTTTGACTCCTCCCTAAATTTTGAAGCTCACATATCTCAACTATCAAAAGCCTGTTATGCTCACATTCGTGATCTACGTCGTCTTCGTCCCTACCTTGATATTAAAACTGCTTCCACTATTGCCACTTCAATAGTTCACTCTAAGTTAGACTATTGCAACTCACTGTTTTACAATCTTCCAAAGGCTTCCATATGTAAACTCCAATCGATTCAAAATGCCTTAGCTCGTGCAGTAACTAAATCGCCTAAATTTTGCCACATTACACCATTACTCAAATCTCTCCACTGGCTCAAAATAGCAGAACGTATTGAATATAAAATAATATCGATGACTTATAACACTTCATACATCAAAACCTGTCTGCCTAAGAAATCTGATAATTCCACAACAACCTGGATCTACTAGATCTTCTTCTCATGTAACTCTCCTTCGACCTCTGAATCAGTCATCTCTCAAAATTTGCAATCGTGCTTTTTCATACGCACTTGAGCTTTGGAACTCAATTCCAATATCCCTTCACTGTCTACATCAAAGCCAAATAACAAACTCTGAGTCACAATTATCTCCCCTTCTTGCAACATCTCTTCATGTTTTTCTTTCTAAACTAAAATCATTTCTCTTTATAAAATCATTTCCTCCATAGCTGTAGCGTCCTGCCCACTCGCCCTTTTGATTAAATGACCCGGCATGAATGACCCGGACTGCTGTGGGCGACGTTTCGCTGTTTCACCCACAGCAGTCCGGATACACGGCGGGCCGATCCACGATGGACGCGATTCTCTCACTCAGACTCCTGTCCGAAATCCATCGGGTATTTAACAGACCGTTGCAGGTGGCTTACGTCGATCTGAAATCAGCCTTCGACTCTGTAGACCGTCAGGCACTTTGGATGGCACTCAGAGGTATTGGTGTTCCAACGTTCTTATTGAGCTTAATTAAAGACCTACACGAGGGCACGACTGCAAGAGTGCGCATCAATGGCATGCTATCTGAGACATTCTTCACTGCCTCAGGAGTCCGTCAGGGCTGTGTCCTGGCTCCAGCACTCTTTTGCAGGGCTATGGACTGGATCCTGGAGCATGCTATTAACCAGACCGGGATCACCCTACCGGAACATAGCTTCTCCGACCTAGACTACGCTGATGACGTTGCTCTTCTGGAAACGTCCGTTAAGAACCTAGAAACATCACTCAATCAGATTGAGTCGACAGCCTCCAAACTAGGGCTACATGTGTCCTGGACAAAAACCAAGCTGCAGAATCTAGGTTCTGGAGGAGACGCAGGAGACATATACGTTAATGGACACCAGGTGGAAAATGTGTCAGAATTCACTTACCTGGGTAGTGTCTGTGAGGGTCTCATTATTATGTTAAAATCGTTTAAGTTAAGAAAAGAGTATATATTTTAATTGAGGATGGTCGAGGCTAGTCACAATAGGTTAGTAGAGAAGAGGGAGGGGCTAGAGGAGTTTCCTTCACCCAATGAGGAGGATCCAATATGTGGAGTGACAGGCGAAGGAGATATTCGTCGTCTATATCTCAGCCTGAAAGGCGAAAGACAGGGTTCTTACAATTACAACGAAGAACGGGAGAACTCATCGAAGAGAATACAAATCGGAAAGTTCATCGGAACTCCGGTAAAGGAATAAACATTAGAGGATTACGCCTGAAGAGAGGGGCGTGAAAGTTAAAGTACGACACCAACTCGCAGTGTTGGCACAATCGAAGGACAATCGATCATCGTTTATTCATTCGTGAAGTCGAGGACAGTTAGAGCGAGGGATCTTCCTAGTTCCTTCGAAGGACGACTACGGCCGTCCACCATCATCCGGAAGTGCACGGAGATTCATCCCAGGACGCGAACTGCTTGCTATCTGCCGATCGAAATCCGAAGGAAGATCCACGAGAAGGGAGTCTGCTATGGAGGAATCAGATCCGTCACCTACAGCTGGGGAGGGAAGTGACTGAATTTTATTATATTGAGTTGACCAGCCTCTAGGTAGGATAGGGATAGACTATCATTTAAATGTATTATTAGAGACGTTTTGTATTGTATGTGTGTACGTTGAAGGAATGACTTATTGTTTTTCGTAAATATTTGAAAATACCAAATCTGTGTTACTCTTGCATTTTCTCGGTAGATATTTCTCATAATTCGCATTAAAATAGCCAGCCGTAGCATTAACGATCAACATGTCTAGGTTGGGGTAAGTTAAGCTGCCCCAGACCATCACAGTGTCCAGAGTTCTGATGGCAGGTGTCAGCGGGACATTACTCGCAGAATCGGCATAGCTGCATCTGCCATGAGATCTCGTCAAAATTTATGGCGTCAAAGACAGATACAGCTCGGTACTAAGATCCGAATTTATCAGTCCTGCGTCCTGCCAATTCTCCTATATGGTTCTGAGACTTGGACTCTGCTTACACGAGACTCTGAAAGACTACAGGCATTCCATATGCGCTGCCAGAGACAGCTTCTCTGCATTCGCTGGTTCGACTTCGTGACCAACGAAGCAGTCTCCAAACAGACTGCCCTCCTGCCAGTGACAGAAATTATCACGCGACGCCGTCTGTCTCTCTTCGGTCATGTGGCTCGCCAGGACAAGAACATTCCGGCCCATCGCGCTCTTGCCTGCGCCATTGCTCGACGCACCGAGACGCGTCCTCCTCCGAGCTGGAGATGACCTCCTGGCAGACCACGCCGTACATGGCCCCAGCAGATCGGCGATGGTCTTCCTTCCACAATTCTTCATGAATGGCACTCAGCCATTGGTCGCGGTCACAACTCGCGCAACACGAGATTGGCACAACGGACCTCTGTCGTCCATGTGAACAAATGAATGAATGAATGACCCAACTTTGGCTATAGCTACTTCATTTGAGCGCATGGGAATAAGGAGCTACTTCGGTGCATCTTTTGAAAGCGCTTTAGAAATTAACGAGATTTTACTTACTTACTTACTTACTTTTTTACCTTTTTGAAAATTGTTTTAATTTCAAAGGCTGAATTGTATGTAGTTTAATGTGCTAATTTCATAAATGAAAACCGTTTTCCTCCATCACGTAAGAATTTTTTAACAAAACACGAAATGAAATTGATACGATAAGCTAAAACAGTAGCATATATAGCAGTACAAGCGTATGTACTTGATCCTGGTTTTTACTCCATTCAAAGTATACAAATGTCACTTAATGTAAAATGAACAATTAATACTATAATAAAGTTCAATATGATCTTTAATCCTTTTCGATATGCCTTGTTCTCTTCTCTTCAAAGCTTCTTTTTTTGACACTTCCGTTTGTAAACCTTTTCTGGTAACTCCCTCCGTAGCATCCAACAGTAGTCAGCAATAATGTGAACATTCCAACGCCCTTGATATATCCTTTCCATTTCCTTGACACCCTGGTGATATCTTTCACCTTGTCCTTCGCTTACTGCTCCTAGGTTTTCTGGGAAGTAATCAACATGGGAGTTCAGAAAGTGGATTTTCAAACTCATCGAGCAACCCAAGGTTTTTAGTTTGGTGAGCATGTTTGCAACCATATATCTGAAGTTCGGATCCTTATGATCTCCAAGAAATTTCGTTACCACTTCTTTAACCTCCTTGAGGTTACATTCTCTGGCACTTTTCCATGCAGAAAGCGTTCCATGCATTCTTGCATTGCTTCCGAAGGACCGTCCCATATGTCACACTATTCAGCGGAGAACAATGGTTCGCTCCTTTGGGCGAATTGCATTGGATATTGGAATGCCAATAATTGGCTCAGAGTGTCCACTAAGAATACCTCGAGTGACACGGACCGCGGCTCCATTTGGTTGGGCGTGTCACCAAAACAATTAAGTGGGTGGTCACCTCCTGCTCCTGCAGCTGCACCTGCTCCACTGGAGACGTAGACAATACACGACCGCAACTCGTGGTTAACGCTTTTAGTTTCGGAATCCTCCCACGACCGCAACTCGGGGTTAACGCTAGGAAGGTTAAACGATAACCAAGCCTCTTTTTCTGCAACATTCATTCGAGCCCCAAACATATCATCTTTCATCATCTTGCGAATATCCGGACCTACAAAAACTCCTTCCTTCAATTTCGCTTCAGACAATGTAGGAAACTTTTCTACCAGATATTTAAAACAGGGACCATCTTTTGGCAACGCCTTGACGAATTGCTTCATAATGCCAAGTTTAATGTGTAGTGGAGGCAAAAGAACTTTCTTCGGATCAATGAGATTTGCTTTTAAAACATTTCTTACACCAGGCACTAAAGCATCTCTTCTTGGCCAGTCCTTTCTGACCCAATGGTGGCTTTTATCTCTGCTATCCCATTCACATAGAAAACATGGATACTTCGTGTACCCTCCTTGCTGCCCCAATAACATTGATATAACTTTCAAGTCTCCACAAACAATCCATTCTTGTTCATTGTACTTAATTTTCGACAGTATGATTTCCAAATTCTCGTAACACTCCCTCAAGTGGACTGAGTGGGCCTCCGGCAGTGATGCATACTTGTTGCCATTATGCAGAAGAACTGCCTTTAAACTTCTTTTTGATGCGTCAATGAAAAGCCGCCAGTTGTTGCAATCATACTCAATGTCAAACGTGCCCATCAACTTTGCTACATCGTTATAGTAAACCAAATTCTCGTTTTGAGTAAAAAATGGAATGAAATCATTTTCGCGGTTCCTGTACCAAGAAAACGAAGTGCCTGTAGCTAGAAGATTTTTCTGTCTCAGTCTAGAACCAAGCAACTAAGCAGATTCTTTCGTTAAGTCTAAATCCCTGACCAAATCATTCAGCTCTTGTTGTGAAAATTGTTGAGGCTCAATGCAAGGAACAGTGAACTCTTCATCTGAAAAGTCAATGTCTTCATCTGATGTGTCTGATATAGAAATATTTTCCAGTGATTCAGGAACAGAAGGTATAGGAACGTCCGGACCATGAGGTACAGGACGAATCGCACTCGGAACGCTTGGATAGAAAATTTCTTTCCTGTTTTTCAAATTGTAACCTTCCACATTGCACGAACAGAAATAACAGTCATCAGAATGATTTCTAGCTTCTCTCCAGATCATAGGAGTCCCAAAGCGAAAAGATTTCTTCTTACCCTGATACCACTGACGAAGTTCTTCAACACAAATGGAACACACTTTGTGTGGTGCGGCTGGTGCCCATGACTTGTCTTGGTCACATAACTTAATCCCAAAATAGGCAAAATAGACTTTTTTCACGAATTCAGTAATATTTCGCTGTTGTTTTTTCACTACGAAGCTGCCACAAATATAACATAAGCTATCAGGTGAAACACGACAACCTCTTGCAGCCATTTCTACTAAGCTTTTACCGAAAGTCGCACTTAACGTTGTATTTCACACCGCTTCTGAAACTCCACTAACTGAAGCACGCTTACAAGCCCCTTTTATAACTACTTAATATAATGATTGCATCATCCCACAAGGGAATTGTGCAACATCAAAATGGCGTCATCAACCGTATTGCGCAACCTCGGCGTATTACATCGTGTGCGCAATCTCGGCGCCCTTCACCCTCTGCAAGCGCAATATCAACCGTGAGAATTACTAAAAATTGTCTCAGTCCTCTTATGTTACCTAATATATGTATCAAAATTCATCATTTAATGTACGATGTGACCTAATAAATATATAAAAATTTCTTTCTTCACCAATTAAGCCGGGTCTTCATTTAATAGAACAAATATTGATTTTAGGTGAAACCGGTGGATGATGGAATGTTTTACTTATTTTTCCTGATTTCAGCTACCAAATTTACATAAGAATCAACATTTCGTATTGAAACAATTTTTCCATCTCAGGCCTGTGTAATGTGAAATGTGCAAGAAATCGCCAAAATTGTCCAAAATTTGCCGGAAAGTGTCAAAAATTTTCAAATTTGCCAAAATTGATCCAAAAATTGCCCAAAATTTGCCTATAATTGCCCAAAATTTGCCCATAATTTGCCAAAATTTTGCCAAATCTGGCCAAAAAAATTATCTCATTCCCAAGAAAAGTGTGAAATGACGCTACTGAGTGTTAAAAAGAGCGACAAGAAAATAAGGTCTTCACTAGTTTTCGAGAGTTGCAACATGACATCGTGTCGGTTAATTTGGGTTAAACCAATGACAAGCACAAAATGGGTTGTCAGCAATTTAGAACAAATTTTCGGGGCCTGCCGGCCATTCTGCACAGGGGCCCGGAATTTCTCTCGGTGGGCCTGGTTGTCCATTAATTATAATCAACAATTTCTGGGCAATTTTTGACCCCCTTCTCTTTGTCAACAACTGTCAACTTTCAGTGACCCCTATAATTATGTCAAAAACTTTTAACCCCCTTCTCCAGTGCCGGATTACCCATTAGGCAGAGTAGACCTAATGTGGGCCCCTAAAAGTCGCGTGGCCTATGGGCCCCGCGACTTTTAGGGGCCCACAAGACAGTGACGAAAGACATTTTTTACTTACTTATTCTTAAGAATAGCGCTATGCGAAAGGCACGTGACGACGCTGACGTCATACAATAATTTTTACACTTCATTGGCGTTCTAGTGGGGGCCTGGCCCCTGGGGTCCAGTGGCGTAGCGAGGGGGCAGAGGGGCGAAGCGCCCCAGGCGGCAGTTGCCATAAGAGCGGCATTTTCGAGATTTCCTAAAAAAATTACAAGGAAATGAGAAAATTAATTTATAATGAATTAATGCGCCAAAAATTACCAAAATTGCAAAAAAATATATATAAAATTGCAAATTTGCCAACATTGACCCTAAAATTCTGCAGAATTTGCCAAAATTGCTCAAAATTTTGCAAAAATTTAGCAAAAATGCCTAATGGTTGCCAAAATTTGCCAAAAATTGGCAAAAGAATTTTCTCGCCCCCAAGAAAAGTGTGAAATGACGCTACTGCTTGATTGGTAAGTTTTTTTCTAGGAAATTTTGAAATTTTGGAGGCGGCACTTTTTTCTCGCACTTTGCCTCGCTACGCCACTGCTGGGGCCCCAAAAGTTTGACTGCCTATGGGTCTCCACGGTGCTTAATCCGGCACTGCGCTTCCCCTACTAAGACCAGTGACGGGTCCCCCTAAAAAGTTTAGAGGGTTATTATATTTGAGGCGATGGAATCTTTCTCTTTCTTTTGTTCATCAAGTATCACAATGTGGTGGTGATGACCTTTTATGCTTGTCAGACTTTTTCCCGTTGTAATAAATAGTATTCCATTAAATTTCCTATTATTTTATCATTTGTAAAAAACTGAAATTGTTGACGTCACTTTTTGACTTTCGGACGGACTCGTGAATGAATAGAGATAGAGAACGGTAAACTGCTGAACATAATCAACAGCCAGGCGACTGTACGAAACAGTGTGCGTGTAGTACAGAGGCGACTTCGTCACCTGGTCCACTGTGCCGTACATCAGAGTATTAGAAAGCACAAACGATTCGACAGTTGTAGACCCCCCTTGACCCCTCCCCCTGTCAACAACTGTCAAACTTTTCCAAACCCCCTCCCCAATTTGTTAACGTAATTAATGGACAGCCCCTCATAGAAAAGGTGTGCGAGTGTGATTGATCATTGATATGCATTATGCTGGATTTATTGGTGTCGCGATATATCGAGTATCGCGATACTTTTTGACGATATTTATCGTGGTAGAAAATTTTAGTATCGTGCAACACTAGTTATGGTTATGGTTCTGGACAACTTCTATAGCGCCGTAGCTTGGCGAATGCCAAAGTCAAAGTCAAAGGCGCTGTCAAAACGGCCTTGCAGGGCTGTCAGAAAATTTATTTCTCATGAAGTTCTATTATAATAGACCATTTTAACTTCAACTCCATGCCGGCGGACATGTAACTGCATGAGAAATAAATTTTCTGACAGCCTTGCAAGGCCGTTTTAAGGCATATCCGCATAGGCATGGTAGACACGTGACACGTGGATCAGTTGACGACCTTTTTTGCTTGTCAGACTTTTTTCCGTGTTGGGGATTCATAACCTTCTTTTGCATGTCAGAATTTTCTGAAGTTGGAATCATGGGAAACATAACCCCCTTCCGAAAATTCCTGGCTACCAGTGATGTTAACAAGGACTGACCCCCCCCCCCCAAGGACGAGGATAAGGACAAAGGACCGACCCCCAAGGACGAGGATAAGGACAAGGACTGACCCCAAGGACGAGGATAAGGACGAGGACCGACCCTCCAAGGACGAGGACAAGGACCAGGACTTACCCCTCAAGCACAAGGACCACAAGGACTGACCTCCAAGGACAAGGATCAAGGACAAGGACCGATCTCTGTTTTAGACAAAAAAGTCAGAAAGGAAAAAGCAAAAACAATTTAAAATCGAATCACAAAATCATAAAAGCAAAAAAAGAATGTTGTCAAACATAATCTAGTCAACAGCAATGTTGCATTTCAAATAAACAAGTGTTTCCAACAGCTGATCAGTCATGCACGCACGATGAGGCCTAATATTATGACACCACTTTGCGAATAAAACTCGTTCAACTGCCAATCTCCATTGCTGATCATGCTTTGTTCCATTCCTTTGTAAGTTTGTAGACAATGACACCAGTATTTTAAGATACAACTATAGTAAACGGGAGTTTAGGCCCGTCTACTACCTGGGGAACCAACTCACACGAGAGTCTTATGATGATGGAATTGACTGCTCGGTTCGCCGTGCTATCCTCTGACCCCGTGTAATATTCTCAAAGTCTGATGTCGCTATAGCGAGTCAGAGGAAAGCCGTCAGCTGCCCCGAACTTAGTCTTTTATTATAGATAACATCCAATAAGAAATCAGCTAATAACATTACAGCCAATCCCTATCTACTATATCTAACAGACATGAGGTGAATAATGATAATAGTTATGAAGGCGATTATTAAGGTCCGCCTCTGGGCGGGAAGATAGATGAGTGGTAATATCACTGGGCAGGCACGCCGACGACACGGGTTCAATCCCGTAGGAGCCCCTAAGGTCGACTCAGCCTTAATCGCTAGAGGGCGATAGTAACATCAAATGAGTAGCAATGGCAACATTGCGATAGTAACCATAGGTTCGGCGGAAGAGGCTGGCCACCGTCCGCCGATGTATGGCTTAGCCACCTATGGGCTGCTGGCTACTAAATACGGGGATCAGCACCGGACCCTACGGGCGTGAGCCTACGGGTGAAAACCTTTACTCTGCACTTCTTTACTATAATACTCCCTCCCTCGGGACATCACGACTCGGGATGTAAAAAATATACTATAAGAGTAATGTGGGTCCACCCAACGGATTTTAAAAATATATATGTAATGCTTGTAAAAAATGTAAGGTGGTCATGGGGATTTCCCTTCGTTGAAATCAAAATCAAGGTAACCATGGACTAGAGGTAGGAACGGGGTTTCGGGGGATGGGGAAGGAAGTATGCTTAAACAAACATAAATATATGCGATTCTAAATCAGAGTTAGGCGAACGATTATGGAAACACTCGCCAAAATTCGCAACGACTCGTAATACGAGACAAAACCATTAATAAAACAAGTTATAAAAGCACAGAGAAACTTGGCAAAGGGATGTTGATGTTACAACCACAATGTGCAAGACTAATTAGTTTAAACTGAGTTCAAATCTGAAAATTCTGCCTCGCTATAGAGGGTAAAATAAACATGAAACTGATGAGGACTTCCAAGTAATCTCATAACTGCTAAAAGAACACAAGATAGATTTTATTTAGAATAGACACATCCGCTGATTAGACGACTTGCAAAAAGTCTACAGGAAACGAAATCTAAGATCAACATGTTATATACAACAATCATGAAGTGTACTTCCACGCTCAAGATTAGAATTGGCATGAAACCAATGGAAAAATATCGCTTCAAAGACACCAAAATCTCTCTTAAAATAGCATAGGGGCCTCTAACCCGAAGTAGAAAAGTTGGCAACTGCGAAGAACTGTAAACACACGTCAAAAGACATTTCCGGCAACTAATGTTAATGAGCGAATACAACACTTCAAAAGAATATGTGTGGAAAGCCAAACTCTGGAAAGTCATTTGTGGACTCGTGCCAGGATATAATACGACTCTTTCCGACGACACTACAGTAGTTATCAAAATGTAATAAGAGACTATTTGGACAGGAACTCGAAAACGATTAAGGCGAAAATGTTAAAAGCGAGTCTAAGCGCATCCACTTAGATTTAGAGATAACACAAATATATGTTGGCAAAAGTTATATGGCACGGCTTAAAATAAGAATATCAATTTAAAGTGAATAATGATCAAAATAATTCAATACAACTTATACAATCAAATTCTAGGAAAGCATGGATAAGAAACGAAATAATGCAAAATGCTAAAAAAATACACGTTAACTACGAAATAATCTTGAACTTTGATGGTAAACTGAAAATAATGCTGTCTCAATCTGTTAATATTGTCTCAAAGTGTCTCAATCACTGAACAAATCCACAAATTTTAAGTAAATGCACTATCTCAAGGAACATCTGTCCGACTGGAAACCCGAAGCACTAACGGCTAACATAAAGAGGTTTCACGTGTCTAGCATTCTGTCATTACTTAGGACCTTATTTGAATACTTTATTGACAACCGGCGTCGAAACATATGATTCATCTAAAATAATGCAAAGCCTGAAATTCAATCTCACTCTCTTCCAACATACAAATGACGACTTCTAATATAAAGACACAAACAATTTAGCAAAAATATACTAACATGCAAATCTATATTTTTAAGGGTAAGATGAGATTTTTTCTGTTTTTTCATATATTTTCTGTTCTGTTCTATTTTTTTGTATTTTTCAAATAATGCAACGCCATTCTCACGATTTATCTCAATAAAGCAATTTTTAACTACAGTCATCGAAATTCACCCAATTGACTCAATTCAAAGAAATAATGCCTTTAACTGATTAATAACGATTTCAACTTCAAATTTCGACTACAGACATCACCTACGTACTCTAAGGACTTGGCCAGAGTCACCTAGTGAACGAGAATAACGCCTTAAAAATAAAAATTCTGCAATCATAAAATGCAAATGTGTACCAACATCTGAAAATCGCCTGCGATGACTTTTAACCAGCATTAACGTTAAGACATGAAATCTGATCTAGGGCAGAGGCTCTCTTGATGTTAATAAATTCTTATATACTTTCCACGACACTGCATCTAAGAGAATTACTAATCAATCTCTTCTTAAAGATTACAGTACTTGTGACCTTAAAAACCAAAGCTCGCCACCGCTACGGAGCAAGTGTTTCAAAACCCTGTACGTGTCGACTAAAAGTAGGACTGTTTCTCAGGAACACTCTCGAACTCAAAATGGACCCAAACTGGGTGCCATTAATCTTTTATACTAGCCCTTTTCTAGTGGCCCATTATGGTACATCTGATTATTCACTGCGCGCGCAAAACAAGCGTGGCTGCTCCGTTCCAAAACCCGGTCACTGATATCGTTATAACTTCTGCAAACAACTCGTATAGAAACGTGAAAAATAATCCGGCATTGACCTCGGATGTCAGAGCTTGCCTCATTCTTTACATTAACTTTGAAATGCCATAACTAATGCAATCTGGAATCAATTAGACTTATCATAAACTCCTTTAAACACTTACACATAGCACTTTATCCACTTAAAATAAATAACTAAAATACCTTGAAGAAAAAATCGAGAAAATTAACAAAACATAATATGAAATTTCAATTATAAATATTATGGACGAGTGATATTGTTTTAATTGAACTGCAGTCAAGAGTTATAAATTTTAAAATATTACAGTGATGAGTGAACGATTAATGAATGAATGAAAGAATTATTGAATGTTCAGGGAGGGGAAAATGTTTTTAGAAAGTTACTGTCTGAATGTTTTCTTTCCTGGTGTTGCATCGGAACTTTGGAGGTCTCTGTCGTCCAGCAACAGAGAGATTGACGACGATGATAATGTCAAGGAAGGAAGGAGGGCGTTGATAGGATTCAGCGACTGGTTTGATTTCCGACGACGTGATAATGAGGAATTGCTCTCTGACAGCACGAAAGGAATGCGCCGTCAGAACGGTCTGAAGACGATGTTTCCTGGCGAAATGACATCGGCGTGGCACAGCGTCGCGTCGGAAACACGACAGCTACTGAAGAATGAAGACGATTGGCGATGAACTTTGACGGCAGGTTGACAGACGCAGGGCCATTCAAAACTCTGCTGAGTCACAGACGTGGAATTCTGCGTCATTGTAGACTATTGACGATGAACGAAACGATATTGATACTGACTGCGATACGATGAAATGGACGTTGACTGGCGAAGACGAAGTTTTTGTGACCCCGCTGCGTTCTCAGAAGGGGTGGCGGTGGGGACGAGGAGGACGAAGACTAGCAGACGTTGCGTTGACTGATGTTTCCGAATGCACGTTTTCCCGATGATTTCTGGCGTAGTTCGAGAATTCATTTCGACTGAAATGCGACTGTTTCAGCCCTTAGATGAACGTTGGCTCGCATTTCTCACGCGCCTTCAGGTTGATAGAACTGATCGACATGATAGGTTTTCGTTGATTTTTCTGCTTAACGATGATCGAAAAAGTTGTTACTTTGAAAAGTTTTCTTCTGAGCATTAAGTAGATGAAAAAGTCTGTCTGCTCCAAAGCTGACAATGTCCAGTTATGTCACGATTTTCATTCATGAACCTCACGGCGAATTGTTCGACGATACGAGAGGCTTGGAGACGAGGGGATTATCGTACCCCGATACGACACCAAATATAGTAAACGGGAGTTTAGGCCCGTCTACTACCTGGGGAACCAACTCACACGAGAGTCTTATGATGATGGAATTGACTGCTCGGTTCGCCGTGCTATCCTCTGACCCCGTGTAATATTCTCAAAGTCTGATGTCGCTATAGCGAGTCAGAGGAAAGCCGTCAGCTGCCCCGAACTTAGTCTTTTATTATAGATAACATCCAATAAGAAATCAGCTAATAACATTACAGCCAATCCCTATCTACTATATCTAACAGACATGAGGTGAATAATGATAATAGTTATGAAGGCGATTATTAAGGTCCGCCTCTGCACTTCTTTACTATACAACTAAAGAATAATAGAAATTTAAAAAATGCATGCGTCTGGTTCATACGCTTTCAAACAGGAAATGGAAGTTCAGCTGCTCAACTGGTATTATAAAGGAAACAATGACTACACATTTAGAATAACTCAAAGCAAGTATGTAAATATGAATCCAAATACTACTCTTACCTTGGAACATAATTATCAGAACAATTGAAAATGGTATGCAAGTAATCCTTATAAGGATTTTTCAAGGACTAAGTTACAAGGACCAGGACAAGGACCAATCTGCAAGGACGAGGATAAGAGGACTTGAGACCCCAAGGACGAGGACAAGAACGAGGACTGAGTCCCCAAGAACGAGGACAAGGACAAGGACGTCAAATTGGTCTTTAAGGAGTCCTTAAGGACAAGGACCAGGACAAGGATTAACATCACTGCTGGCTACGTCACTGGTCATCGCCGTTTTTAGGCGTTTAAAAGAAAGGTCGTCACTACTTTTTTTAATGCCTCGGGCCCCCTTTTAAAAACTTCTTATAACGGCACTGCAGCCCTAGTATCGAACCGGGGCCGATAGTACATATCTCCAGTTTCAAAGCTGACGCTATAACCGATAGAGCCACAGAGGCAGACAAAGTCACCGAGGCAGGCTAAAGAACGTTAAAATATTGTTTCATGCCAACTAGCAAACTTTACCTAGGTCAGGGGCTTTCATCCCTCCTGGCTGCTGGAAGCAGCATCCCATTTCCCGTATTCCCCTCCCTACTCACCACCTCTAAACGGGGGTATAACCCCGAAAATTAGTTGGAACAACAAATGCTTATGGGTGAGTTTCAGTGCATTTTTGACATAAAATCACACACTTTGGTGCACCAGGTTAGGTTTCATGCAAATAACTTCCACTTCTTAATTTGTGGAAAATTCCAACAGTCACAGAGCACTACTGAAATGTAGGTTGAAACTAAAGAGGGATATTCACTGGCAAACTATTCTAAATTATCAAATTACACAGGGCAACAAAAAATTTGTTGTCTGGTGCTTTAGAAGTTAGACCTGTTCCTTGGTATATTTAGGGTGCTGATTCTAAATATGGCATCAGATTTTCTCTATCGACTCTAGTTTTTGAGATGCAGCCATATATCCAGACATCTATAGGCTATGCGAATAATGACTTTTGCTGTCGAGGCATTTTATGTGTACATCAGCATGTCACGTATGTAACTTTCAAATGAATTTATAACAAACCAATTGGCCTAGATTCACAGGAAGTTTACATTCTGCATCACAAGAATGACCACCTAAAAGTGACATTTATAATAAATTTGTATGAATGCCTGATAATAAGGAACTTGTACTTGAACTGAGTATATGAAGTTACGAAGTTGCACTGCAGTAATAGCACAGGCATTTATCAAATTAACGTGCTACTCCAACGTGATATCAAAACTCGGGGAGGGGCAATTTCCTCTCCTAGTTTTTAAAGAAGCATTTGCTTCCTTTCCCCCCACCTGTGGACGCCCCTGACCTAGATCGCCGTGACTAAAAACAGTAGTAAAATACATTAAGCGAGTTGATTTGTAGTCTTTCTTGTGACAGGCTTGCCCGTTCCTGTTTGGAGAATATTTCTTATTTCGTATGCTAAAACAGTTAGCCTAATAGGCCCACGGCGTCTGCTCGTAGAGCCTACATGTCTTCCTGCCTAGTTGCCCTCCGTATCATGGTAGCATCTAGACGGAGAACAGAGGTCATGACAAAGTATCTAAGCAGACCATATCAATGCATGATAGTGAATGCCCTATGAGCCGACATAAATATCTTCTTGTAAGACAGACCGTACTAGCTACTGGGCTGTTATGGTGCATGCATATCGTTCTTGCTTAAAATAGCATAACGGTTATGGGATACACTAGGTATAAGAAACATAAAAGCAGCTGCAGATTGGCCCTACACGTGTTTAGATTGAGTGCCTAAAAGTAGGTTATCGACTTTCAAACAAATGAATTTAAAAGTTTAAGCGGAAAAGGCGAATGCATTTCGTTTCATTCCGAAATAAATGCACAGTCTATGGTGACAGAACTGAATTCTCACTGTACAGCATTTATCACATAGTGTTTGCAAGAGCGTGTATGACTACTGCTGAACAGATGAAGATTCAGCCGTCAACGATTGATTTACGTGAGTACCAGACAGTAGCGATGACCCTGCAACAATTTTTAGGCTATGGAAGATATTACAGAGCCTATACGACTAAATTGTTAACTATTTGATTCGCGATAAGTTTTATTTATATTTTTATAGATTTGTTGCCGCTTCGTAATTAATTGTATTCAACTAACATTGACGCTCACAGTTTTTCTGACAATTTTCTCCGCACTTGCTGTCTATGATACTCAATTGACACGTTGCATATAGGGCCTATTTGAAATAACGGCACCGCAAGGCGGGTAAGGACTACGAGACTAACATTTCTCGGTGGGTGCCATAGCACGAAAGTGACAAAAATGTAAGCGGTTTCTTACCCATGCAGACAGAAATACTTTAGGTATTTCTGTCTAAAAGGCCACATTCTGATTTCGCCTGAACGTGATATGCTACTGCAAGAAGAAGAGACGACGAGGGAAGCGATTGTTAGAAGATAATTTAAGAAGTTTTATCAAATAAGGTTTGTAGCGAAATTGATAATAGCAAGCATGAGATCCAATAATAAAATATAAGAAGATAGTTTATAAGGTAATCGCTAGATGGCGCTGATGGCCAGTTAGGTAGTTTAAATAAGGAATAAATTAATAATAATAATTAAGGACCTTTAATAATAATAACTACATAATAAATAGGTGAAAGGCCTAGAGAAGTTAGGCATAGAATATCCAGTAGAGGGCGCTAGGTATTGTTGAGTTATAGCCCGATAGATAGTTGCAGTTTAGCACACCTCTTTAAAGGTAGTATCAGAGTCCTATAAATAGAGGTCCACAGGGTTAGTATACTGAGTTTAGACTTGGAGTGCCAAGTAGGTGAAGGTACCTTCGAGGTGCTACATTTCCGCTAGGGAAGTGGCAATCCGCCGCGGATGCGGTTCACAAGGGGCAGGGTTGTGCCGCGTCAAAAGATAAGACCGCGGCGCGTTAGGAGAGGGAAGGAACCCGTGGAAGGTCCGACAGATCCCTAGGTAGTACCTGAGGTAATACCTGAAGTAAGAGGCAGAGAGGTAGTACCTGAAGAGTAAGAAGAGAGAGGTCGTACCTGACAGAAGAGCGAGGTAGTACCTGAAAGAGATATCGAGGTAGTACCTGAGCCAAGATATTGAAGTAATACATGAGAGGTAGAGAGAGATAGAGATAGAGAGAAGGAATCAGCCATCTAATAATAAAACCTTAGCCAAAAAGCTAAGTCGAATACCCACCCGCCTTAATTGAAAGAAAGATAATCCTGTTAGCGGCCGACGTCAGTCATCCTGGTAGATAAGTAAGAAGGTCGGTTCGCAACAGGTTTTTATATTTTCTACTGAACTTATTAAACTTCACATTGGCTGCATTTATAATATTAATTGTTCAGTTGTCAATCGTCGGTCTGTGGAGCAACTCGAAGGTCACTGGATATTAGAATGTCTTAAGTATTTCTATGGTGTCTATGCCACTGGTTGAGCTAACAGTCGTCTTTATGCATTTAATTATTTTCATATTTGCCTCGGGAAAGATGAACCTCGTATTTGCTCGTAGGTTAAACATGAACAAATGCCGAAAACCATAAAGTGTACCGTTAACACTGAGCAGACCAAGTTTTTTTTATCGAAGACTTTATCGTAAAAATTCAACGCTACTGCCTGTTAGCTTTCTGATCGACCCTAAATTTTCTGTACTGACTAACAAAAGGTCAAAGGTCGACTTTCTGTAATAAAGCCAACATATTTTGCTAGGGATCCCAAATATCACGGCTACCCCGTGTCAATTTGACGCCTAAATATTCATTCTTGGGTGCTGCACGCGCTACGAACTAGCTGTTGATTTAAGCAACCCTAAACTAAAACCGAGCAGCTTTTTACTTTTGTGAAATTCTTGGCGGCTGCATCATACAAGGAGACAACGAACAGGAACTAACCACCTAAATCTAAATGTTGCGAATGACAGGGAATGATAATTATAATAGACAGGATTAAATTTTGTGCCGACATATTTGTTTCTCCTTATTGGCTTCACGCAATAGCATACTGATATCAATTTCAACAATACGTTTTAGTCGACTGACAACATGGCGTTTCACCTAGTCGGCATATTGATTGACAGACCGTTGTAGATGGTTGTGACCGTTGTAGATGGTTGTATGGTTTTTATTACCAGCAAAACCAGCACGGTCATGTATTGTAATGTACAATATGATGTCATATAGCGTCTCTTCTATTTCTACTCATAGACGCTAACAATTTTTACATCTTGTAAAAATGACACTTTAATTTTCTCAGTGAGCTTTCAGAGGCAGTAAGAAGTCAGGAGCGAATGAATGCAATCAGAATATTCCAAAGAGAAGGTCCAGTGACTCTAAGTGTTCTCCGCTGGGCAACTTTATTCGTTATACGGTTATCGAAATAAGCGCACATTCATACGACCAAAGGAGCGAGGCATGTGCGGATAGAGGCTGGGTGAAAATTTTAGTGAGGTAAGAACGACCCTGAAGCAGAAATACCAGAGAAGTGGTTGAAGTAGAAATACCGGAGAAGCAAACCACTAGCTTTAAGAACTCGATGAGGCCAGCATTTGGAAGTTAGCGGAGGGCGTTCGACATAAAATCTGAGATGTTAGAGTAGTGGGTAGTTTTACCCACTAGAGAGACTGCATTCCATAGACTGCAAAATAGCGAGCTGCCTTTTAGGCTGAACTAAGCAAAGTGCATTGTGTTAGCTTAGCCGATTGGCAAAAAGCATGAACCGAAGCATTTGCCTGCAGGCCTAGTGAGCGAGGAGCGAATGACCGTAATTTGCATAAGTCTGTAAAGCAGGAGCATAATAGGCTAGTTAGATGGTCTGTGGACGACAGGCTATACTGTCACTATAACTACCAAGATTCTTGACATAGGCAGTAGCGGTTCCAGGAATTTTTGGTGGGGGGCTAAACAAAATTATAGGAAGTTGGTGGGGGATGCAAAGTGAAGAAAAAAGACAAGAGAGACAAAAGGTGCTTGTTAGTGCTTTGCCCACTGTTAATGTTAATAAACCTTGCCAAAAAAGGCCAAGAAAAACAGGCCATTTGCAGTATTTTTCACTATATTTTAAACAAACTCACCGAAAAACAGGTTGACGAGGGAAAAGTTACCCGGAACCCCGGTGGTGGGAGGGATGCACCTCCAGTCATAAACATGGTCGAACCGCCACTGGACATAGGCTGAAAAAATGAACAGTTCGAAAACTGAAAGTTCAGTGAGTCAGAGTCGACTTTAGAGTACTAAGAGTAGATGTTTAGTGCCAAGCCAAATACGATGAATTTTGAGTTTTTATGAGAATATAAAGTCTCGAAGAATGGGAATAATAATTATGGCTCAGTGAGCGAGTCTGCGAAGAAAGAGAGTTTGTAGATTTGAATGTCAGTGGCGTAGAGACGAAAATTAAACTAAACGAGCTAGCTCTGCCAACTGATTAGCAAAGACCATCAGCAGCATGTAGATCAGCACTCTGTAGATCAAAAGACGAAAACAAGTCTTTGAGGTACACCTAGAGCAGGGGCGGTGGAGGGCAAACTGCCCCGGGCGCCGTCCTGGAGGGCGCCAGAAACCATGGTTGATTTTATTCACGACGGCGTTGCCAGTATGACAATTAAAAAGTTCATTCTGCACACTGCCTCTTTTATTCTTTTACCCCCACTTTACCCCTGCAACGCCGTAAAAAGTCTGATATAAAGCAATAAGCAAACAAAAGTCATCGCCTGTTTTTTTTACTTTTAGGGGTTCAAAATTTATACCACCTTGCCCCGGGCGCCGAATACTCTAGCCAGTGTTGTTAGTGCTTGACCTTGTGCTTGGACCTGTATTGTGCTTAAGTACCGAAAAGCAAATGCTTGTGCTTGGCATTGAAGGTTGAGTACTTGTGCTAGTAGTTGACGTTGAGGATTGGGTGCTTGGACTTGTACTTGGTCTTGAGGGTTGAGGCCTGCAAGTGCAACGTTTAATAACAAAGTTACAAATTTTTGCAAATTAAAGCATTAGTGCGCGTATTAGTTATATGTAGAGGCCAGAGAGTAAATAAGTAAAAGTATTTGGTCAGTATTACGGTAGTTTGGATCAGGCCTCAGTTTTAAGATTTGGTCTGACAATGTTAGTTGAAAGGTGCGGTAATTTTGAACCTAAGCGAAAAGGTTGTTTATTTGAACATGTACTTGTGCTTGCGTGTACTTGTGTTTGACTGTGAAGTGCTTGGCTTTGACCTTGGCCTTGAACTATGAGTACTTGGCCTTGTGCTTGGCCTTGTGCCTTAGGTGCTTGTCCTTGTGCTTGGTCTTATTCCTTAGGTTCTTGGCCTTGTTAATGGCCTTGTGCCTTAGGTATTGATTAACAAAACTGACCCTAGATACTCTGGGTCAGCGGTTCCCAAACTGTGGTCCGCGGACCGAAGGGGGTACGCGGAGGATAAGGCGGGGGTCCGCGAGAGCCTCCTGAAATATTCGGCAACACTTCGTAGTTTTAACTTTAACAGCCTGTGTACTCAAATTAATGTGTGGCATCAATAACATTAATTAATATAAACCATAAGATAAATATACTAGAGAGCTACATATTAATATCTAGATATATACTAACACCGTCAGCCGGAGTATTTCACGTGACACAATACTAAAACGTGTATTTGAACTTCGAGAAGAAATATTAGTAGGCCCCTATTTCGGACAGAGTATAATGATGACCTTGCTTCATTCATGATTTATCAGATTTATTTATTAAATCTACTGAATTAACTGAACTTGTCACTGCAGAGAAGATATTCAAACATCTTGTGAAGTCATGACAAGATAGCATCAAAAAGGAGCTCCATTTATGGAAAGCTAAAATAAACAGCAGAGTTTTAGGCATGCTCCCAACCTTGGATGGGAGCATGCCTATGTAGCAATTTGAATACACAACGTATGTATACCATGGGCTGAGTTGGAAAATAACTAAATAAAAATCAAAATCGTTAGACAATGTTGATGTTTTATAATATGCAACGTCAAACAACATTTGGAATCGTTGATTGAACAATTTTATGAATATTTCTTGAATGATAATATTGAGAATTTTTATTTGGGTCCGCAGTCCGTTTGAGTTTGAAATGACTGACCTTGCTGGACAAGAACAAGAGAAATTATTTAATATTTAACGTGACCCTAGTCTTCAAAATCGGTTAAAACAAAAATCACTTTCGTCGTTTTGGCTGTTTGTAGCTTCCGAGTTTCCATTATTGTCTTACAAGGCAGTCACGATTTTGTTGCCTTTCACGGCAACATATTTGTTCCTAATGTGTGAGACAGCATTTTCGACACTTGCTATACACTATAAAGACGAAGATCCACACTTGTCGTTGAAAGTAAGTAAGTAAGCAAACAAAATCTCGTTAATTTCCATAGCGCTTTCAAAAGCGGCGACGCAGCAGCTCCATATTCCTAGGTGCTTAGTGTGTGAAAATGTATGTGCTTGTACAAAATACAACCAAGAATTATTGACAGTTTGTGCAAAACAAAGTAAGCACATCCACCTCATTAACATTCATTATAGTTGATTCAATTTGAGATAATTTTACGAAGTAGCTGATTCTGTAAAGACGTGTCCAATCTATCAGTAATGTCACAACATTTATTCGGTGTTTAAATGTATATTACTATATGATTGTCCGCATCGTAGGAAGTCACCATAGGGCTAGATTTAGTTAGTTAGTTAGTTAGTTAGTTAGTTAGTTAGTTAGTTAGTTAATAAGCCAATTTATATAGCGCTATAGTCACAGCAGGCCAAGATCAAGAGCGCTTTACACATTGCACTTAAATGAGATGCTAAACAAGTGCGTCTTTAGTCTGGTAGCGAACATTTCAAGACTAGTCGCGTTGGTCACAAAGTCGGAGCCGCTAGTCAATTGGTGTTGTGGGAATAGTCTGCCCGTTATTTTAATTAAATATTAACTGTGATATTTATTTGTCAGATAATGTGGTCCGCGAGCTAAGCTTAGAACAAAATTTCCGCGATTTCGAAAAGTTTGGGAACCTCTGCTCTGGGTGACCCGGATGAAATGTGAACCAAAATCTAGCGACAGCAGACTAAGAAGATTTAAACTAAAGTAAGAGGATTTAAGCAACAAACGCTCTCAGTTACGACTTACGATGCATAGGTTCACTGCTCGTGTAATTAACTGTGCACAGTCAATTTTTAGCATATTTTTTGGTCGTCACGTAATTTTCCTCGAAAACGCTTTTCTTTGCCGTATCCATTTGCAGAATGTAAACAATACATGACGTCATTCGATAGACGAATGAAGCGAAGTAAATAAGTAACGTCTGTTTTGAGTTAGCTAGTGTTGCCTATATGGTGAAGACATTTATATCCACGTATTACAACAGTGTTGACCTACTCTGGTTGCATGAGAGAAATAATTTCACCATAGGGACGCCGGATAACGTCGATATTCTCTCGGCCGCGGCGTCGGCGTCGGCGCGCCGATCCTGTATTACCGGCGGCGGCGCGCCGATCCTGTATTACCGGCGGCGTGATGCAAAACGTCGACGGCTACGCGGCCGCCGCGGCGGCGGCGGCGCACAGGTCTAGTATACAGTGGATTGTTGATCTGACAGGCAAAGAGAAGTGGTGCTGATGCTAAGGATGCGAATTTTATAAAATGAGTCGACAGCAGAAGTTTGATATCAATCAATCAATTTTTATGGCGCCACTGTCATAATGCCCAGGGCATCAGCCAATGGCGTACCAAATCCAAATTGAATTAGAGCCAGGTCAATCCGTTTTAGGACCGGATTTGAAAGACGACAAAGTGTTAGTTATACGAAGTGATATTGATAATGAATTCCGAAGCATAGGGCCACACACTGAGAAACAACTAGCGCTAATGACTGCACGAGAATGAGGACGAGCAAATGAAAGTCCTGCCGAATACCTAGTGGAGGGATAAGTCGCGTCTTAAGATAATTGAGTTCGTTATATAACATGGTTTTATATACTAAAAAGACAGATTTTTTATTTAATACGGTGTTTGATAGAAAGCCAAAGTCTATAGCTTGGGATATATGTCTATGTAGGCCTCTTGAGCATTTAGTATTTGTGAGTTTGCATCTTAAATTTCCATGCATGAAATAATTAATAGGAGTCCTCCGCTGTCCCGCACCCAGTGGCGGCTCCATATATGCGGAGGGAGCGGAGGGCCCGTGCCCCAGGCCCGTGCCTGGTTCCCCTGTTGAGACCATATAATTGCTATTCATGCCTATCAACAAATGGTTGGCCCCATGCTTAGAAGCTGCCACCCCAACGGCCCCACTTGCCAAATCCTGGAGCCGCCACTGCCCGCACCCCAGACTCTCTTGAGAGTCTATCATGCAAAACTGGTTACAGAAGCGTACTGTCTCTCCCTTCTTTGCGTAGTGAAAGCAGAGTTAGGCGTACGGTGCACAAATAATAATAATAATAATAATAATAATAATAATAATAATAATAATAATAATAATAATAATAATAATAATAATAATAATAATAATAATAATAATAATAATAATAATAATAATAATAATAATAATAATAATAATATTGAATAATAATAATAATGTGATATTAAGTGGTGTGGAGGCTCAAGTAAGCCTGTGTGAAAACCACTGATGTAACCATCTGCATTCAATAACCTAGTTTATCGAGATAGCCTTTGAATCCGTTTACTGTTTCAACTGTCACTCCCACCTCGTCCAAACTGTTCCATTTGTCTACAACCCTTGCACTAAAAAACTTTTTATTTCTTGGACCAACCCTCTGCTTAAACAATTTGCATTTGTGGTCTCTTGTGCTGCTATAGTGTACCAATGTAAAGAATCGATCATATGGCACATCTACTTTCTCAGTCATTATTTTGTATGTTTCTATCAAATCCCCCCTCTCTCTCTTCTCCTCTCTAATGTTGTCAGTCCACAATATTGAAGTCTTTTTTCGTAGCTTAAATTATGGCACCTATTGACCATCTTCGTTGCTCGTCTTTGCACTTTTTCTAAAAGCTGTATATCTTTTTTCAAGAATGGATTCCATGCCTGGACACAGTATTCTAGATGAGGCCTTACTAACGACTTACAAAGTTTTATGATTATATCTTTGTCTCGACACACTATTGTCCTTTTCATAATTCCCAACATTTGGTTATCCTTTTTGCTGCCTCTATGCATTGGTAAGATGGATTCATACTTCTATGGATGATTACCCCCCGTCTCTTTCTTTTACTGTTGTGGTTAGAACCTCCCCCTAAATAATATTCATTACCATTAGTAGATTTCCCAGCATGCATTACAGAACATTTATCAATATTGAAAAGCATCTGCCAGTCCACCAACCACTGAAACAATTTCCTTAGATTTTCCTTTAAAATTTGAGCATCATCCTCCGAGTCTATATTTCTGCATATCTTTGTATCATCGGCAAACTTTGAAATTTTTTATAGTAATCCGTCATCGATATCCGTTTTATATATAATTATATATATATATATATTAGAAAAAACAATGGCCCAAGCACTGAGCCCTGAGGCACTCCACTAATAACTCTTGCCCATTCTGAATGGCCTCCCCTAATGCCAAACTTCTGTCTTCTTCCCTTCAACCAATTTTGAATCCATCTGAGAATATTCCCCTTTATTTCACAGGACTTCAGTTTGGCAGCCATCCTTATGTGGGGCACTTTATCAAAAGCTTTGGCAAAATCTAAATATATTATGTCTACTGCCTTGCCCTCCTCTAGCTTATCAAAATCCTCCTCCAGAAAGTCCAACAGGTTGGTCAGGCACGAACGCCCCTTTGTAAATCCGTGCTGACTTTCTTTGACAATTGTATGCCTAGTCAAATGTTCCAAAATGCTCTCTTTCAGTGTTTTCCACAACTTTACCGATTAGGCCTACAGAAGTCGGGCTCACTGGTCTGTAATTGCTTGGTTCACTTCGTTTACCCTTATTGAACAGTGGGCTGACTAATGCATCTCTCCAGTCTTTTGGTACTACTCCAGTTCTGAGTGATTCATTGATTATATTATCAAAGCAAGTGCATGTCCTATTTCATTTCGAACCTCGTCAAAAAACTTCGAATGTAAGCCATCTAATCCTGGGCGGCTCTTGTCTGTCTTTAAATTGGTCAAAACCTTGATAACACATTCTTTTGTACACACTATATCTGTTAGCATTTCTTCTTCGTTTCCATCGAACACAATTTTGGCTTCTGGCATAGTATTTGCAGTTTCCTCTGTAAATACTGAACAAAAATAGTTATTTAGAATCTGTGCAGTTTCTACATCGTCTGTTATTGCACATCCTGCGCTGTCCAAGAGGGGACCGACTGTGTCCTTTCGTGTCAACTTTCTATTACAATATTTGTAGAAACTTTTACTGTTCTTTTTTATATTTTTTGCCAACCTGCCTTCAAAATTTGCAATAGCCATCTTGTTAGTAACTGCTGACGCTTTTCTTTTCTGGGTATACTTTTCTTCCAAGATCTTAAGTCTGTCGATTCTGCTCATTTCCTTTACTTCCCAATCTGAGTTTACTAAGTTTTTTCCGCGCTTTGTTTTTCGCCCTTCTTTTCCGTTGCACTTCTCTTGTTATACGAGGAAGTTTGTTATTATTTTCTTCTGTTTGGGTATGGTCAATTCTATGACTTTGGACATACATTTGGTAAATGTGCTCCAGCCTTCCTCTGTGTCTTTTCCTGTTATCTCCCTCTCCAAACTAGAGCTGTACCGATTGCACAATTTGCCGATTGTTCCGATTACCGATTGTTCCGATTGTCAGACAACCGATTGTTTTGCCGATACCGATAGTCTGCCTAAATCTCCAAATCGGGTATTTTTAATGATCATGCACTCAAATAATATACCGTAAAGGTGCAGCGTAAATGCAGTGGAGGCTCTCCCGGGGGGGCAGGGGTGCCCGTGCCCCCTATTGAGTGCCTGACCCCCCAGTACCCCCTGTTGGGACCCTATACTTAATGCTACATATATTAAACAACAAATGGTTGGCCCCCCATGATTAGAAGTTGCCACCCCAACCCCAACCCCACTTGCCAAATTCTAGAGCCGCCACTGCGTAAATGTACATGTCTTCGGACTTCGATATGCAGGTGCAATTCGAGACCTGCCTCAATGCAGACTGTGTGTTTAATCATTAATGAATATGATGTTATCATTAATACTTATTATGTCAAATTTTAGATGTCTCTATTCACATTGTAATCTACAATTTTATATCCGAAGTTATGATTATGAAATTATTCATTCATTCAAATTTAAAACCACTATAGTGCTGTTCAAATGCACCTCGTCCGTTGTTTCGACATTTGTATTTTTAGGCACATATTTTATTTATTATTTGATGCAAAAATATATGTAACATATATGATCCTTATTAAGCTGCTATAACTGTATGCACTAATGTATAAATTGAAATTCGTATTAGATCGGTCGACAACGTGCGAGTTTAAAATCAAAGTGGCAGCCCCATCCACTGTCACGTAAGCCCATCTTGATTGACGTACGTCTCCGCCAGAAAGACGCTAATGTTGAAACTTGAAACATCGACACGGGCAGTTAGCTTTTGAGACTAGTAGGTTGTAACAAGCTAAACTACACTAATATTCTAATCATCTAGTGCGTCTGAGTAATGACGACGAAGTCAGATAAGATCATCGGACCTAATCGTCTCCGACCGAGGGTGAAGAGATGCCGACGAAGTGAGATCGGACACTAATTGTCTCTTAGTCTCCGACTGATGGTTAACAGATGTCATATCTGGCAATCTGGTCTGACATTAACTGCCCCCGACCGACTGTCGAATGAAGGATTCAAGATAAGCCGCCCTCCCTCGTCCCTTCCTCCGTCGACAGTTCTACGAGCTCACAGCCGCCACCGACTCCCCAGATATCGCCAGCACCACCCCAAAGGAAGTGACCAAGGAGTCTAGACTCCCAGAGGGCGGCACTCACCAGTCACCACTCACTCGGGCCTTCGGCACCCAGAAAAAAATAATCGGCAGCCCATAACCGATTGTTCCGATTGCCCTAATAATCGGCCCGAATACGAATATTAACGATTAATCGGTATCGGTGCCGGATTGGCGCCCGATTACCGATTGTTCCGATTGTCCTAATAATCGGCCCGATTGTGAATGTTCCCGATTAATCGGTACAGCTCTACTCCAAACCCATTTATATAATCATCTTCCTTGCCAGGTCATATTCTCTCATAAAAAGTGACGTCTTTCTAGAAACTGCTTTTGTTGACCTATCCCAAAGTTAATAGTAAAACTGACCAAATGTGAGAACCGACGTACGCTTGTTTCCGTGAGAACTAGGACTTCTGCGCAAAAATGGAATGTCATTTTCCTCATTTTTTATCCAGCTTTTGCCTATACTTCCATTACAGCAACTTAGTTCTGAATGTGCAAAACCTCGTTGGCTTAAAGGATCACTTAATTCATCGCTTTCTGACAACCCCAAATCCTCCACAGTACACACCACGACGCAGGTAATTGATCCAGCATCTTTTCTGTATGTCCGAGGGTGTTGAAGTACGTGGACAAAACAAACTAGACTTGTATATACACTGTGTCCACAAATAACTGTCCCTAAACTTTTTGTAATAAGAGGCGTAAACCTGAATGGAATTACATCAAATTTTATCTGCATGTACTCGCATCTGTTTCTGATAAGGACGCTACATTTCACTTGAATCAACCAAGCCGTTTTAGAAATTGAACCTTCTTCCCAAAGCGGTAAAACTTTCATTTTCATAGACCCTGGTATAAGGATCATTGGCGAGTACTAGCGAAACACGCTGCTCCAAGAGCATCTCCTGCCGGTCATTTGCTCTGTGATCGGACAATTCTTCACCTGCCAGCAGGACAACGCACCAACCCACCATGCTCGTGATACGGTTGCACTGCTGGCACTGAAACACCAGACTTCACTGGTCCAGCTCATTGGCCGCCGAATAGTTCAATCTCAATCCTGTGGATTACGAAATTTGGGGGATTTTGCAGGAGCGCGTCTACCGTGAGGCTGCCAGATTCAGAACACTGATCATCTGAATAAGCGTCTCATTGAGGAGTGGCGCCATTTTTTTAATCAAGGTATAAAAGGTATATGCAAGGTATATTTGATGATAGACAGAGCTGTAATTCCGTGGTGGGATCGACTGTGCAAATGCATCCGAGCAAAAGGAGGACACGTTGAATATCTCATTTGAACGCCTATTGCCCGAATCGACGTAAACGAAAAGGCAACTGGAATATTTGGGTGACGTCATTTAGAACTTAATTTCCTAGACATCTGGCACCATATTCACACGAAACTCTTCAGTTTTGCCAGCAATAGGTGCCTGTTTTAGCATGTAAAATTCTATATTATTCTATGCAGGTTTAGGCCTGTTATTGCAAACAGTTTAGGGTGGACACAGTGTAATGAACACCTTCAGCTAAATGCGCGCCGACAAATGTGCGTCCAACAAAACCGCGTATTTCGACCAAAAGCTGCAATTTTAAAATTGCGCTTTAAATAACCAATTATCCGTGCTTTTGTTAGACCAGTACGATGACTTGGACATGGCTAGACGTGTTTTAAAAATGCGCTATAAATCGAAAATTCTCCTGCGTGTCGACTGTCCACCTCATTCCTTGACGCATAGCGCTATCCACTGTAATTCTAGAATCTAGACAACGCTATCTCCTTCTAATTCCGCGACCACGTCTCGCTCGCTCTCCGCCCTACCCTTGCTGTGGCTCGGGGGTGCCATTCAACCAGCGGATACAGAATTTTAGTCTTTTTAATTCAGAAAACTGTTCGCTCCACCCCGGTGAGTAAATTTAAGTCGTCGCGTTAATGTCGGCTCGTTTTTGTTGGTGCGCTAATGTTTAGCGAGCATTTTACATCCATTGCAAACACATACGTTAAATTTACGTTAAATCACAATAAACCGACAATAGACTGACAAAATGATAACACGCGATTTAATCGCATGATGTGTGACAATAGCACTTCCGGTAGCGCCATTTTGGCTGCTCGCACGTGTCTGTACGTGCTTCGGAATATCGCCGTTCTTAGCGGTTTGACGGACGTCTTGCGCTAATTTCCTTGCGCTAATCGCGTGGATTGTCGCCTAGGTGTCGTCTTCGAAGCGGTCGGCGATCGTCTTTGCGTTTTCTCTGCGCTGAACGCATCGGATTTATGTCGCCCGTGTTGGTGTGGTTGGCCCGCCATTTTTTCTAAGCCACTAGCCCGTCGACGTAGTCTACAGGTTATAAAGGGCAAAGACTGTTCCGGTTCACGCGCAGAATTCCATCTTCAGTCGGTTCCCGTCAAGTTCAGTGATGGATTACTGTCGCAGATGATCGCCCTCAAGGATTCGCCGCCTGATTTACGCCACGCGGAGAATTGTTCTCAGCATACATGCAGTCCTTTCTGCGTTTCGCTGACTTTTCGACGGAACGTCTTCTTGCGGAAGACCGCCTTCTGAAGGGCTCACTACCCGATTTTGACACGGCAGCTACTTCTTTCGTGCCATCCGATCGGATTTTCCCCGCTTCATTGCTGATTGGTCAGCGTTGTTGACAGCGCCTTTGACTTTGGACTTCATTCTACAACGGCGCTATAGACGTTGTCCAGTACCATAACCATAACCATAAACAAACTCATTAGGAATTTATGACAAACTTTTGTGGACTGCTTTAAAATCAAGCAAGCACAAGATTTGGTGAAGCAAAGTCCTTCTCGAACTAACCTTAGAGCGCCTAGGGGGGCGCTGATCTACGTTTCAAGGTCCTCAGTCAGGCGACTGTTGCAGGTTACATGATACGTGGCCAATGTTCTCATGCAATGCGCCTGTTTCCTCCGTGGATTTAACCGCTACTCAGTTGCCAAGCCATCTGGCGAATGAAGGCTGAGTCGACTTTAGGGCTCCTGCGGATCTCGAACCCGCGACCTACTGCTCCATCGTCCAACACTGTTACCACGCTGCTAACTTCCCGCCCTATGATCTGGTAATTAATTATTATTTGTAGTAGGAAGTAGTGACGCGGACTAGAGGCATTCGAACTTTGATACGTTTGACTTTGCTTTAAATTGTAAATGTTACTATGCTGGGAAAATTTCTAGTGTTACTCGCTAATTATGACGACCTAATCTGGAGCATATCGGCGTGCTTTCGTTTGGTTGGAATTTATATTGCTTTATACTTTAAGTTTAAACTTTGTAATCGTCGACTCCATTACCGTTTCAGTCAGTACTTGATTAGTTACTGCAGGCCATTGCTTTTTCGGGCGGGAAGTTAGCATAGTAGTAACAACGTAGGGCAATAGAGCAGAAGGTCGCAGGTTCGAGTTTCTCAGGATCCCTAAAGTCGACTTCATTGGCCAAATGGCGGCGACAACAGAGCAGCGGTTTAATCGCAGCGTGAACAGGCGCATAAAAAGAGAACACTGGCCCCGTTTCAGGTGACTTGCACCAGTCACCTGGCTGATTGAAACGGAGATCAGCGCCGCTCCTATGAGCTTTGAGGTTTGCCTGGAGTGATCAGGAATAACTTTACTACTTACTTATTGTTTTTTCTAGAATAGTAATTGACTTCTTGTCTTGTCTTTTCTTTAACCAACACTTCGCTCCGAAGTGACATTCTTCCAAGTGTTACGGTCTTCTGCTCCTCTTGTCGCCTGCTGACTCCTGTCCATTCTTTGATGTTGTCTTCCCACTTTTTTCTTGATCTACCTCTTTCTTGTGATCCTGGCATTGTACCTTGTATTATTTATTTCTCTAGAGTCCTGCTTTCTTTGCACAATATGTCTTCAGTAATCCTGTATTCTTTTTCTTATTCTGTTTCCAGTAGGGTTCTTTGCACCCCTGCTTTATCCATTAGCCATTCATTCGTTTTATTTGCTTTCCTATAAACTTTCATTAATTTTGCCTTTGGCCTTTCATTCAAATGCCTGTATGCGCTGTTCATCTTCTTTCATTATTGTCCAGCTTTCGCAGCCGTATGTAGCAACCCGGCCACGCCAGTGATCTGAGTCGTCGAACATTGGTGCTCACCGGAATCCTGCGGCTTGTTCATATCCTGTTTAGTGATGCTCCTGCCGTTCGTACTTTTTGAAATCTGCTTCTTATTTCAGCTTTGCTCGAAGTGTCGTCTGATATGATAGACCCTAGGTACGGGATGTGGTGACCTTTTCCAATATTATATCCTAAATTTTTATGGTGCACTTATTGTCTTTTAGTGCTTTTAGACTTTTTAGTGCTTTTGTCTTAGCAATATTGATCATGATATTATATTTTCTGCACGAGCAGTAAGGCATGAGGAGCTGTGGTTAAGTATGATAGAGATGGGATTTCCACCACATCTAATACAGCTGCTGACCAGACTGTATAACAAACAGAAAGCAAAAGTTAAGGTGGTTGGAACGATGTAAAATTGGCTGAAGGTAAAAAAAGTTAGACAGGCTGTTTTATCGCCGTACCTGTTTAAAACCATGGCAGAAAAGGCAATGAGAGAAGCACTGGACGGTTTCATGAGTGGCATAAAAATAGGAGGGAGAATGCTGTAAAATTTAAGGTACGCAGATGACATCATACTCATCCATCGGAGGCTGAACTGCAGAATTGCAAGTTCGTGTGTCCAGGGTGGACTTAATAGACAGAAAATTGACTTCTACATACTAACAATCGGCTGGCACTATTCATCTTGTGCTGAGCTCGCGAGTTTCTGCACGAGCCGAAGTGTCATTTTCTTTAATTTCTACATGTACATCTTTTTAACTGCAGTGATCTTCTGCGCCTTGCCTACACTCGGCAGGGATGTACATCAGAGATGTAGCAAGTACACAATGCTTCAAGTACAAGTACAAGTACCTGGCCTCCGAGTACAAGTACAAGTACCTGGCCTCCAAGTACTAGTACAAGCACAAGTACAAGTACTGAAGCCTCAAGTACAAGTACCGAACCTCGAGTACAAATACAAGTACCGATCCTCATAGCCAAATACAAACAGCAAGTAGGCCTACACTTTATTAACTATATATTATGTTAAATATCGCCTATAAAAACGATAGCAGTAGAATGTCAAAGGCAGACCTAACATTTAAAGTATTGCATTAAAACTAATCCATTTAAAATTATTGCATTAGAACTAATCCACATAATTAATCCTATTGTCGGCGGCAGCAGCGATAGCAGCAAAAACTTTCCTGCTGAATAATCAACAAACTAGCTACCTATTGCAGCGCAACTAACACATCAGCAACTAGAAAACATATACTAAGAAAAGTTCTAACACGAAATAGACATGTAAAGACTATAGCAATAGCATAAAAAACACACTCAGGTAACTATGAGTAAGGAAAGCTACTAAATATCTGTCAAAAAGGAAATGAGCGGAAATTCTAGGATAAACTAACTGTAACACAGCTCTGTAACACGCTCTGACAGTTATCAATTTAAATCCGAAAACAAGTTACGTCAATTACGGGCGCAGGGGAGACGGCGCCTAGCCAAAAAGGAGAGAAAAAATGCGTCACATACAAAAACGTGTATATGTGCCAACAAAGAAAGTTACGTTCTGCAACCGTCGCCCTCCAATAGGTGTGTATGTGTGTGTATGTGTCTGTGTGTGTGTGTTTGTTTGTGTTTGTGTGGAGAGATAAGTCAGATATGCGAGAAATGTCGCAGTCTACATCATCATCATCATCCAGCTCCATGGGTGCTGTACCCGTAGGTGTCGGCAGCCTGAATCACAATTTGTTTCCATCTTTCTCGGTCCTGTGTCGCTCTGATCAGTGTTTGCAGCTCCGCGTTCCCCCATTCTTCGATGTCATCCAGCCATTCTCTTCTTGGTCTCCCTCTTCGATTTTCTCCCTCCATTGTTCCCAGCATTATCTTCTTCACCAGTCTATTGTCTTTCATCCTGCATATGTGCCCAAAAAAGTTCATTTTTCTCCTTATTATTATCTGCACAATGTTCGTTTTATTCCTAATTCTTTCTCGTACCATTGTGTTCTTTATTTTCTGTTGCCATCTGATGTTCAAGATTCTTCTATAGCATTTCATTTCAAAGGCTAGTAGTCGGTCTTTGTCCCTCTTCTTTATGGTCCAGGTTTCCGATGCATATAGTAATACACTAAAAATGCACGTTCTTAGTATTTCCAGTTTTGTCTCCACTTTCATGACCTTACTTTTCCATATTTCCTCCAATAGGTGTGTATGTGTGTGTATGTGTCTGTGTGTGTGTGTTTGTTTTTACCCGGGCTTGGGACCGGCACAGGCAAGCCTGTGGCAGAGTTCGCAGTCTACATAGCCATATTTAAAAATCCAAATGGCGCCAATTAACACAAAAGGCGACTTATTAGTTTTCTTATTACATGGCGTTTTGTCGCTCTCTTCTGTAGGTTATAACATTTATATTTGCAATTTGCTGACCATTTAAAAACGTCCCTTCTATGATCTATCATTGTTATGTCATCATGTATCGAAGTGGCCTGCCACTTGGTCCGTCATTTTCCAGTCCTGCATTTTCAGGCCATGCCACTTGGTCCGTCGTTTTCCAGTCCTGCATCTTCATGCCCTGCCACTTGGTCCGTCATTTTCCTGTCCTGCAATTTCAGGCCGTGCCACTTGGTCCTTCATTTTCCAGTCCTGCATTTTCATGCCCTGCCACTTGGTCCGTCAGTTTCCAGTCCTGCATTTTCAAGCCATACCACTTGGTCCGTCATTTTCCCGTCCTGCATTTTCAGGCCATGCCACTTGGTCCGTAATTTTCCAGTCCTGCATTTTCCCGTCCGGCATTTTCAGTCGACCCGTTTGTCGGCCGGGCAAAGCCAATGTTAAGGATTTTAATATGAATTGCATAGTTCAGACAGCAGAAACAACTCCGGAGAATCCTTCCCAGACTGGTGACACAGAGGAGTCGAGCACGCCATCTGCAAGTATTTTTACAGTAATTGAGTGAGTAAATTTTTGGCATTATGTCATTAGGTGGTCTTGGTCTTGGTCTCGATGGTAGTGGTCGCGGTCTTGTCTTGGCCTCGGAACTGCTGGTCTTGACTACATCTCTGGCACTCGGAAATTAAGACAGTTTCGGACGGTTTTTGTTTCACAACGATACTATAGCACTATTAGGCTTAATCTAGAGTTAAATCACTTCTCTGTCTGATTTTTTCATTGCATGCCTTGCTGTTTTCCCACTCCCACTTTGACTGATATCTGAAATTGACCTTGCCCGGTTCACCACTAAGCTTCGGCTATAGCTATTTAAAAGGTAGATTAAGTGCCTGGGAATAAGCAGCTACTACGGTACCTGCCTGAAAGCGCATATAGACTAGCGAGATTTTTTACTTACTTATTTGTCATGTATAGAACATGACGAACGTGTTGTTATGTTCTGCCGTAGCGATCGTGTCGACTTGTCTGGTATATCTGTGATATCTGTGATATCACTATCTGTGATAGTGTGCAACTGTGCATGTGGATTTTATTATACTACTGTACACAGTGCCCACTTCCGTCTTACTAGTTCAAGTAACTAAGAAAGTCGTTGTAATTCATATCGTTTGTCAGCTTGTATGTACGAATACTGTATTTAAACAGCTCTATATCATTTGAAAGTCATAATTCGTTTAGGGTTGATGAGCCCTGAGGTCAATAGTATCCAGGGCCTCACTTTCTCCCTTTGTTGTCCAGTACGCCAAAGGTTCTGTACTGTGTGTGTGTGTGTGTGTGTGTGTGTGTGTGTACCTTAACTTAAGATTGCGATCTTAGAATCTCACGTGATTATCAGCTCTTGAACGTAATCGCTTTCTAACTCAAAAATTGCGTAGTCTATTTGTCATGTACTTTGTGAGTACTTGTAGGCTGTATCTTACAGTATGTCACACATAGCTTCGAGCATAATGCTAAGAACTCAGGCATGCGCGTACGATTGGTACTTGTAACTCAAATACTCGTCCGCTGTACCTATGCACGAAACTTAGGCCTATACCGCAGGCGCTTAGCTTTTGTGGTAAGTATGGGCATTTATTTCTCTTGACTGTACGGTAAGTCCAGGGTGTGCCAATAAATCCCGGTCGATTTTGAAGCGATGTAACTTTCTTAATATTTAAGGACGAAGGAAATAAAAATACGAAAGTTTGAGAAGATTTAACCGAGAAGTCGAAAAATCTAACGTCATTAACATTGCTCTAACACATGACGAAGATAAACGGTCAACAACAGGTAGACCCGAAATTGACGTCATTAAAGCATTAACGTATACGATGCATCAAGCTTAAAACAAAGTTTGCTACAGCTGTACAGACTACGGAAGGTAGTCTTAGTCCAAACGATGTTCAATGTGCCCCCTTTAGCCCTAATAACCACTAAAATTCTGCCCAACCGCAACAAAAGATTCGCGACGTGGATCATATGAAAGAAGTGTTAACATGTTGTTGGGATCAGACCTGACAGGATATGATAGACAAAGCGATTGACCAGTGGTTGACTACTGGTTATTCGGACTAAAGAGGGACACATTGAACATCGTCTCTTTGGAGTTCTTTTTGACGAGACACTCGCTTGTCGGACATTTGGACAACGTCATTCGTACCTGTTTCTTTCAGCTGCGAAGGATCAGGGAGATCCGTCGATACCTGCCGGTGCCTGTCGTCATCAATCTCGTCCGTGCCCTCGTCTTAGCACGAGTAGATTATTGTAATAGCGTTCTGCTCGGACTTCCTGCCAACCAACTAAATCGTCTTCAGTCGGTGCTAAACGTCTAAGATCGTCTGATCTTTGGCTCGAGTTGGAACGAGCACGTGACACCGTTTCTACGCGATAATCTTCACTGGCTCAGGATCCCGGAGCGCATAGCCTTCAAGCGTTGTTGGCTAACATTTCGGGCGCTGTATGACCCCTTTTGTCCCAGCTACTTATCGGGCCTGGTCATCAAGTCTACGGCGGCCGACCGGCGATCGCGGCTTCGCTCTAGCAACTGTCGTTCCTCCTCCGTCCAAGACGGCTGTCTTCGGTGACAGATACTTCCGGAGGGGCAATCCGAGTCTGTGGAACTCTCTGCCGAAGAACGTGACAATTGTGACTTCCCCTGATCTGTTTATCAAGTGCCTTAAGACGCATATGCTTAATATCTCTTATAGTGTTCATTGTTAAGCGCTTTTGACTTTAGTCTTCACTATGCTTACTGCGCTCTATAAATTGTCTTAATAATAATAATAATAATAATAATAATAATAATAATAATAATAATAATAATAATAATAATAATAATAATAATAATAATAATAATAATAATAATAATAATAATAATAATAATCGTTTGGACTAAGACTACCTTCCGTAGTCTGTAGCAAGCTTTGTTTTAAGCGATTACGTGACGCATCGTATGCTAATGTTTTAATGACGTCAATTTCGGGTCTACCTGTTTGTTACCGTTTTTCTTCGTCATGTGTTAGAGCAATTTTAATTACGTTAAATTTGTCGAATTCTCGAGTAAATCTTCTCAACTTTCGTACCTTTATTTCCTTCGTACCTTTCAGTGATTTTAAGGTACGAACTATTCCAAAAGATAAAACTATAGAACCGCACGAAACAGGGTCAATTGCGTGAAGAAAGTTACATCGCTTTAAAATCGAACGGAATTTATTGGCACACCCTGTATATAGTACGTTCTCAGTTGAAGAGCTTTTTTAGTACATACGATCTCGCTTGTATGCGCGATATTTATCTATTCTTTTGTAGGTACACCTTTTTACTCTCTTGACCGTATGTTTTCTGTTCTCAGTCTGCTGTAGGCTATGTAAATCTCTTTGACTCATGGGTGTACCCTACTCTTATGGTGACTTTGTACATAAATGCGACACTTTTATTAACCATTCATTTACACATGCAATTGACCCTGTTTCGTGCGGTTCTAGTTTTATATTTTGGAATAGTCAGTACCTTAAAATCGCTGAATTTAGCACAATTCGAACCTCTATTTATAGAAGACTCTCCCCATTAGTGTTGATCTGCTCGGAAAGGCCACCAGACCGCCACAACATTCCTATTAATCCGATTAGTCACTAGAGGCAAGGGCCGCATTAAGCTTTTGTAGGCCCGTTTTACAAATAAATTAATAGGCTTCCGACGTATGAAAGAATAATATGAATATATTTCCAATCGTTGAAATAACGCTTTTAGCAAAAAGATAAATGTTAAAATAAAACTAATTACATTATTATTATTATTATTATTATTATTATTATTATTATTTGTTGTTCCATCCGACAGACGTGTCCGAAGTATCGTTCATCCGGATTTTATCAACGTTATCTTCCTTGATTCAACGTCATCTTTTATGTCATCATACCATAGCTTTCCAAAGACCTCATCAACAAATTACAATCTACAATCTATTAAAAACGAGCCCGAGCGGTAACTAAATGTCCAAAGTTCTGCTATATCTCACCTATACTAAAGTCAATGCACTGGCTCGAATTGACGAACGCATCCAGTACAAAATAATGACGATGACATATTTCATTTTATTCATCAAAACCTGTCTACCTGCGAAAACTCTTAACGCCTCATCCTCCTGGACCTACACACGATCGTCATCTCATCTCACATTCTCACGCCCGTTGAATCAACCAAATTCCTCAAATCCTCTGTCACTCTGGCAATCATTGCATATAATCGTAGGCTACATAAGAACAAAGATACTGCTCTCCCAAACAACATTCCTTTGTCTTTTTTACCTGATACATTTCTTATGCACTTTTCTGATAAAATTGCTGAAATTTTGAGAAAAATTTTGATTGTTGCTTCAACTGACTGTTCTCTTCCTCGCTCACATCCACCTGTGTTTAGGTCCTTTCGAACTATAACTTTTTCTGATCTTAAAACATTGATTTTGCATATCCGCCTACTCATTGTTCTCTTGACATACTACCAAATTACATACTCAAAAAATGATTTGATGTTTTTGACCCAGTTATTCTGAGTCTGATAAATCTTTCACTAACAGAAGGTTGCTTTCCGTCTTCTTTAGCTAATGCCATGGTCCAACCTCTACTAATGCACTAGTGCACCTCTACTACTCTGCCTAAATGACTTAGCAAATTACCGGCCTACATCCAGTTTTAACGTTTTGTCAAAGATTCTCGAGAGAGTGGTAGCAAGCATATTCACGCCCATCTGTCTTCAAATGACCTTTTCCTGACCTGATCATTTGACTGAAACTGATCTGCTCTCTGTCCACGATCATATCATAAGTGCAATGGAAGACGGCAAGGTCACCGCATTAATACTTCTTGATCTATCAGCAGCTTTTGATACTGTGTATCATTCCATCCTCTTGCACCGTTTCCAGCACTGATTTGGTCTATCTGATTCAGCACTGCACTGGTTCATTACCTATTTGAGTCCTCGCACTCAGTCTGTATGCACAAATGGTACTTTTCATCATTAGCCTATTTGAATTGTGGGGTCCCCAGGACTCAGTTCTTGGACCTCTCTTGTTCACTTTATATACGACTCCTCTTGGCTAATTACTGTCAGACCATCGCACATCTTAAAGAGCTGCGATTACCACCTATATGCAGGTGATACTCGGGGTCTTATTTCATTTGGTAAGTCTTCATTAGAATCTTCATTGGAAACCCTTTCTCGGGCAGTTTCTCATATTCAGTTCCGGATGGATCATGGATTCAAATAAATTGCTTTTAAACCTGACTAAAACTTAATTATTGCTTGTAGGCACAAAGCCCCAGCTCAAGAAATTTTTCTTTATCAACTCTATTAAACTTGGGGTACTCGACTATTCCTCTAAGCACTTCTACACGGGATCTAGTAGTAATTCTTGATTCCACACTTTCTTTCACAAATCATACAATAGCTCTGTAAAGTAGTTACTGTAAAGTAGCTCACTACCGCCTTCGTGATTTACATCGTTCTAGGAAATTTCGTAATAAAAATACATTAATGCTCGGCAAATGCCTTAGTGTCCAGCCGTCTTGATTGCTATAGCTCTCTTCTCTTTGGTATTTCTTAATCCAACCTGGCTAAATTCCAACGAATTTAGAATTCACTGGGTCGGGTAGTTTTAAAAAAAAACCAAACGTGAGCACATAGCCCCAGTTCGTAAGGGTCTCCACTGGCTTCCAATTAAAGAAAGGATAGACTTAAAAATCTGTCTCCTCCACGACAAGGAGCCTAGTTACCTCCTTTCAAAACTTCCTGTGCAAACAAATAATCGACCAGTTCCTTATCTGCAATAGTTCTCTCCTCTCTCATACTCGAACAGTTCTAAGTACTCATGCTTTCTTAGCGGCCACCTTCAAACTCTGGAACTCATTGCCTTAGCATGTCCGCAGTGAAAATTCATTACAGATGTTTCGAATAAGATTAAAACCCCATCTTTTTGACTTTGCTTATCCACCATAGACTGTCACCCGTTTGCCCAGCCGGATACCCTGGATTTGACCTGGATCTTAAATGATTTTTATTTCGTGTGCCATCGGCTGATGCTCCTGTGCATTATGAAGTGGCGCTATATAAATTCATTATTAGATTAGATTAGAAGATTAGATTGCTATTATTAGAAGATTAGATTATTATTAGAAAATTATATTAGAATCAATTCTAAAAATCTGCAACCGCGCTTTTTCATATACAAAATCAGAACTTTGGAACTCAATTCTTGCTTCCCTCCGCAGCTTACGCCATGGTCAAACAACAAGCTTTAATTCCCCCTTTTTCATTCACTACCTCCGCAAGCCTTCTAGTCTAAACTTAAAACCTTTCTATTCATATTCGCTAGGGGACTGTTTCTGTTAAGTCTAGTCTTTTTCATCAGCTCTATATTTTTATTTTGGTTCTATTTGTTTAGTTGTCTTTTCTCCAGCGATTTTCGTCCTTCCCGTCGTTTGGAGTCCTGTTGATATTCTTGAATGACCATCTTCTTGCTGACTGCCATCGCTCTCAGTCGGTGTCAAATATATATGAATAACTGAAATAACTCAGATAGAAACATCATCGTCATAACTACAGGCGGTCAGAAGTTTAACAGCCAAAGACTTGATCTCTGAAGTGCTGTTTTCCAATTTATATCCATTCACCTTAATATTCATGGATTTGTACTTCCATTTGTTGTTTCCACCGCCTTTGTTTTTCCTTCATTTATTTGTCATCCAAATTTGAGTGTAGCTTCTAGCGCGATATAACTCGTTAAACGGCTGACTAAACTTAATTCGATGTTACTGATGATGAGCAATGGTAGTGTAGAACCTGGAATTTGCTAAAGTGCGTGTTCGTGTCCAAATCTATTAGACAGAAGAAGTGAGTACGAAAAATTGTAGGGTCGCAACAGAAATTGCTCTCTTAACCAGTTATAGTTAGCCCCAGTGTTGTACTAATAATTATTTTTGTGGATTTAGTCACACACCGACAGTGTTGGGTAAGTTACTTTTTATTTGCATCTAGTTACTATGATTACTATTTAAAAGGTTACTATGTAAAAGAGTAACTAGATACAATTATAAGATGTTTTTCAACACATTAACTATTTAACGTTGCAGTTACTTGTGAAGTACAGTAGCTAGTTACAGTTACAGTTACTTGTAGTTTAAAATACACTACAAAGTTCACAGTATAGACACTACCGTTAATACCGTTACAGTGGTTCTCACACAGGGCAGACCCTACTGAACCACTTTAAACCTTGTTATATTATTATATTATTATTATTATAATACCAATTGTGGAAAAGCAGTTCTTACACGTACAGTTCCATTTCGTTTGTTTTGTGGCTCAACTGTAGTAAAAAGAGCACAAGTAGTTGAATAAAACAAGCAGATGATAAAGTTGATACAAATACAGAAACTATTATTAATAAATGTAGAAGACTTTGGTGCCACGAAGTGCCAAGTTGTTGGCCAGCGAGAAAATTAGCAAGCTAATGCAGTTTAATACCGTAGAAATTGCAATCAGAAGCTGCAAAAACTGTGAAAATTATAGGGTGAAGCTAATAACAGGTTACAGCTAACAAGTAACAAGCTTTAAAAACTTGACTTAAAAAGCTATTGGATCTTAACAAATGCTGCTGCTGAAAGTGTTCGTTTTCCATCTTATTACGTCTAGGGGTCAGAATCTGACCTACCTCTTAAACTAAATAAGCGCTCTACTGGTGCACTAGATGGTAGGCCTAATGTTGTATTGCAATTCATGAAAAATTGCTTAATCAATGACACTTTATTCAGGCTTTTGAAATCTGTTGATGGATCAATCAGATACAACTCTACTTGAGCTGTTGCATCTGTGTTTATCAACTTGGGCTCATCAAATTCAAAGAAATTATCCTCCATTGAACTACTCTACTCCGGAGTATTATGCCCAGGCTGTGATACCTCTGGTGTAGAAGCTGTTAAATGTAGCGAATAGCTATGTCAAGAAAGAACTGACCGCGAAATGATTATTAGAAAGAAACATAGATCTACGCTATTGGCGAATGGCGAACCTGAGGCCCCCAATGCACGTGCCCAGCGCTATAGGTTTTCGATTTAGAATCTATGGCTTTGCGCGTTATCGTCTTGACGCGCTGCTGCTTGCTTCTAATCAAAATTCTATTAGAAATATATAAAAAATAACTTGCAAAGTAACTATACAATTTCCGTTGCAGTTCATCAATTAAGTATCTAGTTGCAGATACTAGTTACATTTTAAAATGTATCTAGTTGCAGTTACTGATTTGGTAACTAAGTGACAGTAACTTTGTTATAGTAACTCGTTACTCCCCAACACTGCACAGTGCACACCCATAAACTTTACTACAAATTTATCAAGACAATTATTGGTTTCTGTTTTGGATATCAAAATATCTCAATTTCTAATCAAATGGAAGAACCTTTTGTGTGTATGAATGGGCGACGGCTCTCTGAAGAGTTATACGGATACATAAAGAACAAAACAAGAAACATTTATCTTACTTTCTTATTCATCTCCTGATTAAGGATATTCCATAGATTCGACGACAGTGAAAATGTTTGATTTTAAAACGACATGATTTGTAGTGCTGTTACGGTTTCACCGTGCAATCTCGGTCGGTTTCGGTTCGGGTTTTACCGAAAAACCGCGGTTTCGGTTCGGTTCGGGTTTTTAACCCTAGTGTAGGGTTAGCCTAACCCTAACCCTAGGGTTAGCGTTAGGTTAACCCTAACCCTATGACCTCTTTTTGCTTGCAGGGATTTTGGAGACGATAAATTATACAGTTATGACCTCTTTTGCATGTCAGGGTTTTTCGAGAGGAACAAATACAAGGATGGCCTTTTGTACTTTAATAAGAAATAAAAAATAAAATGACGTTACGCTATTTTTGAAAATGGGGGAGGGTCGGCCCGTTGTGATGTCATATTTTAGGGGGTTCGACGTTTAGTGACGTCGCGTGACGTAGGGGGGTCAAAAAAGTGACAAATTCGCGTGACGTCATTTATGGACGGCCCTTTAATTAAGTCACCTTCTCTTTTCAGTTGATGCAATTGCCAATATAGGCCTAATTTTAAACTCGCATGATTTAAAGTGGCTTAGGAGGCATTGCTGCATGTGTGAAAGCCACTAGGGGCACTAACAGGGCTTGAACCCGCTCCGTTAGCCTCAGGGATATTTCTAAGATTGTGGATTTGGAAATGTCTACCTCAATTTTGAGGGTGTCCGGAGCTAATTGGTATTCCACACTAAACTGGCACTGCGCGACACTACTAATGCAGCCATTTTTAAATTATTTTTACTGATTTCAATAATTACGTCTCATCATAGAGACACACCGGGACAGTCCCGGTTTAAGTGACATGTCCCTGTGTCCCGAAAGACACGCTCGGGACACAGAAATGTCCAGGTTTAAAAAATGTGTCCCGAAAATGAGCCCGTTCTATAAAATGTTGTCAATGTGACACACTGACAATGTTTTACGTACTTTCCTCAATTTAATATTACCAGAACTCCGGGTAGGTTACATAAGTATGATTTCATTATAATTTTTAATAGCTAATGACTTTCTTACTTACTTAATTAATGTATTTGTAATTGGAAGCGGCGTTGGGATCATTCACAAAATATCGGCGCATTGGACTGGATCATGCTGGCGAAAGCAATCTCCTGGGAAGAAATTGAAACAAGTTCAAACCTGGTTGTTAGAATTTCGGTCAAAGCCACTTTGCGTTCCAATGACCCCTAGATGTTTCACAAGGTTCAGCGCTGGTATCAATAAATTGTTCAGTCAATTAGCTATGTGCGTCAAGAACTATGTTACAGGGTTAGGGTTAGATTACATATATAATATATACAATATAATAAGGTTTAAAGTGGTTCAGTAGGGACTGCCCTGTGTGAGTACCACATGTCAGACTATTGCTCAGTGGAAATCGGAAGAGAAAAGACGTAGGAAACAGATGGGTTGACTCGGTTGAGGTGTTTAAGCATTTCACAAAGAACAATATTGACTTTGGTGAAACTCTTTAGATTACCTTGCACAATGCTCCAGTGGAACGTGTATTCAGTCTTATGAATGATTTGTGGACGGAAGAAAACAGTCAAGTAAAGGCCGAGGCAGTTAGGGTGAAGTTTGGTGAAAGTCAATTTGGGTTTGAGCTGTGCCGAGTTTCATCAACAAATCAGAAACAATCATAAACTTCTTAATTGTGTGCGCAGCAGCGAGAAATACAAATACAAATGGCACAAACTGAAACACACTACAGTTGCAATAGCCACCCTGCTAAGTATGTCACAGTTAGATTGATTAGTTGATTAATGTCCACTATATTGTTTGACAATTATCATTTACAGTATTGTACCAGCTGTTATGAGCTCTATACGTTGTCTCACTGACTTTGTTTGCGTTCACTTATACTACCTGTTCTACTTGTAATAAGCCTGGAATGCTATTTCGTCAGCTCGTTTTTTATATTCCCCGGGCGTGCCGGTCTGGCCTGAAAATAATATGGTAACCTTGTTTTGAAATGTTTGGGGGAGAAGGTTTGTCTGCCCAAAAACCTTGACAAGCAAAAAAAGGTCACCCTGATTTGAGATTAGAGGTTTTTCCTCGGGAAGTGGTGAAAAAAGTCGTCACATCCTTCCTCATCTTTCTTCCTATGTAATGGCTCTTCTGAATATGGTCATATCCTTATGTCCTTATGTTTTCCCCCTCTTCTAAATAAAAAAGCCCCCTCTCGTCACACATTTTTTGGAGGGGGATTTCCATCCCCAATGCAACATATAGAAATTTTTGGGGGTGAATTTTCAAACTTTGGCAGGAAATCCCCCAATAAAGGGCCTAGAATAAACACTGAGTAGCGCATACTGTCCACATGACAGAGACGTACTTGAAGCTGTTACTGAATTACAGGCAGCACAATAGCTCCTTTTGGGCGTCAGGAAGACAGCCTTCTTTCAAAGAGCGGTTGATCATGAGTAGCCTAAGAGGATTGGAATTAAAACCTCTGCAAGAATGTATGGTGGCAGGCCAGTTCACGTGATTTTATTTTAGAGTTTTTTTTCTTACTGTTCTGAGCTCCAGTTCTGTCACTTAATTGAAATTTTCAAACTTCGAAATTGTTGATGGTTGTGTCATTCCAGCAGTGTCAGCACGAACTCGGTCATTTTTCGCCGACTTTGAATGCTGCCTAGGTAAACGAATTTATCCACTGCCGTGTGACCTGATGTTGTCAATGCATTTGTTATTACACTAATGCCCTAACCCTAACCCATTACACTAATGCATATGTTGCCATGCATGTTGCGACGCTCGTTCGAAGACCGTTGTGGAGCGATCGACGGCTTCACCAGTACACCAGTAGACGAATCCAGCCGTAAGTTCCACCTCTGTCGAAGATCGCCAAGTTCGGAGAACGTTCATTCTCGCACGGAAATCCCCTCCTTTGGAATTCTTTACCGGACAGCGTGTCGTCCGTTATAGCATATTATAATGACTCCCATATAATAATAACTCCCCCTCATTATTATATATATAATAATGACTCCCCCCATCATTATTATATATAATAATAATAATAACTCTCTCTATATTATAATAACTCCCTTAGTTTTTCAGAAGCCAGCTGAGATACCATGGTCTAGAACACCAAAAGCTTTTTTATATCGAGGATTGTTCCAATAGTGTGCTTGTGGGATTCAAAATTTGTTGTTTTGGTATCAATTAAATTCATTATTGGCATTTAAATGGAGAAATAGGGCTGAAACCATATTGATCAGTGGATAGCATATTAAATGGATCTAAGTAGTTTAACATTCTGGTAAGCATTGCTCTTTCAGGAATTTTAGGAAAACTGGGAGATTGGAAATGGGTCTATAATTTCATATAACCATTTTAGAGACATTTTTATAAATTGGGGTTACTTTTTTCAATTTTTAGGCATACTTCTTCTGGGAGTTATTATAATATAGAGAGAGTTATTATTATATATATAATAATAATGAGGGGGAGTCTTTATTATACATATAATAATGAGAGAGGAGTTATAATGACTCCCAATATGGGAGTCATTATAATATGCTACACCGTCACTTCCTTTGGAGAGTTTGCGAATAAAATAAAGACGTATTTATTTTATATCTAATTTCCACGTTCATTGAAAGCACCCTTGACTTTGGCCCTTGCTATGTTACGGCGCTATATAAATTGTCATGAACAATAACAATAGCAATTAGTGTAATAACAAATAATTGCAGGTTACTGAAAAACTAAAGCCAATTTTGCATTGTTATTTTCATATTCGTGTTCAGCACGCAAAAAATAATATGAAATTACTAATTTCATATCATATCATGTCATGATTTTTTTAAAAATTTGGTGTTCGGTGGAATAGAACTAAAAGCGTAGTAAAAGCTTAGAGATCTGCTGCAAATTTGGTCAGCGATCGTTTTTGGACTTCCTTGGGAGATCAATCCACTAAGAAATTTTTATAGGCCTAAGTGCTTCTGTAAAAAAAATCATTTTCATATTTATTCCTTGCAAGACACGGGTCTCTGGGCTTGATTTGTCAACTCTCCTTAGTCACCTACACACATGCGCAAAGGTTGAATTGACGTAAGGCGTTGACTTAGGGTCAGGGCCGCCGAGAGGGGGGCGGGGGAGCAACTGCACAAGGGCCCGGCGGTCGGGGGAGGGGGCGGGCCGATAATGAATATGTATAATTAACAATAATATGAATAATAATACTAAAGTAGAGGGGGCCCGGCAAGCAAAAGGGAAAAGGGGGCCCGGCGTGAAAAGGTTAACAAGCAGAACAAAAGAAAAAAGGTCGTCATTTTAATATGTAAAATAAGCTGACAAGCAAAAAAAGGTAATCACCTACCTACTTTGAATTAAGATGATGTAAATGAGGCTGACAGGCAAAAAAGGTCGTCAGGCAATTTTATTCTGCACAGGGGCCCGGAATTTCTCTCGACGGGCCTGCTTAGGGTACTGGCCCAATTCCATCTCAATGGCAAGATCGTGAGAAAATTCACTACTCTTTGAAGCCAACAGACATATGCCCAACCAGACCTAAGTTACAGTGAAGGTTAAGAGCAATAGAAGTGGTGAAAATGGAAAGAGAATGAAGTTTCTCACGGACACGGTCGTACATCATTTATGCTCCCTATATTGACTTAATGAGATCTGCTTAAAATGCTTTCAGAGTTGGAGGAATCCAAGACATCATTGGTGGGAGAGAGTTCATTAATATGAACTGAGTCTCCTCAACTCCAATTAATTATTGCTCGAATAATATAATGAATTCGAACAATGGAATCCATTACTATCAGTTTCTGTAACAGTCTAGCTTGTGAAATGACTGCACATATGTGCACAGACCACATTTAGAGACCACATTTTATATTTCTCCTCCTGCTTCAAATTGTGTTGAAATAATAACTATGTATCGTCTTGTTCTTCACTTAAATCACTTAGAATCGGCCCAACTATCCCATTTCTTAAAAATTTTAAAATTTAAACATATGTTGTCTAATGACAAAATGTTTAAACTATGGCTCGCAAAAAGAATTGAAATTGCTGCAAAATTTGGCCCTTCGCAGAAAACATGTGAGTGAACTCGAGCAATTAGACTTATCGCGTAAGCCATCCCGTGACGTTATGCATCTAATTAAAATAAATAGGTCAAGCTGCGCTCAGCTGTTTATGCAAATGTGGTCAGCAAAGAGCTAGTGAACATGGCGTCAAGCACTGCAAGCAGAGCGTTTTTCGAAATAAAGCTGTTAGAATCAGACGTTCCAGGAGCAAAACTTCGCCGTAGTGAAGTTACAAACAATTCAGTTGTTGAATTAAAACGTTGGCTCGAGTGCAGACAGGGCCGGACTAAGGTCCAAGTGGGCCGGGAGGCTGAGGAAAAAAGGCCGTCGCCTATACTGGAAAATCTCAATCTCATCTCTGACAAGCAAAGAAGGTTATCTATCCCTTCCAAATCGTGCTGACAAGCAAAAATGTTATCTCGAAAATCGGTGGGCCTATTTTCATGATGGGCCGGGGGGCTACAGCCCCCTCAGCCCCGCCTTAATATGGCCCTGAGTGCAGAGCATTGTTAACGACCGGAAAAAGGATGAAGCATAGGTGATGTCTAATATAGCGTTAAGTAAAATGTGGTCATGCCGTTTTTTTCATAATCTTTTTGTCTATATAATCTTAATTTGTATATATATATATATATATATATATATATATATATATATATATATATATATATATATATATATATGTGTGTGTGTGTGTGTGTGTGTGTGTGTTATAATTTTTAAAAATTTCTTGTTAGCTCCTCACCCTAGCCATAATAAATTTAACTAGTTTTAGAGATTTTTATTAGGCGACGACCCATGAGTACGAGTGAAACTGTAGTGATATCATGTAGGATGGTTAAGCGTTTGGCTAGAGGCTGTCCATTAATTATGTCATTATGCTAACAAATTTTGGGCAATTTTTGACCCCCTCCCCTCTTGTCATCAACTGTCAACTTTCACTTAACCCCCCATAATTACGTGAAAAACTGTCGACCTTCCCTCAAGATCAATGACAGGTCCCAATAACAAGGTTATTTTTTGTGGTGATGATCATTTTTTCCTTTGTTGCTCATCGGGTGTCAAAATGTGGTGGTGATGAACTTTTTTGCCATGCTTTTTTCCATTGTAATAAGTAGTATTTCGTGAAATTTCCTATTTTTTGATAATTTGTAAAAAGTGAAATTGTTGACGTCAACTTCTCTTGACCCCTTCCCTGTCAACAACTGTCACTTTTTCAAACCCCCTCTCCCTAAATTGTTGACGTAATTAATGGACAGCCCCTAGTAGACATCATACTTTAACAGTTACTGAACGTATGCCCTGTGCCCCGTTCAAGAAAAATGCAATTTGACGGTAGGATTGTATGATGTGTGGAGTTGGCTGGAACAGGATTCGGATTCATCTGAGGTGGATCTAAGAAGTGCTTGCAGTGTTAGGAAAGATCACTTGTAAAATGATCTTGATCAAAGATCAAGATCACTAGAGAGAAATTGATCTAAGATCAAGATCAAAGATCACTAGAGTATAAATGATCTATCACTAGAGTATAAATGATCTAAGATCAAGATCACTTTAAAAGTAATCTAAGATCAAAGATCATACAAATATAGTGATTATATCATGCATGACGTGTCACGTATGATAACAATACAAATGTCCACTGTACGATACATGTAAACTGTTGTAATACTAAGTTACTAACACAACGGAAAACAGTTCATGACAATTTTAGCAACTAACTGTCAGTTCACAGTCAGTGTTGAGCACGGCAGTTCATTTTCAGCATGAGCAGACGCTCAAACGTTGCGTCGGACAACCTGTTTCTTCGCGGTGTGGCTATCAAACCTCCAATACTAAAAAGTCTTTCGACAGGCGCAGAAGATGGCAGGGTTGTGTTATATTTCACAAATGCTGCCTTGACATGTGGGTATGCCAACAAGCTAGAAAGTTCCTTATTTGGGTTATTCAGGTAGTGCATGACCTCTATCTTGACTGCATTTTCACGACCAGTTGCAACTGAGCAAGCCTCCCCCTGAGTCCCAGTGGCAGGGCCAGTACTAATGTCAGAGCCATACCCATAATCCTCATCATCTGCACCAGCTGCATAACATGATCATTGAGGTCCGAATGCTTGATTTGTCCGCCATTTTACTCAATACACATAGAAGTTCGTTGATTGATTGACTTAGTTGGGAGAATATGTATAATTTGATCTTTGATCTTCTGTTGATAATAAAGATCAAAATCACCAAAAAAGTGATTTAAAGTCAGAGTCAAAGATCACTAGTAAAAAGTGATCTAGATCAAAGATCAAAGATCATGAATTGTGATCTTAGATCGTGATCTTTGATCTTTTGATCTAAGATCACTCCTAACACTGAGTGCTTGTTGCAAATGTATGTCCATCTGGTAGCGTTCCCGATAGTAAACATTTCTCGTCGACATGCTACAACCCACCTCTCTACTTTTGCTCTGTGCCTCTGTCAGTCGACGGACCGGGAACTGTATTAAACGAACGCCTTCTTTCAAACAAATTTCAGTTTTCCTATTGTAATTTGCACATGTTCCATAACAACAGTGTTTGATGGGCATACTTAATTTTATCGTGGAACAAATTAAACTTTAAGAAATCTATTTAGTAATTCACACAATACCGCTTGAATTCAGTTATCTAATGACCACATTTGCATACGCATGCGCAGTGCGCGTGACCTCCTTTAGGACCGATTCTAATTTTAGTTCCGCGATAAGCCTAATTGCGGGGTTTGAACACTCCCTCATCATCATCATCATCATCATCATCTTCTTCTTCTTCTTCTTCTTCTTCTTCTTCTTCTTCTTCATCTTCTTCTTCTTCTTCTTCGTCTTCTTCTTCTTCACTTTCTGCCTGCATGGCGGCAATAGTTAGATACGAAACATTTCCACTTCGCTCGATTTTGCGCTAATCTGCATCCTTCAACAATCGACATGTTCTTTGCTTCCAGATATCCCTTTATGTTATCCATCAATCTTTTCCTCGATCTTCCTCTCCCTCCGCCTCCTTCTACTTTGTGCGTATGCAGTGCTTTGTAGGCCCATCTAGTGTTGTCCATTCTTTTAACATGTCCAAACCAATTTAATCTCATTTTGCGTGCTTTATCGATAACACAGGTTTACAAAAAAAATGTTTTTTAAAATTGTCTAAGTTTTTAAAACTGATTTATGATAATTAGGTACTGCTAAAACTGAAAATGACACTGGTTTCTTTGAATCAGGTCAGGTTTTTTTGCTAAAGTGTTTTTAAAAAATCTAGTCTTATAACTAAATCGACTGCATTTTGTAACATTAGAGGGCAACCAACAAATTTTGTTGTCAGTTCTCTCAGAAGTTAGACTTCTTTTTGGGTATATTTAGGGTGCTGATTCCAAATATGGCATCAGATTTTTTCTATCAGCTCTAATTTGTGAGATTCGGCCATATATTCTAGACCGGACATGCATGATAATTGGCTATATCACATGGCAACAACAAAAATTTGTGTTGCCCTGTTGCCTTAGAAGTAAGACCTGTTTATAGTATATTTATGGGTCCTGATTCCAAATATGGCATCAGATTGTTTCTATCAGCTCTAGTTTATGAAATACGGTCACATAACCGTAGACTGCAAGTGCATGATAATTGCCTATATCACATTGCAACAAAAAAAATTTGTGTTGCCCTGTTGCCTTAGAAGTAAGACCTGTTTCTTAATATATTTATGGGTCCTGATTCCAAATATGGCATCAGATTTCCTCTATTAGCTCTAGTTTTTTTAAGATATGGCCATATATCCTATATTGGAAGTGCATGATGATTACATATATTTTGCTCTATGTAGCTTTTGATTGCTCTCACCTAAAGGTCTTTGTTATTAACATTAAAGGTTTTATATTTCCAGAAGAAATCAATTGAAATATGTGCAGTATCATAAATTATATTATTTAATTAAATAAACATGATTCATGACAACTGTTTGAGGTAATTGTGGACTCAGGAGTAGCAACATACCTCCAGGACACATTTAGAAATACAATTGCATGTTAAATGCTTGAAGTGTCATTTTTTTCTGATTTCTAGTGTGACAAAATGAATGACAACTAATTCACTCATTAATATAGTTGTATCTAAATATGTAATACTTGTTGCTTTGAAGAGTTTTGCTGTTCAATTATAGAATTTGAATAGATTAAGGATTCTGCAGTTAACGCACTTTAGTAGAACCAAAATACAAGGACGACTAAGCCGTATCTCAAAAACTAGAGCTGATGGGGCAAAACGGTTAGCAATTTTGGAATCAGGACACCAAATTTAATCAAGAACATGTCTTACTTTGCAGGCAACAAACTGTGTGTTGACCATTTCATTATAATGAAATCTGCATGGCGTTAATAGAAAACACATGTATACATGAAAAATCATAAAGTAGCGATATATCAAAAAGTTGACCTGATTGAGCAAAACCAATGTTGTATTTGGATTTAGGACATTGAAATTGTCCTTAATCTGTTAAGAAAACTTAGACAATAAATTTGATGTAAACCAGTGTAATTGTTTCAGTGGCTCCTGTCGGTTGCCTTGAGGCACTTCTCAATTTTTGATATTTGCTTACTCCATTGTTTTTCTTAGACAGCTCATCTCTGCAACCGTTAAACTTTTTTCGTATGATTTTTTATTACCCAGGTTTTCGATCCATATAAAATTTGAGGTATTACTAATGTATTGTACAATTTCAGCTTTGTATTCATTGTTAAGCTTTTGTTCCTCCATAGTGTTTTCATTCTTCCTATTGTTTGTAATCCTGTATTTATTTTAATTTTCACGTCCTCTGTGTTTGTTTCAACTTTCGACCTTTGTTTCAATTTTTTTCAATATCTGTCCATTTAGTACGATTTATCGTTGCCATCCCTCGAAACAGCCATAACTTTTGTTTTTTCATTGTAAATCTTCAGGCAAAATTTTTTGCTTGTATCATTTACTTCATTAGTGATAGTTTGTAGATCCTGAATATTTTCACTCATCAGGCTTACATCATCTGCAAACTTCAATTTGTTTAGATCTTCCCCACTGCATTTCACTCCTGTTTTTATATTTTTTAATGTCAGTCTAAATATTCACTCCAGAATTATGATGAACAGCGTTGGCGACAGCATACATCCTTGTCTTGTTCCTATAGTCGTGGTGAACCATCTGTAATACCTCAAATGGTTCACCTCAAATACCATCTTGTCTTGTTCCTATAGTCGTGGTGAACCACCTGGATATTTCGCCATCCACTGTGATTGCACTTTCCGCTTTCTGCTATATTAATTGTATCATTCTGATAAGTTTTCTTCAATTCCGATGTGTCTCAATGTCTGCCAAAGTTCGTCCCGCCAGACTGAGTCGAATGCTTGTTTGTAATCAATAAAGTTGATGTAACAGGGTCTGTTTGCTTCAATGTATTTTTCCATAATGTGTCGTATTGTAAGCAGCTGGCCTATTGTGCGCCTTCCTGGTCTAAATCCTGCTTGTTCCTCGCTTATTGCTATTTCAACATAGTTCTGTAGCCGTTGTTGACGATTGTTGAGCACCAGGGCGCGATTTGTAGAGGGGAAGGGGGAATCTTCTCCCCACTGCCCAACTGCATCCCCCTACTGCTACATTCCCCACCACTACATCCCCCACTGCTACATTTCCCAACAACTACATCCCCCCAAGCTCGACATATTCCCCCTCACTGCTCCAGGTCACAAATAGCACTCTGTTGAGCACTCTCTTGTCTTCAGCCATCCTCACTACGAGGGTAGACCTCATCATGAATGAGATTGTTCCACTGTTTTCTGTTGTCTGTCATTCGGATCGCCATTTCCATTGTCTTTCCAGTCCATTACATGATGTTATCAGTCCATCTGGTTCTGGGTTTGCCTTTTTTCTTTTTCCACCAGTTGTGCCTTTTATCATTTCTTTTTCCAAACAGGTACCTGTCTTTCTCATGATGTGGCCAAAGTACGACAGTTTTCTTCTTTGGATAGACTCCAAACATTCTCTTGTAACACATCTCTTCTCTAATACCCATTCATTAGTTTTTTTCTGTCCATGGTATATGCAGAATCTGTCTTAATCCTTTCATCTCGAACGCCTTGATCCTTGCTTCATCTCTTTTTTTCAAAGTTCATGTCTCACATCCATATATTGCCACCGGCCAAACTAGAGTTTTCCATATTTTGATCTTTGTTGTTATCGATATGTCGTGGCTTTTCCATAGATTCTGTAGTGCTTTGTTGACTGCTTGACCTTTATCCAATCTGGCGCGAATTTCGGTTTCACATTCTGCATCTTCTGTGATTATTGATCCTAGATAAACAAAGCTTGTCACCTGTTCTAGTTGCTTTCCGTTGATTCATATTTTGCATTGAGTTTCATTTGTATTCATTACTTTTGTATTATCAATATTTATGCAAAGATTGTATTCTTGAGCTACTTTGTCTAGTCGGTCTACTAGTTCCTGTAGTTTTTCTGCAGATTCTGCCAAAAGAATAATGTCATCTGCATATCTTAAGTTTGTGATTCTCCTCCCAGATAGAGTGATTCCTCCAAATCCTTCCAAAGTTCTCTCATAACCATTTCACCCAGCATATTTAGCAAATATGGTGAAATTACACAGCCTTATCTGACAGCTTTTTGATCCTGAACCATTCGGATGTTGTACCTGCAACTTTAATTTTTGGCTGTTGTTTTTTTTGTACATTTTAATCAGAAGTTGCACTAACTGTGGTGGGTATCCCATTTCTAACATATTTATCCATAGTCTTTCGTGTGAGACAGAATCAAATGCCTTTTTAAAGTCAACAAAACACATAAACACTGGCTTCTGATGCTCTTGTGCTTTCTGTAACAGAATTATAAGATTTAAAATCTGATCTCTTGTTCCTCTTAACACTCTTAGCCCTCGGTATTTCGAGCATTCTGTTTCAAACGTCCTCTGGAAAACAAGATGGACCACTTTTTCTACTACATTAGATTGCACTTATGCATATGTTATGACTGCTTGATCATGAATACGTATATCACTTTTGTTAAACAGTTTTAGTCAAACTACTCCAAAATTCAAATTATCAGGCGTTCAAAATGTCAAACTACGTTTCCTTCGTTGCCTTGCTTTATTATATTTCCGCATGCGGCGGTACCACTGGCAGCTGGAAATCCTCGCCAACCGAGGGGAAGTGCATTCTCGAGAACGGAGGATGCTCCTATAATATAAATCTCCTGCGTGGTTGCAGTGATGCGAACATTGACCATCGTAAAGAGTTTTCTTTGAACGAACATAGTGATCAGTTGACAGAGATTGAAAGAAATCTGGCTGTTCTGCGCTTCGACCACTCGCGGAGGTTATCCGACCTCGAGAGTAAGGTAGAAAAGCTTCTAGTGCCAGTCTCGGTATTATCTAGTCAACGGGATGGAATCGGTGCCAGAGGGAAAACTGTTACAAATGAATATGAAACAGACACCGGAAAACCACTGGCATTCAAAGATGAAGAAGGTCGAGGAGAAAACATTTTACTTTTACAAGTTCACAAAGAATTTTCCAGCCTTCGGCGAGATCTTGCATCGAGTCGACGGCAGACGCGGATCCTTGAGGCTCATTTGGAGGATAGTCGCTTGAAGCTGAATAGAACTTCGCATTCGCTTCTTCGTACTGCTAGCAAGCTTCTTGAAACAGAAATGAGGTTAAATGAAGTCATGAATGATAGAGAGAACATTGGAGTTTTACTAAACGAAGCCAAGCGAAATTTAAGTACGACAAAAGCGCATCTAGATGAGAAAACAAGGGAAATAAGAAATACAACTGCTGAGCTACACAGAACCATAAAACGCAAGGCTCAACTTCAACTGGAGCTGGAAAAAAGCAACGTAGATAAGGAAAAGTTAAGAATTCGTCTAAACGATTCTCAAGAATTATACAACGATTTGAACAAAAGGCATGAAAATCTGACAAAGGAATACAAAAGAAAAGAAGCTCTGTTAATCGAATGCTTCAGAGGTAAATATTCTTCATTCTTTATTTGGTCTATAATTATCTGATTGCTATCATGCGTTTTGAATCCCATGTCGTCACAAGTTATTGCAAGATACTATACTTTCAAGTCAAACCTCGAGTTTAAACCTATTAGGTTTAATCACAAACCTTAACCTCAAACCTATGGGAAGAAAATAAATTTTAACATATCAAATATCAATAAATTAACAATAGGTTCTCATGCACATTTCATCATAAAAGTGGTTGATAAAGTGACATTGACCCAATATCAATCTGATTGGGAATCGTGACCCTGCAATAAACCTCGGAACCACCCTGTTTCGTTGTAATTATTGTCCCAACTCTTGGTTTAAAAAATGCATGGAATTTTGTGTACTGTAGCAGTGTTATATAATGAATGCGGTCATTAGAATCTTCTTTAAAATGTCAACATTCAGTGGCGCCACCTAGACAAAGCACAGGCCTGCAGTAGGACACGTTCATTAAAATTATGTGCTACTACGTTTAATTGATAAAATTAGCAGCTTTGACAAAAGTGAGCAATGCCAGTCTGTCATGCAATTTCACGTGAGCTTTTGTGTCCGTGGCTTGTCTTCCAGGCTTCATGCTGAATCTTGGAATACTGTGATACTGTTTTCCGTCATCTCAGAGCACCTGCAATCCTGCATCTAAAGGCGCCGCAATAGCTTCTTGACTAGATTTTTTATCTAGTAGATTATGTTTTTTTATACAGGACATTTGAGAAAGAATGCAATGCCATGCACACGGATATGTTTACATCGCCACTAACGTCGTACATGTTGCCTATGATGCAAAAATATTTAAACCAAATAAGCCGCGAAGGTGACGGGTAAAGAAGGCAAAGAAATCACCATAGAAAAAGTGAAAACGGAGAGAATGTGGATAAGACGAAGGGAGGGACAAGGCGAGGTAATCGTAACTCGCCGTCGGAATATCGAACCTTCGGAACAGTGATCTTAGCAAAATTCTTCAAATCCTCGTCTACTCTGGAAATCTCTAAATAGCATTCTTCATAGGGAAAAGTCAGGTGTCACACCTGGTTCCTTCTCTTTATCATCACTCCCAGATGTCTTCTGCCAATTTTTCTCCAATAAAATATCTACCATTCGGCTAAAATTTAGAATCATTTCTTCAACTGGTTTCTCTTTTCCGAAATCCCCACCAACTCCTCTTAATTCCTTTAAACCTTAAATGAAGTTCGCCAGTTAATCTTTACATCGCCAATTAGTCAATGTACCCTTGATGTCCTACCAACTCAAATCCTCAGAGATTGTTTTGATGTTTTAGGTCCAATAATAACAAACTTCATAAATCTCTCGTTGCTTGAAGGGTGTTTCCCCTCTGCATGAGCGAATGCTCATGCAGTTGTTCAATGTTCACCCACTACTTAAAAAGCCATCTCTCTCTCCTGACGACTTGTCTACCTATAGGCCTATATCTAATCTTAATTTCTTATCGAAAATTCTTGAAAGGTTAGTTGCTAAGCAAATGCATGCTCATTTGTGTTCTAGTCCACATTACCTCCCTTTCCAGTCTGCTTACCGAAAATATCACTCTACTGAAACGGCTCTGTTGGCTCCATGATTATATTGTTCGGGCTATTGATGCTGGAAAAGTTACTGCTCTTTTATTTCTTGACCTATCTGCTGCCTTTGATACTGTTGATCATTTTATTCTTCTTCGTCGTCTTGAACATTGGTTTGGAATCTCTGACATTGCTTTACATTGGTTTTCTTCATATTTACATCCCCGCACTCAATCAGTGATAATAAATGAGAATCTCTCAACTCCCACTGATCTGTCTTGTGGTGTCCCTCAAGGCTCGGTTCTTGGACCTCTGTTATTTACTCTCTATACAACCCCCTTAGGTTCACTTCTTGATGAACATCAAGTGGCGTATCATCTTTATGCTGATGATACTCAAATTCTCATCTCTTTTGATCAATCTTCTTCAAACTCATCCCTTAAGACTCTATCCACTGTCTTTACTAATATTCAGTCATGGATGGATTCAAATAAGCTTCTTTTGAATTCATCAAAAACTGATTTCTTGCTATTAGGTACTCCAGCTCAATTGACTAAATTTGAATCTCTGAAATCCGTAGTATTAGGAGATTCCACTGTTGTTCCTAGAAGTACTTCTGCTCGCAACCTTGGTGTGATATTTGACTCTTCCCTCTCTTTTACTAGTCACATAAATTCAGTGTGCAAAATTTCTCATTATCATATTCGGGACATCTATCGCATCAGACATCTCCTCCCTAAGCCTGTTCTTATTGAGTTAGCCAATGCATTGGTATCTAGTCACCTAGATTATTGCAATTCCTTGCTTTTTGGCATCACAAATTCAAATATGCAGAAACTCCAGAGAGTACAAAATTCCTTAGTTAGAGTCATATCCAAAACTCCAAGATTCGAACATATAACTCCAACAAGACAGTCCCTACATTGGCTTCCTATAAAATACCGAATTAATTATAAAATTTGTCTTGGTATTTAAAACCATATTATATAATGAACCCTATTACCTTAAGATGCGACTAATCCCTCGACCTACAGCTCAATCCACGGCAGGACTTTCATTTGTTGTTCCTTATTCTCGCACCGTCATTGGCACTAGTTGTTTCTCAGTGTGTGGCCCTAAGCTTTGGAATTCATTACCAATATCACTTCGTAAAACTAAAAATTTATCATCTTTTAGATCTGGTCTTAAAACTTACCTGTTTGACATGGCTTATCCCCCTTAGATTGCTCCCCCGATGTTCTGACTTATCTTCCGGATTGACCTGGCTCTAATTCTATTTAGATTTGGTGCGCCATCGGCTGATGCCCAGGGCATTATGATAGCGGCGCCATAGAAGTTTATTGATTGACTGATTATCCCTGTATAACGAAAGGAAAAGAGGCACGTCACAAAAATTAACTGTTGACAAAGAACGAGATTCAAATAATTCTAACAATACAAATTTTAAAAAGTCATGTTACTGAAATGAAATTAGTAATTTCTTTTTAATTTGTATGTGCTGAACACGACTATGACAATAAAATGTAAAATTGGCTCTGGTATTTTCGTCAGCTGCGACAATTATTGTCTATTACGAAAGCATGGCAATTGTAATAATAGGCTAATGCAGTGTTGTCCAACCGTCATACTATTGAGGGCCGCACAAAAATGTTTGGACCCTTGGCGGGCCAAGCAAGTTGTAGCACTTAATATGGCATAATCATCATATATGTATGGCATGCCATATTAAACTGCTATAAAATAAGCAGATACGTCATTTGGGGGGCGGGAAGGGGTGCCGTAGAGTTATTAGAGGAGTGCCTCAAGGTTCAGTGCTTGGTCCATTGCTTTTTCTTATATATATATATATATATATATATATATATATATATATATATATATATATATATATATATATATATATATATATATATATATATATATGATATCGATGAAGGATTACTATCCAAATTTTCAAAGTTTGCAGATGATACAAAGATGTGCCGAAATGTCGACTCTGGTGATCAATCAATCATCGCTTCTTATACCCTTGTTGGGCCGTAACGATTTCTCGCCACAAGGTTCTGTCCTGTGCAGAATGAAGTGCTTCAAGTGGAGGAAATCTGCAGTCATCGTGGATGTGGTGACACCAAGTTGTGGTTGGTCTGCCGTGAGGCTCAAGCTCAAGCCTGTGCATGAAGGGCCTCCGTCACGGACAGCGGCAGCAAGCTGCAGCGCAGCTGATGCTTGGCACTTCGGTTAGTCTGTTGACGTGTCCAAAGAGTTCTAGACGACGTCGGCGGATCATGTCGTGCGACGTCTCCAGGCCAGATAGCCGGTATAGCTCCACATTGTTGGTAACGTCTGACCATTTGATTCCGAGGATTCGACGTTGGGCTTTAGTATTAAATGCTTCCAGTCTCATCCAGTCCTGTTTGGTCATTGCCCAGGTTTCGCTGCCGTAAAGAAGAACGGAAAAGACGAAGCACTTGTAGAGACAAAATTTGGTATCAATGCTCAGCCTGCGTTGTTTCCATATTCTTCCAAGACTCCTAGTCGCCGTAGTCAGTGGAAGCAATTCCCATACTCCATACATCTGATGAATTCCTCACGTGAGTTGGAGATGTTCAGTATATTGGATCCTAGATAACACAATCTTTCAACCGAGTTTCGGATCCCAGGTGAAGTGGTGGACAGGCAGGGCCAAAACCAATGTTCTGCACTCTGATGCTGCTGCTCAAATTTTACAGGATGACCTAAGGAAATTGTCTCAGTCGTCTGTGAACTGGCAGATGCTATTTAATATCGACAAATGTTTTGTAATCATCATCATCATCATCATCATCACCATCATCATCATCATCACCATCATCATCATCATCATCATCATCATCATCATCATCATCATCATCAAATCTCTTGGACAGCGGAGGTCCGTTGCGCCAATCTACCACTAGTGGAGTGTGCGCGCCCTAGTGCAATGTTCCATTCACGCTCTATAGCGGAGGAAGATTCATCTCCGATCTGCTGGATTCAATAACGTCGCGGTCTCCCATGAAGTAGTTTCCAGTTCGCTGGAGGATGACGTTCGCTACGACGTGTTATGGCGCAAACAAGAGCGCCATGTGTTGGGGCGTTAACGTCCAGCCGTGCAACGTGTCCAAATAATGCCGTGCGGCGGCGAGAGATGGTGTCGGGTGATGCTAATCCCTTGCTCGATGAAACGATGTAATTTGATATGGTTTGATATGATATGATATGGTAATTATGGCAAAACCAGAGAACATGCAGAATCTGACGTTGACAGCGCTGGTGGAAGGCCTGTAATCGTTTCGTTATTTTCGTATCACGTTCTTAAAGTGTCCAAGTTTCTGAAACATAGAGTAGAATGGGAAGGACGCATGTCTGATAAAAACGCAGCTTTGTGCAGAGCTCGATGTGGCTTTGGCTCCACAAACGTTGAAGCGAACTCAGAGCAGAAGTTGCTAAGCCAATCCTGCGGCTTGGTCGTTGCCCATGATATGTGCAGACCTAGATGAGAGGGTTCTTTTTCAAGGTGGTCAATGGTTTCCGCAAGATTTGTTGTGGTTGTGTCTAACAGTGCGACATCGTCAGCATAATCGAGGTCGCTAAAACGGTGGTTTGTAGCGCCATAGCTCTGCAGAAGAGGGCAGGTGCTAAGACGCATCCTTGTCAGACTCCTGTGGATGTCATGAAGGCCTTGGAATGTGCGCCGTTGACACGTATTCTGACGTTGCTGCCTCTGTGGCGGTCCCTTATCAGATTTAGTAAATATGTCGGGACTCAAATGCCTCTCATGACCTGCCACAGTGCTTGACGATCAACAGAATCAAATGCTGCCTTCACATCCACATAAGCGATCTGTAGTGTCTGGTTGAATTTGTGATGGATCTCACAGTCTAAGAGCCAATATGGCATCCGTGGTAAACCTATCTCCCGTGAATCCAGGCTGCTCAGGCCCAGTGTTTATTATAGCCACCTTGACATTAAGGGGGAATTTGAAATGTTGGGGGGGACAAGGTCTGAGTCTCCCAAAAATATCGACAAGCAAAAAAAGGTCATCGTCCTTTTCAAACATAGTCCTTTTCAGATGTTCCTTTTTAAATGTGGTGACAAACAAAAAAAGGTCATCCATCCTTCCTTCCTGCCTTCCTAATATAATTTACCCTTCTCAAATGCCCTAGCAAGCAAAAATTTTCATCCCTACATTTTCCCTCTCCAAAAAATTACTCCCCCTGTCGTCACACTTTTTTGAGAGAGAAAATTTCCATCCTCCATGAAACATATTAAAAATTTGGGGGGATTTTTAAACTTTGGGGGGAATTCCCCCCCCCCAGAGAAGGCCTAGAATAAACACATGCTCAGACCGACGATGGGATGTCAGTAGTGGGTTAAATGTGCGAGTAGGACGTGAGAAGATAGATTGCCAAGAACTTACAGTAAATGTGATGGGTCTGTGGCTTGAGCATTTGCTTCTTGGGCCTTTGCCCTCTGTACAGTGTTAATATGATACAAGATTTCCATTCCACTGGCACCTTGACAGAAGACCATATTCGTAGGAAGAGCTCGTGGACAGCTAAACTCACTGGGCCAATTTATTGCACTTATTAACTTAAGCAGCTCTAGTGGAAGCCCATCCGGACCTGCTGCGCGACCGTGCCTTAGCTTCTGAATAGTTGTGCGGACTTCGTCTAAGTTTGGGATATCGGTTGACACGTCTGGGTCACCAGATGAAGTGAGCGACTCTGCTGCCAGTTCTTGGCAAGGTACTGTGGGTGAGTGGTTTACCGGCATTAGAAAAATATTCAAGCCAGCGTTGTAGGGTCTCGTCTTGATTGGCGCAGGGAGAACCGTCAGCTTTTAATATGGGAGCTGTGCCATGCATTTTACGGGTGTCACGTATCCTGTTGATGTAAGTTGACCCGATGTTGTTTTTCTTCAGTCCTTCTTCCGCTTCGGAGACTAGCGATTATATACTATCGTAGCGATTATATACTATCGTACGTATTACCTGTCACGCTTTGCCTTGGTCTTGAAGACGCCTCGCAGGCGTTTGCGCTCGTCTTTGTTGCTTGTTAATCAGGCTTGAGCGTCCAAGACATCAACTGTGTCCCTTGACAGTCGTGGTTGCTGGTGGTGCTTTATGTACCAAACAGTCATCTTAGCAGTGTCCAGAATGGTGTTTATGAAGACCATGCTGCCTCAACGTCTTCTGGTAGGTGGCCCAGGATAAAAAATCTGTTCTGAAGGTCGATGGTATTGAAGTGCAGTGTCAGGATCTTATCTTAAGCGTTGCACATCTAATACAGGATGGAAGCTATGCCTGCGTTAAGACTGAAAATGGATCTTGACGTCAGAGATGAGAAGCTGGTAGTCTGTATTTGTCGGTGCTTCAGCTCCACGAAATACTGTGTACGATTGGACGATTCTGAGAGGGCACGCCAGGATATGATTCAGTTACTTTTAGTGAATCTATCATTGTAAAACCATGTATATCGGTGAATGGTGCGTCTTTTATACCATGACCCAGTGATCGCTAGGCCCGTGGATGAGCAAAGCGATAGCAGTCGGTAAGAATTATCAGTTACCATTCCTAAGCCATAAGGTCCAAGTACATATTCAGACCCATCCATCGGTGGACCAGGATTGGCATTCATGTCAGCGAGGACAAGTAGTTCGTCATGAATCGGAACGGACTGAATAGTGGCAGCCAGCTGATCATGGAAGTTGTCTTTATCAATGAGATCACTGTCCTCCGTCAGAGCATAATGAGACTACCAGAAATAGATGGCCATATTGGTGGAGAAGTCTGGCATATAAGAGCCTTGAAGAGATAGGATGCCACATAGTCAGGGAGTTGCTTATGGGGGAGGTCGTAAACACAAGAGCGACGCCTTTGGTGCGATCAGGTCCGCCTGAGTGGATTATCGTTGCGCCGTTGACCAAGCGGGTGTCGTGACCTGTCGCGACTACCAAGTCGCCCCTCTGTGAGTGCAGCTATTGCTATGTTGTATTTTGCCAGTTCGTTAACGAGAGCGACTTGATAGCCGGTGTCGTTCATGGCGAAGACGTTCCATGTTGCAATCCTCAGTGTGGTCTTCAAATTGGTTGGGAGTGCCCGCTGTCCTGACGGAATCCAAGAGGGGCCGTCCCGTGATGGGCTTGAGGCTCTTCTCTTCATGCTAGCGCGTGGATACGCTTGGGTGCGGACACGGTTATTAGCAAGCTGGTGCTGTTTGTGTTTTCCATGTTGTGATAAAGATTGGATGCCCCTGAATACTTCGTCTCCTTGGGACAGGGGAGGCGAGAAGCGCAATGGCACAGACCTAGTTCACGATATCTGTGGGGATGTCCTGTGCTGCAATGTGACTCCATCGTTGCACATATCGAGATGTCTCTTCCACTGAGCCATTATGCTCACGTTGCTGTCCATGAGAAGGTGATGTTGAGAGTCTCTTTGAATGGCGGCTCAGACTCGCCATGTCACGGAACCGTCATAAAACTTTTTTATATTTTGTGGCCGTGGACGACACCACCCGTCCACTACCTCCACGTTCCGATAGCTCCGCCGCTGCTGGGAGTAGTTAAATCAAGTGTGATTTGTTTGGAGTGGTTCTCTCCTAGGACGGTTGCCTACCAAGGCTGACGAGCCCGTACTGCCCGGGTGGGTTGCGGTAGGTTGCGCCTCGAGAAATCGGCGATAGTGAAAACATATTTACCGACTGATTTCAGCGCAGGTCTGATGTGTCGTCGATCAGTACCGTGTTGTTGTTGGTTGACGGTTGACGTTGGTTGACGGGTCGAAGCACACGGCAGGGAATCGTCGTGCATGGAGAGACATTGTGCGATAGGTTAAACACAAAATGACTTGAAAGCCGAAACATAGCGACATAAACGATCATGCGGCGGGAATCTTGACTAACGGAGATTTTAAAAATTATAACTGTGTTGATGTTAAGATAGATAGTTCTGTAATGCATGCTAGGAAATCTTATAATAGTAATGAATATAGTTTAGGGGAAAGCTCTAATCATAACAGACAAAGAAAGAAACTCGGAGGTCATCATCCATAGATGTATAGAGACAGTAAAAAAGAAACCGAATGTTGAGTATGATGAAAAGGACAATATTGAGTCGAGACAAAAAGAGAATATTCATAAAACTATACAAGACCCAACCTAAAATACTGTGCTCAGGCATGGAATCCATTCTTGAAAAAAAGATATAGAGCTTTTAGAAAAATTGCAAAAACGAGCGAAAATGATGGTCAATGGATGCCATAATTCAAGCTACGAAAAATACTTAAATATTGTGGATTTACAACATTAGAAAAGAGAGAGGGAATTTGATTTAAACATACTAAATAATGACTAGAAAAGTAGATGTGCCATACGATCGATTCTTTGTGGCGACTAGGGATGTGCGGGTATACCCGTACCCGCGGGTATACCCTACCCGTACCCACGGGTACGGGTAGGGTAGGGTACACATTTTTCGGATCCGGGTCGGGTACGGGTATAGCGCTACGGGTACGGGTATAGCGGCTACGGGTACGGGTATACCCGTTTTTACCCGAAAAATTATATTGAGTGAAGTGTATTAGTGTAACTTGCATATCGCGTTCAGTTTGTCAGACAGCATGCATTTTACTTACTGAAAACATAAAGGAAATACAGATGACGTCATCTGACATCATCAGTAATAAATTTATAATGGCGTCCTCTGACTCCTCCAAGGACTCCTCGACCGAAGAAGTTCTTCTGGTAAAGTTTTGTTGTTTAACTTGAGCTCTAATACCTGCTCATAGATAAATTATATCTACTTAATATTTTAAACAAGCCCCCATCGAGTCTTTTAGAAGTTCTAATCCATGTCCGACATTCATGTAGGCTTAGGCTAACTGACTAGTTGTATTACACAATGTTACCAACCAGTAGTCCAGACTCCAGACTTCAGAACCCGGGCCTACTATTTGCCAAGTGGATTATCCTGATTCCTAAGTATTAGAATTTGTTTTTACTATTACTATTTCATTCTTGCCTCTCTATAGTCTCTAGGAACGGATACGGGTACACGGGTCCGTGTACAGGTCCTCGTAGGCTTGTACCCGTACACGCACCCGCGGGTACGGGTCCAACTCCAAACAAATCCAAATTCCAACCAATGTCGGGTACGGGTTGGGTAGGGTACACAGCTTACGGGTACGGGTCGGGTAGGGTATAGCGCTAGCGGGTACGGGTAGGGTAGGGTAGGGTAAAAAGGTTTTTTCACGGGTACGGGTAGGGTAGGCATTTTGCTGTACCCGCACATCTCTAATTACACCAACTTCAATGAGTTTATATTTCAAAACATTAGATGCTTGCAAATCAGCTGTTTCAGTCTGCAATAATGCCTGCTTAACATTTGCAGAAACTGAATTCCCAATATCTATCTGTTCAATCGCCATCAGGCTCAAAAATGAAGGGAGTGGAGAGAAATAAAATACATGCATCAGCCGTCTGAAATCAATGAAACGCTCCTCAAACTTCACTAAATTTTCTTTGTAGGTTTTTAGCCTACAAAGAAAAATTGACAGCTCAGAAACATGTTGGCTAATTGGTGTAAGGACAGTTTTAGATTTATCAAAATGAGGGATCTTGCCGCCTTCCAAGTCATTTATGAAAATATAGATTTTTGTTGCTAAGGAGAAGGATATCTCTTGTAAACCCACCACTATTTTCTCTGAGCCTTGAAGTTGCAAATATAATGCATTCAAATGTCCCATGATGTCAGCAAGAAATGCTAACTCTGCAGTTTTTTCATTATCCTGAATAAAATTAAAAGAATTCTGTAGCTTTCGTTGTTTTTAGCGATTGAAGAAACTCTGAAATATTTTCTATCATGTTTTAGAATCTTACAAAAACTCTCCCTTTGCTCAACCATCTTACGTCATTGTGCACTGTAAATCTTCAAATTCTGGCGACACATTTTCAAGGAATGAACGCAAAAGACGATGCTGTAATGAAGAATTGAATTTAGCTCATCATAAAGTATTGTGTACAGAGCTGTTTTGATTGCAGTGACAACAGTATGTAATTAAGCCAGGCTAAGAATTTCTCAGGCGCAGAAAGTTGTGGCGGTCCACAATAAACGTCCTCGCGGTTCGGATTGTGGACAGTATAGGGCTGCAAAATGTTCTTTAAGATCTGCTCTAATTGAAATTTTCCGATTCAGCTAAAATTTACCCTATGTAATGTTTAACTTAGTATTGTTACATGTTGCCTTGGTACACTTACAACAGTCTATTAAGAGGACCCGTAGTAACTCGTAGTTGCCTGATGTGCCGTAGTTGTCACAGGAATAATTGGACTTCCCTTTGTAACTAGTGGACCCACACGAATGATGGAAAACTGGATGTGGACCGCCTTAAAAAAAGTTCGAGTACCCCTGGCCTAGAGTGAATTTAAGAATAAAGTCTGATGGCGGCATTTGAAACCAACTTAAGGATGTATATCTACCAAGCCAGCTGCTCAGTCCCAAAATGGAGTAGACTGCCACGTCACCCACCCACGTCCTCGAAAGATTAACGGCAATAGCATCAGATTGATCTTGGTGGCCAGCCTGTTATTTATGTAGGCATCGGAAGGATTTGTGGTCGCTTGAACCTGGTGATAACCAACTTAAAGCTTAAAAGAACCTAACTTGTTTTTTCCGGGGCTTATGCTACTGCACAAATACTGTATCTCATGATGCTAAAAATATGGATTATGGAAAAATTACAAAAGTCAAACTTACGAATTAATAGGCCAGATGCAATAATTAAAGCCTGGCAGGCTTGCAAAACAGTAATAATAAATGCGAAAACCAGCTTAGTTTGCGCCCTGTCTTGTTTTGTCTTTAACCGATTCGCTCCGAAGTTTGGCTGAATTGTGGACTGTCTTCCAGATGTTACGGTCTTCTGCTATTCTTGTCGCCTGCTCTACAGTGAGTCCTGTCCATTCTTTGAGGCATTCTTTGAGGCACTTTTCTTGGTCTTCTCCTATTTTATGACCCTGGCATTGTGCCTTGTATAGGCACTCTATAGAGTTATGTTTTGTTCGTACCAGTGGCGTAGCTAGGATTTTTAGGCCCAAATGCAAAAATTATTAATGGGCCCCTTCAACTTAAAAAGTCACAACATGACGAACAGTGTACTAAGGCTTAAAATTTTTGGACACTTAATAATAACGCATCGTCTGTCGCCGGATTCCGGAAATTGAAAACTGTAAAACGACTTTGTTTTTGTAGCGCTGTCATATTTAATACCTACCAAATTTATCTGATTTAGACTGATTTTTAATGTGATTTTAATTATTTACTTTTGTTATTATTTACTTTCTTTTTTTACATTGGTGGTCAAAAAGGGCCCCAGTTCTTCTGGGCCCTAATGCCTTGCTTATTCTTGCTATATGATAGCTACGCCTCTGGTTCGTACTATGTGTACCCAGTATTTCAGGTTTCTTTTTATAACCGTTTCCAGTCATGTTCTTTTAACCCCTGCTTTACCCATTTATTCGTTTTCTTTGCTCTCCAATAGATTCTATTTAAAATGCCTGTTTGCGCTGTCTATCTTCTTTCATTATTATCTAGGAGCAGTAATTAGCAGTGATGGGAAACTTGAAGAAGAAATAGACTTGTGACTAGGCAGAGACAGGCAAGTAATGAGATTTAAAATATCTCGAAAACCAACAACAACAACATGGAAAAAAAGACTAATGTAAGTAAATAAGTAAGTGAAATCTCGTAAATTTATATAGCACTTTCAAAGTTGTAGAGTAGTAGCTGCTTCTTCTTATGCGCTTAACCTTTCTTGAAATAGCCTAAAGGCAAGGTGGTTTGTCGGCCGGGCAAGGTCAGTGTATCCATGAGGCGGTGGGTCGGGTTGTTATAGCTACCGAGGAAATGACTTTTGGAATAGGAAGGTTTTAAGTTTAGACCTAAAGGCTCGAGGAGATTGAAGGCAGTGGCGGTTCCACCATGTTGATGATTGGGGATGCATCCCCCACCGAGGCTCCGGATGACCTTTTTTGCTTGTCAACCTATTTTACAATGAGTTTTAAAAAATAGTGAAAAATACTGCAAATTACCTTATTTTTCTTGCTTGTGGACCGTTTTTTGCAAGGTTTCTTAACATTTAGTGAGAAAAACACTGACCTTTTCTATTTGTTCTTGTTTTTCTTATTCGCTTTGCATCCCCCACCAACTTCCTCAAAAAAATTTCATCCCCCACCAAGAATTCCTGAAACCGCCACTGATTGAAGGAATTAAAGGAAATGGGGTTCAGAGCTTATTATTTGACCCTGTCGTAGGCTGCGGAGGGAAACTGGAATTGAGTTCAACAGTTCTGGTGAGGCGTATGAGAAAGCGCGGTTGCAGATGTTGAGGGAAGACTGATTTAACGGGCGTGAAAGTGTAGGATGAGATGACGATCGTGTAGGTCCAGGAGGCTGAGGCGTTAAGAGTTTTTGAGGGTAGACCGGTTTTGATGAATGAAGTGAACCGTAAGTAATCGCTATTATCGTGTACACTGGATGCGTTCGGAAATTTTAAGCCAGTGCATTTTGAATTGATCGCAATTTGTTGGAATGTATGACATGGAATGTACGGCATGGAGTGTAGCAACATATGAATGTGAAAGTTGGCCCATCAAAAACGATCAGACACGACGATGCATTCTAACTGGTGTTCTCTCAGAACAATATAGAAATATCAGACAAAATAGTTACGAATAGTCACGCCAACAATTCTTTAATATCTGCCAAAGACACAAATTTACTTATTTTGGACACATACAATGAAATACAAAATCGACTGGACAACAAAAGCATCAAAAGCATTGTAAGAAAGAACTGTCTGGAAAGGCTTGGTTCACGATGAAAGGCTTGGTTGACGATGTCACATCATCTTTAGCTACTGAAGGAAATGGTGATCAATGTTCCCTCTAAGGTGCGCGCGTGCGCGCGCGCGCACGAATTTAAGTGGTAGCGCGCACAACATTTCTTTGTTTGCGCACAATTTATTTTGCTCAACAGGTATTACGTACGTTTCCCAAAAGTATGATTTCGGTAGGTTCATTTGACTGAGGTGATTTATTTATTTAGGCATGAGCAGAGTTAGTCGTGGTTGTTTATTTATTCCCAGACGCCAACGCGTTTGTTTTGCCCAATCAGTGTCGTTTATTTCTGCTGACATTTGTGCGCATGCGCAGCCTGCAGGCTGCAGCTAAAAATTTGCATAATAGGCGCCATTATATGAACAGCGCCCATTGGGTGATTTGGGTTACACATTTCATACGTGAGTCAATTTATCAAGGACACCGGGATTATTAGTACACATTTATGACATTTTGCTTGATAATTAATTTGACTAAAGACAGACGTGAACAAATCTAGTATATATTAGTTTTATCAAATCTCTTTACTTCTTAATTAGGTTTTGAACAACTTTCATTTTCGCCAACGATATATTGAATTTGAAATATATTGATATAAGTACGGTTTAATTTCTTACATTTATTATTGGTATACATCAGTGGTGCACAACGTCCGGCCCGCGGGCCACATCTGGCCCGCGACGACTCGCCATGTGGCCCGCGAGAACTAAATGAAAATACCAATATGTCGCGCCTTCTCTCAATGCCGTTCGTGACGGTTTTAGAGCCCAGGATGTTGTTAAAAATTAAATCTATAGTGTTCATATCTCTAAATTTTGCTGCGGTCATGACGAGTAGACTGGGTCACTGTTTGCTTAGCTGCAGAAAAATGTTGTATGACTGCTATGCCAATCGATATCTGTAAGCTGGTTGCAGAGGTGCAAACAGCCATCACACTGACTTCCTGGTTTCAATCTTTCAAACTGCTAGTGACAAAGTTAAAACTGCTAGTTGCAGATACAATGGTCCAATGTGTTTCGGTTATTGTACACTAAGTTTGGGCCTATAACGTTAGATTATGAACTGTTTCTATAAGTCTTATAAGACTAGTATAAGAATACTTTAGATTCTGCTAAATATGATTAACTTTAACATAGCGTATAACTATAAACTTTATGTTTAGAAACTTATATAAAGGCATAACCATGCCTTACTGTACTGATATTGTATAAGACACTTTACAATGTATCTCAACTTAAAAAGTGATTTTGTACTAAATTGTAATAAACTTGAAGCAAAGACATAAATGGCAGTCGTCAGTTGAGTCTGGCCCCCGATTGGCCCGAAGGATTTCAGAAATATAACAGTGGCCCGCGGCCGAAAAAGGTTGTGCACCACTGGTATACAAAATATAGCATTGATTGATTGATATTGATGTAAGCGCTCATGACGAAACTATTTCCGCTCACGAAAAATCTGGTGCGCTCACGGTCTCGAAAAATTAGAGGGAACATTGCAATGGTGATGATGATGATGATGATGATGATGACCACGATGATGCTGTTGAATCATGATGATGATGTGATGGGTCTTGGTGGTTGTGGGTGGTAGCGGTGAGCGGTGGTGATGGAAATGGTGATTATGATCAGTGCCTCTGTTTCTCGATTTTTGGAAAGTTGCATGGCAAGAATACTACCGCTAATTAAAACCGGTGGTCTGGTGCTGTTAAAGGCGCATTGCGTCTTCTTTAACAAGTATAATTTTTTAGCAATATGTAAGGTGTTTGAGTCAGTATGACATATTAAAAATGAGAACTATATATACGATTTTCTGCAGTCTGTCTGCAGATTTTAACTTCGTCCAGCGTTGGGTTGTGCTTGCGTTATTGCCCTACGGAAATTGGCATCTTCAATGAGCGAATTGCTGAATCCAACATATTGAAAGTGCTAAGAGTGTTAAGAATAGAATGAGATTTAATATTTTATATTTAAAAAGTGTGAAGTAGCAAGTATATTTAAGAGGAATCATTGAAGCATAAGAAAGCACATAAGAAGTGTTTTCAAATTTTTTATTTTAGGAAAGACTTCACAATTCTGTGGATTTGAAGATCCGAAGATCTGTGGTTTCGTACAGGACAGAGAAGATGATGGCCTAGATTGGGTCCGTTGGAAGGATCGTACCCCTGCAGCCCATACTGGCCCCACAATCGATCACACCTGCGGTAACAGCAAAGGTAAGATATTTGTGATACACGTGTGCAGTTTTCATAATGTCTTCTTAATTGTCAAGTGGTCAACTTGTTTTGTTCACACATTAGGTACAATAAATCTCTTAACATTGCCTCATATCAACCTGAATTAGAAACTTCATTAGAAAAAGACTCCAACCATTCACTACAATTTTTATCAACACAGTAGCTACGTCCTACGGGACCGACTCTATAGCCACAGATCAGTCATATTTACTCATGGCGTTCATAATGGCACTAGGTTTAAGTAAATATGACACTTGGATTTAATAGCCTTATTAAAAAGGAGAGTGAGAGAAGATTTAATTGAGACGCATAGGGAGAGGCGGATGGTGGCAGAGTGGGTTATGCATTGGAGTGGGTAGGCTGATGGAGCGATATTGAAAAGCCTGGTTAGCGCCACTAATGGATTTAACACAGGAATTACACTGCAAAGTACATTTTTTAAAGTCACCGCGTTGAATATAAGTACTACTTCAGCTTTGGAATTCGAGTAGGTGTGTTATTATGGCGGTCCTAGGACCGAGGTTTGCTGCACGTGCTATTAAAGTTGTAAAATTATTTACAAATCAGTTAGACTGTTTTGGGCTGCAGGGGTACGATCCTTCCAACGGACCCAATCTAGGCCATCATCTTCTCTGTCCTTTTGGAAATAACAACAATGGTCAAACACAGCGGTGGTCTCTTCTTCATGTGCCAACTGTTGCTCTCTGATGGTTTTTAGCAATTTTCTTTTGACAGCATAATTTTCTTTGACAGCATAAGCTTTTAGTACTTACTTCCTCATTAGTTTTTTCTGTCCATGAAATTTTGTTGCATCCGCCTGAAAAACCACATCTGCAGCGTCCAGTTTCCTTCCTGTCATTTTTTAAAACGTCCATGTTTCTGACCCGTGCATCAGAACTGCCAGAACATAGCTTTGAAGAATCCTGTTGTTGGTGTAATGTGTTTATTTGTGAGGATCTTTTTCAAGCTGTGTGAATGTTGTCTTTGCCATTAACAGTGGTTCTCAACACAGGGCAGTCCCTACCGAACCACTTTAAACCTTGTTATATTATATATTATTATATTACCATTCCTATTCTGCCGTTGTAGACGTGTTTAAATCATTGGCCACAAATACCCGTTAAATCAGAGTGTATTCAATGACCTTGGTGGCCCAGGGATTGTTCAATGTTCATGTACCGAACGACACACAGCAGATCTTATCTGATTTATGACTATGTTGACATTTCCAAAATTAAATATTTGTAACAACTGGATAACAGAGCCTCAACAGGAAATTAAGTGCATTTTTTTCCGGCCGGCGCGAGCTATGCGAGAACATTCAATTTAGCCCTCGGCATCAAAATACTGTGCATCTCTGGCGTAGGCTAATCGCCATGTCGGCGAATTCTCCCATTTTCTATAGTAACCATAGTCTAGAACAGTTAGCATGTTCATTACTTGCCTTCTAATAATATATAAGTATTGTTTATCGTTACATAGTCTGCATGTTTTGCATTGTAGGGTACTATATGTATTTTGACGCTTCTACTGGCAGAGGTTCAACAGCCAAGATGTTTTCCGCTCGCTATTACAGTTATTCGGACCAATGCGTTCAATTTTATTACCACATGTTTGGGCGTCATATGGGAACGCTAAACGTCTACACAGTGGTAAGTTAAGCTAAACTTTTTTTACCGTCGACTAAAGTGATTCCATATTTTGAGTGAAAATCGCTTGGCGACCCTTCGGAGCGTTTACTTTTTTTTGGAGTCGCTGTGGATTTTATCACTTCAATGTGTTCCTCTCGATCTATCTTGAATCTTATCTTTAATAATAAATTTTCACTATGTGTCAGCGCTGAAATATGCATCTCAGAATGTGGCGTCTTTCTAACGCCTAACTTGACTGTTAACTTATAAACTTCATATAACTAATATAGATTATAACTTCATATATTATTGATGATAACGAAGAAGCAACTGACTGAGAGTCTGTTAACTAACTCTACTGTATAGCATATATTCTTAGACTGTAGCAGCGCCGATAGTCGGTCGCTTAGCGTGAGGTTGAGGCGTGGCTTATAAGTGTCCAATCACGCCACATCTCTTCCCATTAATTAGGCTCATTATCCAAATAGGTAAAATAATGTTTTTAGCAGTCCGGTTAAAAAGCATCAGCAGTAAACTGAAAAGAAATTTAAAATGTCGACTATTTGTATCTAGACGGCTTTCTGACAGTACTACCAGATCTAGTCTGATATCGTTCAGTTCCTCTAGCACAGCTCTTTTGACTTTTGTAGCGCCTCTTTCGTAGCGCTTGCAGTTGGTGTTGACAGGAGTTTGTCGGCGATCGGCATCTTTGTACGCGTCCTTCTTCCCATCAGAATCTGAACAGGACTTAAACCCAGATTTTCTGAAGGCGTGTTTCTGAAATCGAGTAGTGCGAAGAAAGGGTCCGAGTTGTTTTCTTTCGCCTTTTTCATCAGCCTTTTCGCAGTTCGTACGGCGTTTTCTGCCTTCCCATTGCTCTGCGGGTAATGAGGCGAGCTAAAAACCTGTTCGAATTCGTATTGTTCTGCAAATCTTTTGAATTCGGTTGAATTGAATGGATTGTTGTCGCTGTAGATTTTCTCAGGTAGGCCGTGTCTTGCTGCGTGTTGCTTCAGGCAGTAAATAATTTCAGTGGCTGTCTTCGAGACGAGTCGGTCGATCTCAAAATATCCTGACAAGTAGCAGGTCGTTATCAAGTAATCACGTCCATCGAAGGTGAAGACGTCGCATGCGATTATTTGCCACGGGCGGTCTGGCAGGGGACGAGGAAGCAGTGGTTCCTTTTGAATAGAATCCCTGAATTTATTGCAAATCTGACATCTCTCGATCTTCTGGCGAAGCTCAGACGTCAATCCGGGCCAGAAGACTATGTCTCGGGCTCTGCGTAGACAAGAATTAATTCCAGTGTGTGCAGAATGAAGTCTGTTCATTATCTCAGGTCTCGCTGGTGCCGGTACCACCAGGCGGTCTGATTTGTATATTAAATTTCTACTGACACTTAGTTCATCGGCGAATGTGGCATTATTAGTATTATTATTATTATTATTATTATTATTATTATTATTATTATTATTATTATTATTATTATTATTATTATTATTATTATTATTATTAATTAAGCATTAGAACAAACTCCTGGAATGAAAATCAATGGAACAATCTATAACATACTCAGATATGCAGATGATACGGTAATCTTTGCAGAAAAAGAGGAAGACCTCCAACTCATAATTAACAAGCTAAACGACAAAAGCAAAGAATACGGGATGGAAATTAACAGAAAGAAAACAAAAACGATGATAGTAAGCAAACACAAAAATGAGAAACACAACATCTTAATTGATAACACTAAGTTGGAACAAGTAAAGGAATACAAATATTTGGGCAGTTTCATAACAGAGAATGGACGATGCACAAGAGACATAAACGCCAGAATTGCTATGGCCAAAGAAGCCTTTTGGAAACAAAAGAATTACTAAGAAGAAACCTAGACCAAGCACTAAAACTACGAATCCTGAGATGCTATGTATACTGGTTATCACATTCTCCTGCGAATGCTGGACTCTAACAAAGCAGTTGAAAAATAAAATACAGGCCTTTGAAATGTGGTGCTTCAGAAGAATCTTGAAAATTAGCTGGCAAGAGAGAATAACAAATGAAGAGGTACTAAAGAAAATTGGAGAAAAGAGACAACTCCTGACAGAAATTATAAACAGGAAAACTCAGTATGCTGGACACATAATGCGGGGTTCAAGCACAGAACAAGCAAAAGTCCTATTAGAGGGCAGATATGAGGGAAACAGGGCCAGAGGAAGACCTAGAAGAGACTGGCTGGACGACGTTAAGGAACACATACAGGAAAAGAACTACGGAAGACTAAAAAGGATTGCTGAAGACAGAACGAAGTGGAAACAACTCATGACCGTCAACCTTCAGATATGAAGATGACACATGATGATGATGATTATTATTATTTCTAGATGATTTATTAAACGCTATAACATAGCTAGTGCTAAAATCAAGAGCGATTTACAGATGTTCATAAGATGCGCGAAATAAGTGCGTCTTGAGGGCAGTCGCAAACGCCTCGGGGGATGTGATGGATGTCACTGAGGCGGGAAGAGAGTTCCAAAGAAGGGGGTTGCCGCGTGTCACGGATCTTTCTCCCAGCATCACCGTCCTGGACGGAGGAGGGACATAAAGGTGAATTCGCTTGTTTGATCGCAGCCGCTTACGACAGTCCGTCGGCATCGACCGCTGTATGAGCGCAGAAATGTACTCCGGGCAGAGAGGGTCGTGCAGTGCTCGGAATGTGTCCATACAGCGTTTGTAAGCTATACGCTCCGAGATCTTCAACCAGTGTAGCCGTTCCTTTAGCAATGGAGTCACGTGATCCTTCCATCTCGCACTGAAGATCAATCGGGCCGCAGCGTTCATGACCGACTGAAGACGGTCAAGCTGATAGTCCGGAAGCCCCAGAAGAATGCTATTGCAATAATCCAACCTGGATAGCACTAGTGCCCGGACTACGTGGATCGCTGCTGATGTTGAAGTGTGCCGTCGAATCTCTGCGATCTTGCGCAGCTGAAAGTAGCAGGCACGAGTTACAGAGCTCACTTGGCCGGCGAGGGATAGAGAGTCGTCAAGAAGTACACCCAGAAGGCGCACCTCCGTGGACGGAGCGATGACGGCATCACCGATCGTTAGAGGAGAACGATCTAATAGGTGAGCCTTCCTGGGAGTACTGATCCATAACAATTCTGTTTTGCCGGGATTAAGCGCAAGGCGATTTGTCGCGGTCCATGACATGATCTCCTGTATAGGCATAGGGCCGAAGGTCTGCTGGCAGGTCCTTAGGGCGTTGATAATTTGTTCTCTGAGGCGTTTGTAATTAGTGTCTTCCGCTGCATCTGTTATTAGTTTCAGCGTCGACGTGGAAGCGATCATGCGTAGAGAAGCCATCTGTTCTGCATCTGTTGTCTGTAGAAGCGCTATTTCTTCAGTAAATTCTGTTCCCACGACTCTCGGATCAAAAGCTCGAGAAAGGCAGTCTGCGATTATTAGGTCTCTTCCCGCCTTGAAGCGAAGGTCAATGTCATATTTTGATAGGCGTAGCAGCATACGTTGTAGTCTCTTTGGTGCCGCGGCCAGTGATTTCTTAAATATGGCCAATAACGGACGATGATCGGTCTCACAAATAGTTCGTCTTGAGTATACATAATAATGAAATCTTTCAAAAGCAAATACAATTCTCAATAATTCCCGTTCAATTTGGGCATATTGTTTTTCAGCTGCTGTTAGTGCTCTAGAAGCGTATTCCACCACTCTGTTACCTTGTAAAATCGCACAACCAATTCCATTTTGGCTTGAATCCGCCTGAACCAAACTGTCCTTCTTACCGTCAAAATATTTTAATACAGGAGCCGTCTTCAACATCTCCTTCAGCCGGTTGAATGCATCTGTGTGTCGATCGGTCCATTGAAATTCATTTTCCGACTTCAGAAGTTCTCGAAGTACGCTGGTGACGTCACTGAAGTTCGGACAGTAGCGAGCGAGGTACGTTGCGAGTCCTAATAGTCGTTGAACGGCTGCTTTGTCTTCATGGACCGCAAAGTTCTCAATTGCTTCGATCTTTGATGCGGCTGGCTGTATTCCATCTTTGGTCAGTTGGAGTCCCATGAAAATGATGACGTCACGATTGAGCTGTAGTTTCTCACGGTTAAGTTTTATTCCTTTGGACCGACAGCGCTGAAACAATGCGACTAAATTCTCGTCGTGATTTCTTCGGGCCTCGGCCTGATTTTCTCCAGACCCCGTGATCAAAGTGTCATCGGCGATGCAATGGATGCCTTTAAGACCCGAAAGAGCAGCTTGTAGTCTCGCTTGGAAAAGCTCCGATGAAACACATAAACCGAATGGAACTCTAAGGTACCTGAATCTGCCAAAAGAAGTCTCAAAAGTACATAAGTAACTTGAAGCTTCATCAAGCACAAGCATGTTAAAGGCGTTCTTGCAGTCTACAGTACTAAAAACTTTTACTCCGGCTAAATTTGGCAAAATGTCATCCAAAGTGGGCATGTAGAATGTACTTCTGATTAACGCAGGGTTCAAAGTGCGAGTCGGATCAAGACATAGTCGTATTCGTCCATCGTTTTTCATCACAACGACAAGTGCTGACACCCAGCGAGTTGCTTCGGTCACTTGAATAATTATTCCATCCTTCACCATCCGTTGAAGTTCTGTTTCAACGCGGTCTCTTAACGCTACAGTAGTGCGACGCAGAGGTAATTGGACAGGGCGGGAGGAAGGGTCTATCTCGAGGTGGACCAGTCCCTCCATTCATCCTAGTTTTCCGTCAAATAGATCACCATATTGAGCCATGACGTCATCTTCTGTCAGAGGTCGATGTTCTGTCGAAGAAATGGTCGTTCCGATGGTGCAAATGTTTTCATCTACGACGCGTAGTAAGTCCAATGCTCGACAGGTCGCTATGCTGAGAATAGGGCTGTCGTGTGACGTCACGTAAGCTTCGATGCTTAGTTGCTGTTTCGTCTTTGGATGAGTCAAAAGAATATCGATCATTCCTTGAGTCTCCAGCTGCGCTCCGTTGAACATTCTTAGAGTAAAATACAAATACTATGCCAGAAGCCAAAATTGTGTTCGATGGAAACGAAGAAGAAATGCTAGCAGATATAGTGTGTACAAAAGAATGTGTTATCAAGGTTTTGACCAATTTAAAGACAGACAAGAGCCCAGGATTAGATGGCTTACATCCGAAGTTTCTTTACGAGGTTCGAAATGAAATAGGACATGCAATTGCTTTGGTAATCAATGAATCACTCAGAACTGGAGTCGATCGTGCGGAATTTAGGGAGATATCTTGACAGTACATTATCAATGAAGTCACATGTGGCAAACGTAGTGGCAGGGTGCTTCAAAGCCCTGCGGCTGATCAGGAGTATCCGTCGATCAGCGTCTGCCAATGGTCTTAAAACACTGTTCTCTGCACTGGTGTTGTCCAAATTAGACTACGGCAATGCAGTTCTCGCTGGACTACAGAGACTCAACCGTCTCCAGTCCATCCTGAACGCTGCTGCGCGAGTGATATGCCAGGCCTCATTAGGCGATCACAATAATGCGTTGCTACGCGATCTGCACTGGTTCTCTGTGCCAGAGCGGATCCATTTAAAGCTGGCAACGTTGACCCTCCGTTGCCTGAATGGAGCCGGTCCAGAGTATCTTGCGTCCGAGCTATCACGAGTGGATGACCACGCGGGCAGGCAAAGATTGAGATCGGCCCGATCCGCTTTATTGGTGGTCCCGAGAACGCTCCTCCGAACCGCCCGAGATCGAGCATTTCCTGCGGCCGCGGCTCGGGCATGGAATTGTCTACCGCCATCAGCTCTCTCCGACTTTGAATACGTTTAAAGAGAGACTTAAAACATGGTTATATCGCACGAGTTATTTGTAACTTTGTAATGTGTGTCACGCAGTTCATTTGGACAATTTACCACATTAATCAGTACGATAATAATAATAATAATAATAATAATAATAATAATAATAATAATAATAATAATAATAATAATCCTCTTCTGCATCGCCATCAACTGGATCTTAGATCACATGTCTATAAACCATGGCTTCAGCGTCGGTCAACACCGCTTCACAGACCTGATCTATGCAGACGAATCAACCCTGTTTCTACCCTGTTTCTACCCTGTTTCTACCCTCTGCTACCAATGCCTCCGAATACTTCTCTAGTTGCAGCAACGCTTCTGCTCCATTTGACGTTTTCCTGTACCAAAACCAAGTTACAGAACTTGGGATGTGGATCACAGCCCCCCTCAACCTTGGTTGACTGAGAGTGTGTTGAGTCAGTAGATAGTTTCATGTACCTTGGTAGCGTTCAGCCCTCCAATAGCCACTGTCGTCAAGGCCTGGCCAGACGTATCACCATATAGTCTCTACAGCCATGTTCTTACTGCAGCACAGACGTCTCTCTCTGGCCATCGACCGCCGTCTGTACCAGACATTTGTCCTGTCTGTCCTACTTTACGCTGCCGAGACCTGGACCTTACACGCCTTGGAACTAAGAAAGTTGGAAGCCTTCCATATGAGGTTCCAACTCCAGATCCTTGGAGTTCGCTGGTACGACTTGATTACCAATGAGGAGATATCTTCGCGGGCTGAATTACTGTCACTCAAAAAACGAATAAGTAGTCGCCGCCTCGCCACCTTCGGACATGGTGCCCGCCTCGGAGATACAGTTCCGGCTCATAAAGCCCTCCACATGCCACGTCGACCTATTCATCGGTCGTCCACCTGACCGATCGTGGAGGCGATGTCCTTGTCGTCCCAAGAAAAGATGGATCGACCACATCCGTACCCAGACCAGTAAGATTCCATCACCTGGAAACGTGCCATTCGGAGGGGTCATTGTCAAGGGGTGGCGCAACGGTCCCCGCTGGCCACACGCTTCTGATGACGATGATAATGTCCGGGGTTGCAAGCTGTTACTTCACAATTCTTAGAGGAATTTAAAACTGTTCTT